>CM053793.1:551665721-552265721 GCA_028749045.1 Cupressus sempervirens
GTAAAGGAAATGAACTTACCTTTATCTCTAGTCATGTGATGAGAGCATCCACTATCTATGATCCATTTGTTATTCTTGTTCATGCAGGTTACCAGGGCAGTTGCTTCATATTCATTTGATTCATCTTTCATAGTCACATAGACTAATTCATCATCATTCTCGTCAAAGTCTTCTTCAACAATGTAGCATCTTTTGCCTTTACCTCTGTAGTCCTTATTGTCCTCTTTCTTTTTCTTGAAGTTGCCTCCATCATTGTAATTTTTCTTTTGTGTGCATTTGGCTGCAATGTGACCAACTTCATTACAATTGAAACAAATGATTGGCAACTTACCTTTGAATTTGCCTCTTCCTCTATGAAATCTTCTTGCTAGAAATGTCTCCAATTGGTCTAAATCACCTTCATTAGTGCTTCTATCACTAGATACATACTTTGCTTTTCCACTCTTTTTCTTTGTTTGCACCTCCTCATTGTCTTTTATTGTCATCTTGGCTGTGAATGTAGATTCAATTTTTTTTGGCTTGTAGTTGTCAAAGTTGGATAGCTCAAAGGCAATGAGTCTTCCAATTATTCCTTCAAATGATAATGTGTTTCCTAGTAGAAATCTTAGCTCTTGGATGGCTAATACTCTTATAGCATAGATAGGAAGCAAAGTTCTCAAGTATTTGCTACATACTATTTCTTTTGATAATTGTCCTCCTAGGCTTCTTATGGCACTTACCACTTCTTTCATCCTTGCACCATATTCAGCAACATTCTCTCATTCTTCCATTTTCATGTCATCAAACTTTCCTCTTAGGCTCTCTCTTTTGGCTCTCTTGACATTATCATCTCCTCCATAGATTCTTGATAATGTTTCCCACATCTGATGTGCAATACCACATTCTTTGATGTCATCATACTCGGCATAGCATAGTGCTGAAGCAATATCTAACATCGCTTGATTGTACTCCTTCTTCTTGCTCATGTCATCTGTAGTGAGGGGTCCTACAAGGTCTACATGATCAATTATGATTGAGGTCTGTGCATAGTCACCTATTGATCTGAGGTACAGCTTCATTAGACTTTTCCATGCAACAAAGTTGTCTTTGTTTAGCTTGGGAACTTCTCTCTTGGACATCTTGATCTTGTTGCTGCTAATACCTTGGAAAAAATCACCAATGCACTCTGATACCAATTGTTAGAATTATTTAGAATAACTAAGAGGGGGGGTGAATCAGTTATTCACGGTCCAATAATGTCCAATCCAAATTTTCTAATAAAATGAGAGTGAATAAGAAGTACTATCCTTTTTACTTTCTTATCATGCATGCAATCAAACATTAAACAATCATGGAAAGTAAACATGGATCACACCATAACACAGAATTTTGGTGACCTAGAAACCCTCCAGGAATAAGAAGGTAAAACTGGGGTGGGGATGATACCCACAAAATAACTGTGCAATTGATTTCAACCACTTTTGATGGTTTTCCTTGTTAAAGGCCTACCCTATTAAAGGCTTTACACACTGTTAAATGTGACCCTATTAAAGGATTTCTACACCCTATTAGGAGTGTGCCCTATTAGAGGACTTAAGAACATTCAACTTAGAATGCCACCCTATTAAGGGATTTACATAAAGTTGTTAGGCTCACCCAAGTCCATGGGATTTACAATCACCTTCTCAAAAGAATCTTTTATCCCTCTCTAAGGATCTCCTATCCTTCTCCTAAGGATCTCTTATCCTTCTCTTGGGGATCTTCTATCCTTTTTCTGAGGCTTATCCACCTAGTTGTTAGGCTAACCTAGTAATATAGGATTTCAATGTCTAATACAATGGTAAGAGAGTATTAGAAAGGTTTTGACCTGATAAAGATTGCAAATTTAACCTTGCAGATTTTAGATCACTCTTCGGTTCTTTTCTTTGCTCAGCTTTTCTCCCTTGTAGAGCTGAGAGCTTGTTCACCCTTCAAGATCTATCTCCTTGAGTTCTTTCACTTGTTATGCCAATGCACTCTATGGTCACTTGATCAACTCAGAGTCTTGATGCTCTATGCTTACTCCTCACTATGTCCTCTTCTTGACACTTCACACTAGCCTTCTCTTGGCTTCTTCACACGACCAATCTTATGACCAACTCCCTCTCACATGCATGCTTGATCTCTGGCCTATAACTTCTTATAAAGAAGTTATGTTCTTCATTTCCTACTCAAATCTTCCTGCTCATCAATTTGATTTAATCTTGAAAAAATGATATTGTTTTTCCTCCAAATTGTTTCTTCCAGAAACCTCGTGATAAATCCATCAACATTCATCTTGAATTGGTTTGCATGGTTTACATAAAATTCTATGACATCTACTCATCATCCTTATCATCCAACTAATTCACAAAATTCAATGTAACAAACTTATCATTACTAATTTGGCAAATCTTTTGACTTAAAAAATAATGCAGCAACTTGGCATCATTGGTTTACTGATGCTCGACACCTTCTATGTTACTCGGCTTCTACTACATTTATTGATGCTCGACACTTGAAGTCTTTTCCTGAGTTACTCGACACTTGAACAATTACTATGTTACTCAGTACCTAAAGGATTTCTCAGCACACATTGAAGTTGACCTTGCTCAGCTTCAACTAAGAATTTTTTGGGCACGTACTAGCTTGCTCGACTCTCTACAATGATCTTAGTTAGGCTTTACAAATGACTTAATTAAACCTTGCACCTTCGATGTGTCTTATTGTGTCCATCCTCTTAGAGTATGTTGCCAATACACTATTTCATCAATGGCTTAGCTAATCCTTATACTTCATTACAACATCATAACTTCAACTTTTCTCTAGGTGCTCTAGTTACATCTTATTGATTGCCTCCTTGTCAATCAATGAATTGTCATTCCTACAAGTAGCAAGTTTGACATCAATGACAAAATAATGATTGAAAACATTCTTTACTAGTTCCATCATTCTTCATTCATGATCTTTTCAATCATTTCCAACATTGAAAAGGAGATAGGAAAAAGCTTGAAATGTTTGAGATCTAACATAGGTGGAGAATTTACATCAAATGAGTTAGAGATGTTTTGTAATGATAGAGGAATCAAGAGACAGACTTTTGCACCTAGGACCCCTGCACAAAACAAGATTGTTGAAAGGAGGAACTGATATGTAATAGACTATGCTAGGAAACTCATGATGGATAAGAATATTGCTTTGAAATACTAGAGAGAAGTTGTAAGTATAGCTATCTATACCTTGAACCATGTACAAGTCAAGAAAGATACTCATTCAACATCTTTTGAGCTATGGTACAGATACTCACCCAATGTAAAATATTTTAAGGTATTTCAAAGGAAGTGCTACATTCTTAAAGATTTCAAGAATGGAAAATTAGATGCTAAAAGTGAATAAGGTATATTCTTTCACTATTCCACAAGAAGTAAAGATTATAAGTGTTTGAATACTAACACTAACAAAGTTGTGGAAAGTGCAAATGTAAAGATTGATGAATATATAGAGGTACATGAAGCTGAACTTATGAAGGAACTTGAAGAGTAAAAATCATTTGTATACTTTTATGAATATATTATTATAGATATTAGATAGGCAAGGTTACTGACAGGGGAGGGGTGAATCAGGAACCAATAAAATTTTTACTTATTTTACTACTTAGTGCTTCATTAATATTCTGATCTAATTGCATGCATGAAAAAATGAAAGAAAATAAACAATCATAGCAATTTGACACAAGATATAGTGACCCAAAAACCTTCCAAATAGAAAATAAAATTGGGGTTGGGATGATATCCACAAGCTTTAGCACTGTAGCATAAAGTTGGCCTATTAAGGCTTACAACTGATCACTTTTGATGATCTTCCCTATTAGGAGCAATAGGGACTGCTAGGTCCACCTTGTTAAAGGATTTAAAAAGCATAAAATGAAGTATATACTCAATAAAGAGATTTTACAAAGATTGTTAAGTCTACCCTATTAAAGGATTTAGCTTATACACTTGTTAGGATGAACCAGTGGCTGATCTTTGATCTACAACTCTACTTTTCTAGTTGAGATTCCTTTGAAATGTGAAGATCACCTTGTTATGATAGATAAATCTTTTTTGTCCCTTATATTTCTTGTAGCCTTATTAATTCACACTTGTGCTCATTATATTTTCTTTATACATACTTATTTGGATATGATACAATAAATTATATATATCAATTCAAAACTTAATTCATCAAAGTTAGCTACAACATAGATTTCCATTAAGATCAAAATGTCATCCCAACTACTAGCACTCAAGTTTTGAAGAAAAACTCAATTAGGTTTTGACACTCAACAACCATTATCAACACTCGACATCATTATGCACTCAGTAGATGTAGAAGCTTGATTCATACTAATCCTTTCTAAGTAGCTTGAACTTGGTCAACACTTGTGTGACTTGGTGAACACTACAAAACTCAACATATAAATTGAATAACTTGGTTGACATTCCTTCACTTGGTCAACACTAGATTCACATTCGTAACACTGTGGCCTTGGTAGACATTGGAAAGCATGGTTGACACTATGCAACTTGGTTAATACTATGAAGCTTGGTTAGCACTATTACTGACCAACTCGATAGATACTACTCTTCATGAACTAAATTTAGATTATGAAACTTGGTAGCAATTGTAGAACTCAATAAGAACTATATTAGTCATTAATAACTAGAGCATTTAGTTAACACTACAAACTTAGAGATATGCTTAGTAGTAGCTTAAGCAATTGACTAAGTGTGAGTCACTAATAATAAAAACTTGATCTTAATGTCAACAATCTCCCCCTTTGGCATTAGTGACAAAAATACTTATCAATCCAAAATTGAATGCTCAAAATTTTTAAGTTAAAACATTATTTTATCTCCTTTCTGTGTCTACAACTTGGTAACATACTCTATTTTTGAGATTTTGCAAAATTTCTTTTGTAAAAGATGTTTTCTAATTATTTGTACAAATATTTTTATAATGCTATGTTTCTCTCCCATACATATATCACATATTATACTTTCTCCCCAATATTCTTCATATATACATTCATCTTATATTATACTTCTCTCCCTTTTTGACATAAATGCCAAAGGTGTATACTACATGGTGATACAAAAATGTGACAAGAAATCATAATGTACCTTCAAAATCAATGCTATTTTTTTGTCTCAATTTTCCTATAACACCTTCCTTATATGTAATGCAATCTACACTTTTGCTGATAACTATATCATGTGATCAGCTATGGAGAAGTTATTGTCATGGATGAGTGTCTTAGCATGTGAAATGTGTTTTTGCAATGCATCCATGTTTGGGAGAGTCATGCCTTGGATGTCTCCAAGTGTAGCCCTTATCCTATCTTCTTTCCTTAATAATTATGCTTGCAAATTTGTCAAATATCTTATCTTTGAATAGTGAGCAGAACTATAGTTTGGGTCAAGTGGCAACCAATGTGCACTCACCTTCAATTCTTCATCTATCTTAGATATATATAAAAATTGATTCCTTGGGTGAAGATAGATGTATCACACAACTTACTAAATAATGAAGTTACATTATTTGCATATGTCTCCAATGAACTGAGAATAGTAGACAATTCTACTTGATGGATTGCAATTTTCTATGCTACTTGTTCCAATACCTTGTTCTCAAATTTATTTTCTGCTCTTACTAGCAACTTATCTTGACCATTTAGATCTTCATTGAATTTCTAGATAATTTCTATTGATTCAGTCAAAATAGGTTATGAACTATCATTCACCCATAATGTTCATTTGATCAAGATTCAAAGTAGAGATATCCCAATTTTGGGATAAATATCCCAATTCGAGATAACTATATCCTCATTTAGATCGATATCTTCTTTTTTACCTTTATCCTTGTTTGAAACTTTAGTACTCGATTGAGACTTGTTCTCAACTATCCTTGTACTTTCTATATGCACACATGGAATAGTAACAATAGTAGAAATAGAGGGGCTAGCAACAAAAGGAGATATGATACTAATAGTAGAAATACCTTGTTTTTGCATTGTCAGATCTCCTAATGGTGGCAATTAATGCTCAGTAGATGAAATTTTGATCACTTTAGTCAATATGGTGCTCATTTGAACAGGTGCAAAGATTGGTTGGGTGCTTGGTGTTGTAGTGTTTTCCACAACCAAATTGGCAAAAGCTTTCTCAGCGCTTGATGGCATTAGAGCTTTTCTTGGAGAATTAGGAAATGAGGCCATCGCTACTATTGTAGTCTTTTATTGGTCAATTTCCTCAATACTCTAAATCTTAGGGAGATTATCCTTTGTAGATTCCTATTCTTCCTCCTCATCATCCAGATTTACATCTCTTGTTTCTACATCTTCTTCATCATCATTTTCATCATCTTTCTTGTCATCTTTATCATCTTTATCACTAAGATGAACAACAAAGTTTCTCAGTTGATGAAGGTTGTAAATGTTCTCCCATGTGGTAGTGGCAAATTTTACCATAGATTCTATGTCTTTTATTAGAAAAAGACATGTATTGAATTTAAGAGTGAGCTTTTCTTCATTTTTCTTCATGAATTCTTTTACCTCTTTGTCACAAGACTCAGTATGAGTTGCCTCATATTGTATTCAAATACATATTTTGCAATCTTCTTAGCATGCTCCTATCTAGGTTTAATTATTTGCATAATCTCATTGGGAATTTGATGTACAAGTTGATTAGGAGAGTATTTCCATTTTCCCAATGTTGTCATCATCATGTCTTCAACTTGCTTTTTCTCATTTGCATTCCTGGTTTCATATCTAAGAGATTTGAAGTTTTCCATTCCAGCTCCAGCTTCTATTTCCTTCAATTTTTCTTGAAATGTAGGTGAGGTCCTTTTGAAAATAATTTCCTCAGCATCCTCCTCACCTAATTTCAGTTTCTTCCTTGATCTTGATGTCCTTCTTGTGAATACTGCAGTGGATGACTAAGTAGGTTTGGTTACGATAACCTTACCTTTCTTCCTTATAGGATCTTCTTCCTCAAACTTTGATTCTTCTACTTCATCTTCTTCCAAATCATCTCCATTTCCTTCAGTCAACAGGAGAGTAGAAATTGCTTTCTTTAGTTTTGCTATCCTCTTCTTTCCTTTGTTAACTACTTGAGGAATCTTAATTTCAAGTTCTATCCTTGCCTTGGCTTCTTTATAGGTACCACAATATGGTGCATTTGGATCCACAAGTTCATTGAGTAATTCCTCAATGATATCTTTGGTGTCATCAATGTTAACCTTATAGTTTAGAGGCTTAACCCACACCACTCTAGGTTTGACTAATTGAATGTATGCTTTATAGTCTACCATGAAAGAAATATCACCCGTGTAGTCTTCAATAAGTTTCTTTGGTATTCTATATCCAAAATAGTTATCCATGATACTAACAAAATTTTCACCCATCTGTACTATATATTCATTAATCTAAAATAAAATTGGTAAATCTTGTATATGAGAAATAAGCATGTAAGAAATACTAAACTAAGAAATCGAAAGCATTTACAAACTTGTTAAACATAACATAAAGTGAGACAAAGAGGAAACAACTCAAATGAGAATGTGAGCCATTAAAGGACTCTCTCAATGAGATTGTTCTCTTGTTTTAGGGATGAGTCTATTTGATATGTTTGGTATGTATGCTCAAATGCTCAAAATGGCTTCAATGGAGGATTTGGATTTGGGTGTCGATGATGGCTTTGTTGTAAAACTTGGTCTTAAAATGGCATTATAACTTTAGCTTAAAGGTTTGTGATGATATGGCTTGGGAGGGGATTCAAATTATAGGCAAAGGGCTTGAGGGATGGAGGGCTAAGATGCAAGGATGGGGAAAAGCTCTTGGAGTGCTAGGATGCACTCAAAGGGGAGCACATGGATTGTGCTTGTTTAGCACCAACCAGGGAGTGACACATGTCACAGGGTGAGTGGATGGAGGCAAGGGGATGGATGAGTCAACAAAGGAGGCTCAAGGCCTTAAAGACCCTCATAAATGGCTTTTAAGAGCAATGAATGGGCTTGTAAGAGTCTTTATGGCTTTGTAAGAGTAATGAAGGCTTGGTGGTTGGGATATTTTGGAGGGAGTTGAGATTGTTTACTTTGCTTGGCTTAGGAAAGTCTTAAGCTCACTTAGGGAATGTGACAAGGTTAAGGGGGGGATTAAGCTTGGTTTAGGATTAGATTAAGGATGTTAGAGATATGCAAGTGGATGGCATTCATGAGGGTGGGTGAGTTAGTAGCTAAGCTTGGTTAGAATGATTTTGCTACCAATCAAGGTTATCACCATCAAAGCTTATGACAGCCTTGAATATTTGCACCCTAAAATTCATAAAAGAAGTTGGGTATACTGAGGCAGATATCATCAATAAGGTTATGACCATCAAAGCTTATGACAACTTGGAAAGAACCACAGAAGGAACTATTTTTCTCAAAATGGCTTCAATGGAGGATTTGGATTTGGGTGTGGATGATGGCTTTGTTGTAAAACTTGATCATAAAATGGCATTATAACTTTAGCTCAAAGGTTTGTGATGATATGGCTTGGGAGGGGATTCAATTTATAGGCAAAGGGCTTGAGGGATGGAGGGATAAGATGCAAGGATGGGAAAAAGCTCATGGAGGGCTAGGATGCACTCAAAGGGGAGCACATGGATTGTGCTTGTTTAGCACCAACCAGGGAGTGACACATGTCACAGGGTGAGTCGATGGAGGTAAGGGGATGGATGAGTCAAAAAAGGAGGCTCAAGGCCTTAAAGACCCTCATAAATGGCTTGTAAGAGCAATGAATGGGCTTTTAAGAGTCTTTATGGATTTGTAAGAGTAATGAAGGCTTGGTGGTTGGGATATTTTGGAAGAAGTTGAGATTGTTGACTTTGGTTGGCTTAGGAAACTCTTAAGCTCACTAAGGGAATGTGAGAAGGTTAGGGTGGGGGGGATTAGGCTTGGTTTAGGATTAGATTAAGGATGTTAGAGATATGAAAGTGGATGACATCCATGATAGTGGGTGAGTTAGTAGCTAAGCTTGGTTAGTATGATTTTTCTGCCAATCAAGGTTATCACCATCAAAGCTTATGACAGCCTTGAATATTTGCACCCTAAAACTCATAAAACAAGCTAGGTATACTGAGGCAAATATCATCAATGAGGCTATCACCATCAAATCTTATGACAACTTGGAAAGAACCACAAAAGGAACTATTTTTCTCAAAATGGCTTCAATGGAAGATTTGGATTTAGGTGTGGATGATGGCTTTGTTGTAAAACTTGGTCTTAAAATGGCATTATAACTTTAGCTCAAAGGTTTGTGATGATATGGCTTGGGAGGGAATTCAATTTATAGGCAAAGGGCTTGAGGGATGGAGGGTTAAGATGCAAGGATGGTGAAAAGCTCATGGAGGGCTAGGATGCACTCAAAGGGGAGCACATGGATTGTGCTTGTTTACCACCAACCAAAGAGGGACACATGTCACAGGGTGAGTGGATGGAAGCAAGGGGATGGATGAATCAACAAAGGAGGATCAAGGCCTTAAAGACCCTCATAAATGGCTTGTAAGAGCAATGAATGGGATTGTAAGAGTCTTTATGACTTTGTAAGAGTCTTTATGACTTTGTAAGAGTAATGAAGGCTTGTGGTTGGGATATTTTGGAGGGAGTTGAGATTGTTGACTTTGCTTGGCTTAGGAAAGTCTTAAGATCACTTAGGAAATGTGACAAGGTTAGGGGGGGATTAGGCTTGGTTTAGGATTAGATTAAGGATGTTAGAGATATGCAAGTGGATGACATTCATGAGGGTGGGTGAGTTAGTAGCTAAGCTTGGTTAGTATGATTTTCTGCCAATCAAGGTTATCACCATCAAAGCTTATGAAAGCCTTGAATATTTGCACCCTAAAATTCATAAAGCAAGCTGAGTATATTGAGGCAGATATCATCAGTGAGGTTATGACCAGCAAAGCTTATGACAACTTGAAAAGAACCACAGAAGGAACTATTTTGCTCAAAATGGCTTCAATGGAGGATTTGGATTTGGGTGTGGATGATGGCTTTGTTGTAAAACTTGGTCTTAAAATGGCATTATAACTTTAGCTCGAAGGTTTGTGACTATATGGCTTGGGAGGGGATTCAATTTATAGGCAAATGGCTTGAGGGATGGAGGGCTAAGATGCAAGGATGGGGAAAAGCTCATGGAGGGCTAGGATGCACTCAAAGGGGAGCACATGGATTGTGCTTGTTTAGCACCAACCAGGGAGTGACACATGTCATAGGGTGAGTGGATGGAGGCAAGGGGATGGATGAGTCAACAAAGGAGGCTCAAGGCCTTAAAGACCCTCATAAATGGCTTGTAAGAGCAATGAATGGGCTTGTAAGAGTCTTTATGGCTTTGTAAGAGTAATGAAGGCTTGGTGGTTGAGATATTTTGGAGGGAGTTTAGATTGTTGACTTTGCTTGGCTTAGGAAAGTCTTAAGCTCACTTAGGGAATGTGACAAAGTTAGGGTGGATTAGGCTTGGTTTAGGATTAGATTAAGGATGTTAGAGATATGCAAGTGGATGGCATTCTTGAGGGTGGGTGAGTTAGTAGCTAAGCTTGGTTAGTATGATTTTGTTGCCAATCAAGGTTATCACCATCAAAGCTTATGACAACCTTGAATATTTGCACCCTAAAATTCATAAAACAAGCTGGGTATATTGAGGCAGATATCATCAATTAGGTTATGACCATCAAAGCTTATGACAACTTGGAAAGAACCACAGAAGGAACTATTTTTCTCAAAATGGCTTCAATGGAGGATTTGGATTTGGGTGTGGATGATGGCTTTGTTGTAAAACTTGGTCTTAAAATGGCATTATAACTTTAGCTCAAAGGTTTGTGATGATATGGCTTGGGAGGGGATTCAATTTATAGGCAAAGAGCTTGAGGGATGGAGGGCTAAGATGCAAGGATGGGGAAAATCTCATGGAGGGCTAGGATGCACTCAAAGGGGGGCACATGGATTGTACTTGTTTAGCACCAACCAAGGAGTGACACATGTCACAGGGTGAGTGGATGGAGGCAAGGGGATGGATGAGTCAAAAAAGGAGGCTCAAGGTCTTAAAGACCCTCATAAATGCCTTGTAAGAGAAATGAATGGGATTGTAAGAGTCTTTATGGCTTTGTAAGAGTAATGAAGGCTTGGTGGTTGGGATATTTTGAAGGGAGTTGAGATTGTTTACTTTTCTTGGCTTAGGAAAGTCTTAAGCTCACTTAGGGAATGTGACAAGGTTGGGGGGGGGTTAAGCTTGGTCTAGGATTAGATTAAGGATGTTAGAGATATGCAAATGGATGGCATTCATGAGGGTGGGTGAGTTAGTAGCTAAGCTTGGTTAGTATGAATTTGCTGCCAATCAAGTTTATCACCATCAAAGCTTATGACAGCCTTGAATATTTACACCCTAAAATTCATAAAACAAGCTGGGTATATTGAGGTAGATATCATCAGTCAGGTTATGACCATCAAAGCTTATGACAACTTGGAAAGAACCACAGAAGGAACTATTTTGCTCAAAATGGCTTCAATGGAGGATTTGGATTTGGGTGTGGATGATGGCTTTGTTGTAAAACTTGGTCTTAAAATGGCATTATAACTTTAGCTCAAAGGTTGTGATGATATGGCTTGGGAGGGGATTAAATTTATAGGCAAAGGGCTTGAGGGATGGAGGGCTAAGATGCAAGGATGGGGAAAAGCTCATGGAGGGCTAGGATGCACTCAAAGGGGAGCACATGGATTGTGCTTGTTTAGCACCAACCAGGGAGTGACACATGTCACAGGGTGAGTGGATGGAGGCAAGGGGATGGATGAGTCAACAAAGGAGGCTCAAGGCCTTAAAGACCCTCATAAATGGCTTGTAAGAGAAATGAATGGGCTTGTAAGAGTCTTTATGGCTTTGTAAGAGTAATGAAGGCTTGGTGGTTGGGATATTTTGGAGGGAGTTGAAATTGTTGACTTTGCTTGGCTTAGGAAAGTCTTAAGCTCACTTAGGGAATGTGACAAGGTTAGGGGGGGATTAGGCTTGGTTTAGGATTAATTTAAGTATGTTAGAGATATGCATGTGGATGGAATTCATGAGGGTGGGTGAGAAAGTGCTAAGCTTGGTTAGTATGGGTGGATGGGGTAGATTAGGCTAAATGGAGGATTTAGGATAGGTTAGGGGCTATTAGATTTGAGGGCTTTATTTGTTAAAGTGATTTTAATAAATTTGGGATTTGGAATTAGATAGGAGAATAGGATTAATTGATAAATAATGGTTTATTTGATTTATCAATTAGGACTATAGATGATTAATTAAATTAATCAACTAGGGGATGGAAAAAGGATTAATTAAATATGAATTTAATTAATGACAACTTTAGAGATAGCTAAATAAGATTACCAAAGCAGTGTAATCAGATTTAGGTGTCTACATTTTGCTCCTCTTTGACATAGTGTTGAGACAACACTATTTCAAAGAAGTTCAAATGGAGACGACATGAGGAAGATGTTTTTAGCAACAAGGTTGCCCCAGTCTTGGATAAGAAGAGGAGAGACTAGACTTAGATGATGCCCCCTCAAGAAGGAAGTGGGGAGAGAAAATGAGGCTCGACGGCTTTTTGAAAAATATAAGAATCCGGGATGAGTAAGGAGACTTAGATTGGCTTAAGAGAAGAGATTTAGTTAACTCAAACTCTCACTATGGGAGAATGATAAAGGAGAATCAGAGGCACAAGAGGAAGCAAGCTTAAGACTTTAGGGAAGGTGGAGGATGAAGGAGTGGAGTGCTATAGAAAGGAATCCAAGATAGGAGATGGATGATGGGATGATAAAAGCTGATGCAACAGGATTTCAAAGAGTCAGATTGGCAGAAGATGGGTTTCAGAGATCCCTAGGACTAGGATTGTGGATCTCGAAAGATGAGGCTTGGTGGATTGATTAGATTGGTAGATTCCTAAGACTAGGATTTTGGATCCCTAAAGCTAAGAGTGATGATTGATTCAAAGAGATACTAATGCATAAGCTGGGGTAGGAGAGACAGATGCTGGATATGGATGGAGGATAATGGAGATGAAGGGAATCCATTGAAGCTTTTTTAGTAGGGGGATACTTCAAAGAGAAGTACCACCATGTAGTTAAGCACTAGATTTCCTATAGGACTATTGGTTAATTGCTAAGTTTACCAAGAACATCAAGGCCTTTTCACCAACTATCCAAAGGACTGACGGACTAACTCAAAACAAACACGCAAGGATTGCCCCAGCATCACACATGAATCCCAGAGGAAGCAGTGTGGAACTGACACTGGGTAACCCACAAGCAGAAAAGAAAAACAAAAAAAAGACTTGATCAAGACCTTACACTCAGATTGCCCCATTCAGGGTATACCATGATATGGAAGATCGTGGCAACCTTGAGGAGGGAACAAAAAGATTGTTTGGAAAAGATACTTCAAGACCCAAAAGGGAAGATTCCAAATCAAAAGAAAGTGAAAATACAAAAGATAACCATTTGCCAACAAGATGGGTAGGATGAGGTACTAACGGACCAAGATCAGACATGAGGAAAGCTATATCCTACAAGGATCTATCGGAGAGCACCTAAGCTGATGGATCTAGATGAGTGATGCATTTGACAAGCTAAACTAAGAAGGATAACACTTTGGTGATAGGAGATCTAGCTAAAGGATGCATTGGAATAGCTAACCAAGATGTGCAATGTGTGCAAGATGTTGATCAAGGACGAACTGACATGAATGTTGGATAGATACAATGGTACTAAGCTAAAGAGGATATATGAGCTGACAGACCAGGATATGTTACAAATGTACAAAGTTGTTCATGTTTTGGTTTTTGTGAGATGGAAATTTTTGTGAAGGGTGTTGGATGGATAGTTGGAGTTGATAGGCGGATAGGTAGATAGTTTGTGAAAAGCTTTAAGTGAAAATGGGATTCTTTGTGTGCATATGATAGGATACAAGCTAGAATACAAGCTTTGGCATATAATACAAGCTGGAATATGGTACAAGCTTTGGACAAGATTTGGATATACAAGCTATGATAGAAGGATGATACAAGATTATTTACAAGTTGGGGTACAAAATTTACAAGCTGAGGTACAAGATTTACAAGCTTAGGTACAAGATTTACAAGCTGTACAAGAAGTATTTACAAGCTTCACTAGATTTTGGATATTTGGTTGGAACACCAAGGAAACAAGCAGGTGTATTATGGGATGGTGGGTGAATGGATGAGGGATAGGTTAGTGATAGATAATGGATTAGTTTTAGTACACAAGGTGCCTAAATTTCTAGGTTTTCACCAAGGTACCTATCCAAGGTGCTTGAATTGCCAAGTTTTCACCATTGGATGCTTATTTCTCTTTACTTTTTTTTGTATTTTTCAAAAGCTGGGTATGCCAAGGATCTTAAAGCATAGAACTTCTTGAGATGAAGGATGTTAGTAGGATCATTCAAGAGTTCTCCTTCTGATGTAGATAACTGATAGGCTCTAGAGCCAAAGGATGTAGTGACAATATAAGGACTAAGCCAGGTAGGTTCAAACTTGCCTTTTTTTTCTCGATCTGCTTGGACTTTCATGTTTTCTTTAAGGACCATGTCGCTCGACTGAAAGTGTCGTGGAAGCACTTTCTTGTTGAAATTCCTTTTGAGACGAGTTTGATAGACTATGAGATGATCATAGGCTTGTTGTCGCTTCTCGTCTAAGAGATCTAGTTGGGTGAGCTGAGCTACTCTGTATTCTTCATCTGATATTTTCACCTGCGAAGATATGCACAAGGAGGGAAGTTCAACCTCTATGGGTAATACTACTTTTCCACCATAGACTAAGGAGTATGGATTTGTGCCTGTGGATGTACGAAAGGAGGTTTCATAGGCCCATAGGGCTGGATTTATTTGTAGGTGCCAATCGCAGCCGAAATCATTGACAACTTTCTTTACGATTTTGAGGAGGGTTTTGTTAGTTACCTCTGCCTAACCATTACCTTGTGGGAAATATGGGCTAGAAAAGTGGTGATGGATGTGGAGAGAAGTGCATAATTGTTCCATGTTGAGATTTTCAAAGTTACCTCCGTGATCAGTGAAGATGGTGGATGGGATGCCGAAGCGGCAAACAATGTGGTACAAGATGAACTTGGAGACCTGAACTCCTGTAGCTAAGACTAGGGGGACTACTTCCACCCACTTAGTGAAATAGTCTGTAGCTGTTATTATCCATTTATGTCCATAAAATGAGAGAGGTGTGATAGTTCTAACTAGATCAAGGCCCCAACAAGCGAAAGGCCAAGGTGGTGCCATAGGCTGTAGATCTTGTGCTGGAGCGTGCACAAGATTTGCATGCTACTGACATGGGAGACACTTTCTAACAAAGTCACATGAGTCTTCTTCAATGGTAGGCCAATAGTAGCCTGCTCTAAGGATTTTTTGCGCTAGGACAATACCACTCATGTGGGCACTGCAAAGTCTGGAGTGTACTTCTTTTAATGCCATCATGGCCTCATTTTCATCTAAACATCGAGAGAGAGTATTGTGATAACCTCGATGATATAGGGTATTGGCTATGATAACATAGCGAGATGATTTTTGGATGAGGTTCTAGCATTGGGTACATGTAAGGTGAGGGGATATGATACCATCATTAAGGTAAGCATAAATCTCATGGTACCAAGGGGATTGGGGACCAACCAAGATACAAACATAGTTTGAATCCTCATTCGCATAGGCGGGTGTGAGGAGTTGCTTGACTAAAAACTCATATTATGTAGCTGCTTGGGGAATTTACAAGAGCGAGCCAATAGTAGCCATAGCATCTGCTACTTTGTTCTGTATTCGAGAAACTTGTGTAAACTGAAGCTTTGTAAAATGTTGGGTTAGCTGATCAACTAGCTCTTTGTAGGGTACTAGCTTTTCATCTTTGGTATGATATTCATTTAGGGCTTGCTTGATGATGAGCTAAGAATAGCCAAAGATTTGTAACTCAGTGATGTTCCATTTTGCAGCTATCTTTAATCCTGCTATGAGGGCCTCATATTCAGCTATATTGTTGGTGCTAGGGAATTGTAGCTTCAAGGCTTTTGGAATGTAATCTCCTTGAGGTGTGACCAACAATATTACTACCCCTGATCCATGAGATGTGTATGAGCCATCAAAATAGAGTTTCCATGGGGGCTATTCTTCAATTAGATAGATATGCTCATCTGGAAATTCTGTGATCAAAGGATATGTATCTACTAGAGGTGCATCAACTAGGTGATATGCTATAGCTTGCCCTTTGATTGCCTTTCTGTCCACATACTGGATGTCAAATTCACTAAGGAGCATAACCCATTTGGCCAAATGACCTGTAAGTGCTGTTCTAGAGAGCATATACTTGAGAGGGTCAATCTTGGAGACTAGTTGGATGGTATGACTTGGCATGTAGTGGCGAAGCTTTTGAGTTGAGAAAACAACTGCCAAACAAGCTTTTTCCATAGGAGTATAATTGAGTTCATAACCAACTAGGGTTCTACTAATGTAGTAGATGGCTCTTTCTCTATCGTAGTCATTGAGCTATGCTAGAAGTGCCCCTAGAGTAGTAGGCATTGCTAATATGTACAAAATTAGGGGATGACCAGAAACTGGTGGAACTAAGATAGGGAGATTGGCAAGATACTGCTTGAGTTGATCAAAGCTACGCTGATATAAAGGATCCCACTTAAGGTTCTCATCCTTCTTCAGTAAATGTGCAAATGGTGTACACTTATCTGCAAGCTGGGAGATGAAGCGTCGAATAGATTGAAGCTTTCCTTGAAGAGAGTGAAGCTGTCGCAGTGTCTGGGGAGGAGGCATGTGTAAGATAGCCTTGACCTTCTTGGCGTTGATCTCTATACCTCGTTTAGAAACTATAAAGCCTAGAAGCTTGCCAGATGTGACCCCAAAGACACACTTTTTGGGATTCAGCATGAGATGATATTTGGCTAACCTATCAAAGACTTTCTCTAGGTTAGCAAGATGATCCATGAAGGTGTGAGATTTAACCAAGATATCATCCACATAATCCTCCAAAATGCTATGGATGAGATCATGAAAAATGGTTGTCATAGCTCTCTAATAGGTAGCCCCTGCATTCTTTAGGCCAAAAGGCATCATATTGTAGCAAAAGGTTCCCCAAGGGGTAGTGAATGTTGTCTTATGTTGATCCTCTTCTAAAATATTGACTTGATTATACCCAGAAAATCCATCCATGAGGGACAAAATATCATGTACAGTTGTAAGATCTACAATCATATCTATGTTGGGCAAGGAAAAATCATCTTTTGGACAAGCTTTGTTAAGATCTCTGAAATCAGTACAGATTTTGATTTCACCAGAAGGTTTAGTGACGGGAACCATGTTGGAGATCCACTCTGAGTAGTCGATAGGTCGGATAACCTTAGCAGCTAACATTCTTTCTAATTCAGCTTTGACCAGTAATGCCACCTTGGGGTGCATTTTTCTAAGCTTTTGTCTGACAGGTTTGATCTTTGGATCGACTACAAGATGATGAACTACAAGCTTTGGATCCAACCCTGGCATGTCTTGATATGACCATGCAAATCAGCCAATGTTCTCTTGTAGACCTCAAAGAGGAGATCAGCTTGGTCTTGTGATAGGGATGCAACAATGTGAACAAGTCTAGGGACCTCTGAAGAACCAATGTTGACTTCTCTAGTATCCTCAATTAGAATAGAAGACACCTCTGGTCGATTATCTTGAGGAGGCAATGCTAAATCCTCATATTCTGCTTGTGGCTTTGGATTTTCTTACTAAGGGGTTCTCTTCGCTGCCTTAGCTAGTCCCAGATTTACCTTAGTTCCAGTTTTGGGTGTATCGAAACTAGGTTGGGGATTTTATCCAAAATACCCCTTGGGATCTAGCTTATAGATATAGGCAGAATTTGGCTTTGTTTTCTTGTGAGGTGTTTTAGCTCCCATGAATCTTAGAAGTGCTTCCTCTGATGTGAACTCATCAATGTGTATGATGCTTGCTTGGTCCCAATCTATGAGTTATGGATGGGCGAGTGGTAGGTCAATGAAATGGATGGATAGTTCTTGGAGAATAGAGTTTCCTAGGGAGATTTGGTTTGGGATATCATCGTAGGATCTCTTTTTAACTTCCTTAGGAATGTCTTTGATTTCAATAAGGTCATGGTGAATGTTTGAAAAAGTGTGATCGTTCTCATTGGTGCGCCCAGTTGTGGGTATGCCAAAGCCAAGACCTGACTTCAATTCCCACTTGTGTGCATCGATGGGGCACTGCATGCCTCTTTCTTTTGGTCCTAGACCACCACCTTGATAGTTCCATTTGTCAGTGATGAGCTTATGTTCTTGGGGATACTTCTGGCTGAAGTGATCAAGGCGTGCTTGATTTCTTGGAGGTGCATCCTTATGTGACCAATTGTTGCTATCTGGAGTGAGCTCCTCATGAAGAGGGATTTTTGAGGATACAAAGGTTGTTGGGCCAAACTGTTTGTAATGAGGAGGTGGAATCTCCTTAGCTTTGTGATATGTCAGTCATCCATGGGCGTGTGGATCAAGTGGGAGTGCCCTGACAGAAAATGCATCCGACAGACTATACTCTCCACAGCCTTTGTTATTGATCTTCAAGGTAGATAGGGTGGAGGCAAGGATGGTTTCTGGGTCATTACAAGTGTGGGATGAGCTGGTGATGGCTGTACCGATATCAATTCTAGGGCAATGGTTTGTATATGAGGCTTCAACCGCATTGCAGTAAGCAAAGGGTTCTGGATTGGCATGGATGGTTACCTCAGTGCCCTCATGCAGAAATTTGACACACTAATGGTAAGTGGATGGAATGGCTTTCATGGCATGAATCCATGGGCAACCAAGGAGGATGTTGAATGGTAGGTTTAGATCAATAACATGGCAGAGTGTTTCTTGGATGACTGGCCCAATCTTGATTGGCAGCAAAATAGTTTCTTCTATGGTTCTTTCCAAGTTGTCATAAGCTTTGATGGTGATAACCTCATTGATGATATTTTCCTCAGTATACCCAGCTTGTTTTATGAATTTTAGGGTGCAAATATTCAAGGCTGATCCATTATCTATCATTACTCTTTTTGTGGCAAAATTGGATACCATGATGGCTATGCGGAGTGGAAGGGTGTGATCTGGCTCGACCATGGGTATGTCAGTGGGTTTGAATGATAGGGCACATGAGGAGGATAGGTGTCCAATGAGATTATGAAAATTAGTAGTGTTGATATCTGAAGGGACATGGGATTCTATGAGAGCACTGTCAAGGATGTTCTTGTACACAGGATTGGTGCGGAGAAGGTCTAAAATGGAGATTTGGGTTGGCATGTTCCCGAGGTGTTCCAAGATATTATACTAGCTTTTTGATGGAGCTGATGGTGCTGGTGAAACGGGTGGGCCTGCAATGTTAAATTGCACTCTTCGAGTGGTGACTGCACACTCATTGTTTGGTCCCTTGATATTGATAACATTGACAGAAGGCTCTTTCTCGAATATACAACCTATGAGGCTACCATAGTCTATATAGGATGAAGTGTGGTCATTGTTCTTCCCATGCTGTTGGTTTGGCTGGTAGTTGTTGGTGTTGTTGTTGTTGGCTTGGATAGGTGCTTTTCTAGGATTTTGGTTGTTGTGAGGAGGAAAAGCATTTTGATAGATCTGTAAGCCTGCATTGGGAGAAGTTTGGGCACCAATGGTGATTTCTTTCCGATCAATGAGGTCCTGCACATAATCTTTAAGTTTCATGCATCTGAGGGTAGTGTGACCTTTTACCCTATGAAATTTGTAGTAGTCATTATCTTTGTACCATGCAACTTTGGATTGGATTGGGTCAATTTGCTGGGTAGGAGGAAATTTGATGAGGTTTTCCTTGACTATGTTCTCAAAAATGGCATCCAATGGCTCACCAAGGGGTGTATAGTTTCTAGGTGCAGGTTGGAATCTGCACTTTTGTCTTGCAGCTACATTGATGGCATTAGCTTGATTGCTAGACCCTTGGATTGTGGTTTGATAGCTTTGGTGATTCTACTATTGGTAGTTGATAGCTTGTTGATTGTTTGGTTGATATGGTGGGTTGGGCTGAATTTGGGAAGGACCAACAATATTCACATGCCTGGTGTTAGTGACACCATCTATTGCAACATGCTTGTTTTTGTTCCAATACCTAGACTTGTCGTTGGAATGTGTTTGATTTTGGTTGGCTTCCTTGTAAATCTTGACCACACCATCTTTAATGAGTCCTTTCTTAAGGATCATTCCTTTCTCTTTGATATCTTTGTAGGTCTGCAAACAGTTCATGGTCATGTGGTGAGCCAAGCTGGGATGGGCATTATCAATAAACATTTTCACCAAATGGCGCTCTGGTAAGGTGCAAGATATGCAGGTGGTAAGGGTTTGCCATCTTTGCAGATATTTGGGAAGGCTTTCTCCACCTTTTTGCTTAGTGTGGACAAGATCAACTATTGAGAGCTCTGTTTTAAGAAGATGGGCATATTGGGCTACAAATGTCTTAGACAATTCAGCAAAGCTTTTAATTGTGCCATATGGTATTCTATAAAACCATTCAAGAGCTGGTTCGGTGAAGCTTTTAGGAAAGAGACACAAGAGAAAGATGTCATCATATGCCACTTCTTGGTAGTGCATGTAAAATTCTTTGATATGTGTGACAGGGTCTCCTTTTCCTCTGAACTTGTCAAACTTGGGCGTCTCAAAATGCTTGGGGAATGGAGTCATAGTAATGGCTCTGTCAAATGGGTAAGGACACACATTCTCAAATTTGAAGGTTTTTGGATCATTTCCTTCTTGGATGTTCTTCAAAGCTGTCTTCATGGCTTCCCATTCTAAATTCATGGGTGATGGCTAGGGTGCCCCCAATGTAGGAGTCCCTTGAGGTAGGTATGTGCTAGATGGGGCAATGGAATATGGATGGCTTTGAGGTATGGGCTGGTAGGGATTATACATGGCTTGGGCAACTAAATGGTGGATGATGGGTTGCTGAGGTGGAGGAGGCACATATTGCTGCATGTGTTGTGAGGCTTGCTGTTGATATTGGATTTGGGATAGGGATTGAGGGATGTAGGTTGGCTATGGGATAAATGGATTGCTTTGTGGAGGTAAGGTATAAGATGGTTGTGAAGCTTGGGGAAAGGATAGGGGAGCTTGTGGAACTTGACTTTGGATTTGAGGAGTTTGACCAATATATGTGGGTTGTGCCCCCATCTGGGAAGGTGTCTGCATAGAAAAAGAGGCCAAGTAATTGGTGGTTGGTGGTGGTGGATTTTCTCCTACAAGTGGCATAGAAAAATAGTTGGTAATAGGAGGTAATGGATTAGTTGGTGGTGGAGGTGGTGGGAATTGAAAGCTTGGAAATGGAACTGATGGAGTTTGATAGCTTGGTGGCTAGATTTGAAAGCTTGGTAGAGTGGTGGCAGGAGCGTGGGTCACTTGAGAGCTTGGTAGAACATTGGTAGTAGCTTGTGGGGTTTGATAGCTTTGTGGAGTGAGGGCAGTAGCTTGTGGATTTGTGGCTAATGGCACTGAGCTCCAAAGACCTAGTGAAAATGATGGAATTATGCTCTGAGCTAAGGTAAACAAGCTGGGGGTGATGAAAGGTTGATTACTTGGCCCCATGAGTGGCATCCCGATTGTATATTGCTAAGGTTGGCCAAAGATGCTAACACTGATTTGAGAGATGGGTGGATTTGGAAGGCTGGGTTGGGGAGCAGCATCAACAATAGTGAAGGGAGTGAATGAGGAGGTTTTTTGGATGAAGGGGGTTTGGGATGGAGTGGTATGGACCAATGGTGGAGTGGTGGTGGTGGGATTAGCTTGTAGAAGGGAGATTTCAACTTGAGTGGAGGTTGGTATGTTTGGGTCTGTTGGATCATATGGGGTGGGTTGAGGCTCTTCTTTTGGCACATATTGAGGATAATTCGAATCATAAGAGCCTATTGGGAGTGGTAGTTGCCCAAACAATGGGTGAGATGGCTATGATAGGGGAGGAGGTCTTCCAAAGTTGAAGGCTCCAATGTTGTCCCTTCGAAAGTTAGCCATGATTGTTTCTTTGTTTTTGTCTATAATGGCGTTCACCAATACTACATTTCCTGGTTGGTTCATGAAAGCTTCAATGTCAGTAGGTGATGGTATAGTGTTCTCTAGGCTAAAGGATGGTTGACTGCTCAAGGGGAGCAAAGCTATTTGATCCAAATGATAGGGCTCCATTGTTTCCTTCTTCTTCTTGCCTAAGCAAGTGATGGGTGGCATTAAAATGCAGAATGTTTCTTAGGGATGAGATGTAACAATGCTGATGGATGCAAAAGGGGAAGGCTTTTCTATGCAAATGATTTCCTAGGTTGAGGCAAAGCTGTATGAAAAAACCTAAGGAGGATTGGGTTGGGGATTCTAACTTCAAGGATATGTTGCCAAATCATGAAAGGTTTGGTTTCCTATGTGCAATCTTGGTGGTGATTGTGTCAACTTAAGGATAGACTGATGATCCTTTAGAAAGAACATGAGATTGACCACTTGTGGATCCCAACCTTTAGCTCAAGGTGATGAGGGATAACAAGTGACAAAGCTAGATTACCCTAGACAAAGCTCTATCAAATGGATAACCTTGGTGAGATTGGTGGATTTGGAAGATGTTAGGAATGGAAAACTTTTGGCAAGGTGACCACAATTTTGAAGGCTTGGATGTGAAGTTTTTGGATTGCTGGCCAGATGGTTTGGTTCTAAATGGGATAGATGAGCTAAAATGCTTAAGGGGATGACTAAGGATTGCTAGCTTACCTACAAGTATGACTCTAAAGTGGAGCTTATGCAAGAAGATGTGGAGAAACAAGGGGGTCTAATCATAGAAATCATGCCTAGTTGGTAAGGCATAAGCAGGGTTAACTCCTAGATGTTGGTTAAGTTGGATAGTACAATCTAACCAAGCATCTTGAAGGGCTTCATCGGCAGCTTTTTCCTCTACTTTGTGGAGTTTGGCAATTCGAGGGCTCAGTGTTATTTCTTTTCTCTTGGCTGAAAGTTCTTGGTATGCCTGAGATGGCTTGAGTTTGACTTTATGAAACTTTTGTTTGGTTTGGGTTGCTTTGACATCAATTCTTGAATCTGCTTGGCTTTGAGAGATCTCGATTGTTTTGCTTCAACTTGTTCAACCTTTGGAATAGGCAGTGACTACGCTAAGTATGCCCTAAGCTAGGATTGACCAAGTTTGGCAAACATTCATTCAACAAATAACAAATCAAGCAATAGATAGGAACAACTAGATAGAAGTTTTTTGATTCTCAGAATGTGATACTTGCGCCAAGGAGTGTGTATGTTTTTAAAATGTTTTGATCAGTCACTTCAAACACATTAACACCCTAGATGGTTGTCTACAAGGCTGACAGTTGGTTTAGCTAGGGAGTCCTCAATATACCCAAGGTATGTGAGGCCCAAGTCCATAGATGAAACCAAAAAGATGTCACACAGCCGAGAGGAGTGATAACCCACTTCTCCTCTTTCACTTCTCAAGGGTATAAAGTTCCTTGAGGCTTAGCCTGAGTGACAAAATCTTGATTCCAAGAGAGGTTTCTTTGGATTCACCTCCTGATCTTTATACTCTGCTGGAACGCTGGAGTTGGGGTCATCCCAAGGGGTGATGAAATCCCCAAGCAAGCCTCCTAAAAAGAGAAACAAGGTTTTGGATCTTAATCTTATGCACCCAAGATGGCCTCAAAAGATGTCAAGGGAAGAGAAGACTTGGATGACCTTGGGCTAAAAAAAATGCTAGTTCATTTACCAATTGACTCTTATGTTATCTATTCTAGACCTTGCAAACACACATTTTTAGGATGTAAATGTTCAATTCTAAGTTGAAGCGCCAACAAAAGTAAAAATTGATCGAAGAATGCAAGCACGAAGAAGAGTTAGGGTCAACAAGAAATAAACCCGTGTGCTCGAAGGCTCTCCACGTCAAGTATCAATTGATTTTCTTTAAGGCATTCAAGAGTTAGTGTGAATTTGTTTTAAGCCCAAAACAAAAGATGTGAGTGAAGCTCGATTTCAAACGCGCGCTCGAATGCCCTTCACGTCAAGGATGTGTTCAATTTTTAAAGCCCAAATGAAGTGTGAGTGAGACTAATGTGCATTCAAGGAATTTTATAACTTATAAAATCCACTAAAAACTCAAGTGAGTGGAGTTTGATTTTTGTGGAGCACTTAACACCCTCTTAGGTGGACCCATACCCATAAATGGCATTGAGATTGCAACCAATGGTTAAATTGATGGGTGATTAAAGAGGGTGATTCCAACTACAAACTCACTCAAAAGTGTTTTTATTTGTTTTTATAACTTAGAAATTTTCTAAAATGTAGATTATTTTTATGCCCCAAAAATAAAAGTGTGCCTAGATTGCATGCAAAATTGAAAGTTTGTTTTTGTTCATTTTAAAGCACCAAAATTGAGTGTTTGATTTGTGGGGTTGTTATGCATACAAGTTCATTTTTCCCAATTTGAAAATGTGAATGACAATGACTTAAATGCAAATCAAAAGGGGAGAAAGCATTCCCGCAGAGGAAAAGGCAAGAAACAACATTCTCACAATGGTACTAGCATTTTTGTACGTGGGTTAGCAATTTCACAAAATAGTTATCGATCTTGCTGGCTTTTTGTTTGCGGGAATGACGATCCTGCAAAGCCTCTAGACTGTGGGAATGATAGAAAAGACTGCTAAAAAGAAAAATTAAAACATGAGCCAAAAACCTGAGAGCTCTTTTTGATAGAGCGATCCCACAGGTTTATGCCCTTAAAACGTTTCCACAAGCAGGAATGACAATCCCACAGAAATAGGTTTATTACAATCTTGAGAATGTCAAGATAGGAAGTAACAAGGCAAGAATGGCGATCCTACTGTTATTAGGCACGTTCCTACAGGAGGATTTGTCGGCAAGGATGCGGAGAAAGTTTTTAGGACATTGTGGTAAAACTGTCTGGTGATGACCTGCACACTCACCGTCATGTGTTTGCATTCTCACTGGCGAATAGCCTCATTGTCATAGCACAGGGATGCATTCTTGTGGTCACGAATTCACAAAAAATTTGATTTTTTTGAAGTCTTAGAAATGGAAATCGATGATATGGCCAGGAGCGCGACTTCGAAAGTGTAACTTGCGTACTTGCAAGAATGTTAGTAGACCTAACACAAAAAATTGCAAGAAAACAATGTTAGTTTTGTTAGTTTATCATAAAATCCAAAAACATGATTAGATTGACCCATATGTGGGGTCCCACTAAGTGTGCCAAAATGTATATGAGAAATAAGCATGCAAGAAATACTAAACTAAGAAATCAAAAGCATTTACAAAATTTTTAAACATAACATAAAGTGAGACAAAGAGGAAACAACTCAAATGAGAATGTGAGCCATTAAATGACTCTCTCAATGAGATGGTTCTCTTGTTTTTGGGATGAGTCTATTTGATAGGTTTGGTATGTATGCTCAAATGCTCAAAATGGCTTCAATGGAGGATTTGGATTTGGGTGTGGATGATGGCTTTGTTGTAAAACTTGGTGTTAAAATGGCATTATAACTTTAGCTCAAAGGTTTGTGATGATATGGCTTGGGAGGGGATTCAATTTATAGGCAAAGGGATTGAGGGATGGAGGGCTAATATGCAAGGATGAGAAAAAGCTCATGGAGGGCTAGGATGCACTCAAAGGGGAGCACATGGATTGTGCTTGTTTAGCACCAACCAGGGAGTGACACATGTCACAGGGTGAGTGGATGGAAGCAAGGGGATGCATAAGTCAACAAAGGAGGCTCAAAGCCTTAAAGACCCTCATAAATGGCTTGTAAGAACAATGAATGGGCTTGTAAGAGTCTTTATGGCTTTGTAAGAGTAATGAAGGCTTGGTGGTTGGGATATTTTGGAGGGAGTTGAGATTGTTGACTTTGCTTGGCTTAGGAAAGTATTAAGCTCACTTAGGGAATGTGACAAGGTTAGGGGGGGGATTAGGCTTGGTTTAGGATTAGATTAAGGATGTTAGAGATATGCAAGTGGATGGCATTCATGAGGGTGGGTGAGTTAGTAGCTAAGCTTGGTTAGTATGGGTGGATGGGGTGGATTAGGCTAAATGGAGGATTTAGGATAGGTTAGGGGCTATTAGATTTGAGGGCTTTATTTATTAAAGTGATTTTAATAAATTTGGGATTTGGAATTAGATAGGAAAATAGGATTAATTGATAAATAATAGTTTATTTGATTTATCAATTAGGACTATAGATGAGTAATTAAATTAATCAACTAGGGGATGGCAAAAGGATTAATTAAATAGGAATTTAATTAATGACGCCTTTAGAGATAGCTAAATAAGATTACCGAAGTGGTGTAATCAGATTTAGGTGTCTACACATCTTTTCTCCATTTGACTGAGCCTTTAGAGGGGAAAAATTTTTGCACATAGAAGAATAAAAAAGTCAAGAATGAACCAAACTTACACAAATTGTTTTTGGAAGTTTTGATGCTCTCCATGTTCTTGTTGAACTAATTCAAAATCAACTCGACAAGGTTGAAGGACATGTTGTTCTTCATTACCTTGAGAGCCAAATCAAGTACCTCACACAACACACTATTGAGATTACTAGAGTTGTAGATCTTGTGAATTGTCACATGAAGTCCAAATTTCAATTCCATGTCAGTGACATTTCTAATTTTCATTCCTCTTCCATCCCATTCAGCAAGAGTCTTGTTTCTAGTTCTACCTGACTGAGGGTTTTGGTAGTCTTGGCTTTGTTCAACATTGGGAGCCTAGTAATTCTATTAATCATTTTCTTTGTGATTTGAATAGTTTGTCCAACCATAACTACCCATTGTGTATACAGTTGAGGATAAACCTTATCCATTTTATTTAAAATTTAAACCCTTGGTCTCCAAATGTTGATGCTCAAGTTTTAACACACCATTCACACATAACTTTTCTAGAGTCTCATCCATCTCTAGGGTTTCAAATTCTTGTATCAAAAAACAAAAATGTGAACAAATATCATTAATGAGTAATACCTTGGGTGGAATCTTTGATTGAGCTTTAGATGGTTCAAGTGCTTCTACAACTGCCAAACACAACTTGAAGTCTTGTGCCTTGTAGTCAATTCCTCAAACCAACATCTCAGATCCTTTCCTAGTTTTTCTACTAGAAGATGTCATGCTTGGTAGGGTTTATGAAAAAACATAAATCTTCAACAAAAAACACACAGATTTCTTGAAAGCACAAAAATTACCATTTGCAAATAGCTGTCAAAAATTCATGATGAAAAATGAATTCAATTTCCTTCCTTCTAAAAAATTTTCATTTTTCAAATGTCATAAATGCTTGGTATGCTTGCTCATTTGGTGAAAAACTGTCATCCACTTGGTTCAACCTTAATTCTTAGTAGATTCATTCATAGCTTAGTGATCTCATCATTACTCAATATCCACACAATATTTCAATGTATCCCAACCTTGCTCAACAGGGTCTTGTGACTCGACCTAGCTTAGTAAGGTCTTGAATTTTTGCTATCACTTGGTGATCCCTTTGCATCTTGAATGATGATATAGATCTCTTCTTCTTGCTAGCTAGAATTGATGTGAGATGTTTACTTTAGAGTCTGAGTTCCAGCTATTCATATGAGAATTCAAGTTGAAATGCTTGAGTCATCCAAATCTTGAGTGACATCTGCTTCATGACTTAGACTTGCATTCTCAAAAGATTTTGGAATCAGTTGCTGCTTCATCTTCTTTTTGATATTATTAGCTCTAGCTTTCTTTTCATCTTCAATTCTTCTTGTGTTCATACAGTTCTTGCCAAGGTGTCCAAGTTCTATACAAATGAAACATCTTCTAGTGGTATCTCTTTTCTTCATGTGATGTTTCAAACAATTTTCTCCAATGTGCCCAAATTCTCCACAGTAGTGGCATTTGCACCATGCATTGTAGTCCCATCCAAATATAGATTTTACAATTTTTTATGTTGGATTCAATATCTTGGTTTTTCATTTAGAAGATTTGTGTCCTTGTTTTTTGCACTTGTAACATTTACCTTCAAACTTAGGTTTCTCCTTGCATTCACTTGCTCTATGACCATGCTTATTGCAATTGTAGTGCTTTCTATTGAATTTTTCTTTACTATTACTTCAACATTTTTTTGATGTATGAGATAAATTACCGTAATTATTGCAATTATGTCTTCAATTCTTTTAAGCTCTTTTCTTGGCTGATTCACCTTTTTTTGTGTATCCTATTCTAGCTTTGCCCTTTTGTCTGAATAGACTTTGTTCATTCAGGTTGACTCAAGCTTTCTTGAGATTTCATTATCCTCTCATTGGTTTGCTTTTAATTATTTAGATAATTCTGTAGCCTTTCATTTTCTGACCTTAGATTCATGAGTTCTTCATTTGCATTGGTGAGCTAATCAATGAAGTCTGCTTGCTGAAGGGATAGATGTTGAATTTCATTGTTCTTTTCTTCTATCTCTTCTTTGGCTTTGTCTTTTTCTTCCAT
Source organism: Cupressus sempervirens (assembly GCA_028749045.1). Lineage (NCBI taxonomy): Eukaryota > Viridiplantae > Streptophyta > Pinopsida > Cupressales > Cupressaceae > Cupressus > Cupressus sempervirens. Next base: position 551,694,306 of record CM053793.1, read on the forward strand.
GACTTCAAATAGACTGAATTTCTTGTTCTCTTTTCAGCTTTCTAACTTCTTCTTGATGATTGGAATTCTTTTCTAATAGATCTTTGATTGCTTCATCAGCTTCACTTGAATTTCTTTCTAGATAGATATTTTCAATTCTTTCTTTCGTGTAAAGATTTACATTCATTTGTACTGTAAGAGCTTTCCTTCTTTTTCAATGATTAAGAGAGTTTCTCCTTTGCTTTCTTTAGTTGACCAATGGCTAATTCAAGATCCAACTTTTTATTGTCAATAGCCTTATCTAGCTTGTATACATTCATTGCCTTTGATCTTTACTCAAGTTGCTAAACTTCTTCTCTGAGAACCACAATGCTCTAATACCAATTGTTGGAAATATTAGATAGGCAATGTTATCGAGAGGGGAAGGATAAATCAAGAACTAATAAAACTTTTACTTATTTCACCACTTAGTCCCTCATTAATATTTTGATCTAATTGCATGCATGAAAGAATAAAACAAAATAAATATTCATTGCAATTTGACACAAGCTATGGTGACCCAGAAACCTTCCAAATAGAAAGTAAAACTGGGGTGGGGATGATAACCACAAGCTTTAGTACTGCAACATAAAGTTGGCCTATTAAGGCTTACAATTGACCACTTCTGATGATCTGCCCTATTAGGAGCAATAAGGACTACTAGGCCCACTTTTTTATAGGATTTACATTACATATAATAAATTATGCACTTGGTAAAGATATTTTACAAAAACCTTTAAGTCTACCCTATTAAAGGATTTAGCTTATACACCTATTAGGATGAACTAGTGGTTGATCTCTAATCTATGACTCTAATTTTCTAGTTGAGATTCCTTTGAAATGTGAAGATCACCTTGTTATGATAGATAAATCTTTATTGTCCCTTATACTACTTGTAGCCTTTTCAATTTGCACTTTTGCTCATTATATTTTCTTCATACATACTTATTTGGCTATGATACAATACATTACATATATGTCAATCCAAAACATAATTCATCAAAGTTAGTTACAACATAGATTTCTATTAAGATCACAAAGTCAACCCAATTATTGGCACTCAGTTTCTGAAGAAAAACTTGGTGAGGTTTTGATACTCGGCTACCATTGCCAACACTCAACATCATCATGCACTCAATAGATGTAGAAGCTTAGTTCATACTAATCACTTCTAACTAGCTTGAACTTAGTCAGCACTTGTGTGAATTTGTGAATATTGTAAAACTCAGCATATAAACTAAATTACTTAGTTGACACTCCTTGGCTTGGTCAACACTAGATTCACATTACTAACACTGTGAGCTTGATAGACACTAGAGAGCATAGTTGACACTATATAACTTAGTTAATACTATGAAGCTCAATTAGCACTATTACTGATCAACTTGGTAGATACTGCTTGACATGAATTGAATGTGGATTTTGAAGTTCGGTAGCAATTGTGGAAAATAGTAACAACTATATTACTCAGTGGTAACTAGAGCATTTGGTTAACACTGCAAACTAAGAGATATGCTCAGTAGTAGCTTAACCAATTGACTAAGTGTGAGTCACTAATAAAAAAACTTGACCTTAATGTCAACAAGTATGTCTATTGATAAAAGTTTTGTAAGCCAAGTTGTAAATGAACAACAGGTTTTAGTGACTATCGAATCACATACAATGAATGTTGAGTTACATTCAAGAAAAAAGTTGTAGATAAAAGCTGAGGTACATTCTGAGTTTGAGATAAGTGTACATTAAATGAATTCCAATCTACCCTATAGAGATGTACATATTAATTGAGAAGTTGAAAGACCTATTGAAGAAATAAAAGTAGAACCAAGATTGTCAAAGTATGTCGAAAGGCATCACTCTGCTGAACAAATTATTGGAGATAAAGATGCTAGACCAATAACAAGGAACATGTTGAGAAGTGATACATGTTTTTTGAGCATGCATGAGCCTAAGATAGTGAAAGATGCCTTAGAGAATGAGGACTGGAGTAATGACATGAAAGAAGAGATTGATCATATTAAGAAGAACAAAGCATGAACTCTAGTTCCTAGACCAGAGGACAAGAATGTGATTGGAACCAAGTGGGTGTACAAAAAAAAGTTATATGATAATGGTAAAGTCACAAGGTATCAAGCAAGATTAGTTTGCAAGGGGTATGCATAAGAAGGAATATACTGTAGAGAAACATTTGCCCTTGTTGCAAGATTGGAAGGAGTAAGAACTTGACTTGATTACTCTACATACAAATTTTTCAAAGTTTACAAGTGGATTTGAAGTCATCATTTTTGAATGATATATTAGAAAAAGAGGTTTAAATAGAACAAATTGAAGGATATTTTTGATGCTAAAAACAATAACATGGTATGTAGACTACACAAAGCTTTATATAGTTTAAAGCATGGTATGCAAGGCTTCAAAATTATCTTATGAAGATTGGTTTTGAGAAGACTGATGATGAAAATAATATGTACTTCAAGACAGAAGGAGGTAAAGGTATTTTACTAGCTGAAATCTTTGTTGATGCTATCATATTTGGAGGTCACAATGCAAAACATTTTTTGATGAAATGAAGAAAGAATTTGAGATGTCTATGTTTGGAGAGATCAAGTTATTTATTGGTTTGCAAGTATATTAGATGAAATATGGTATATAAATCACTTAGTCTAATTATGTGAAAGAAATATTGAAATTATTTGGATTAGAGGATTCAAAACTAGTTAGCAGACAGCTATGCCCTTAATATTATTGTATATAGGGTTATGAATAGTCAACTTGTGGCTTGAATAGTCAACTTGTGGCTATCTTAATCCTTAATTAAGTCATTTTATCATTATTATATTATAATTTAGGTAGGTAGGTCAGCCTATCTATTATCAAGGGTCGTTTCTATTCAACCTAAGCATAATCAGGTGTATATATAGGAGGTTGTGAGTCTTATTTTATCATCAGATTGTGATTTGTGTTCTCATTGGAGATATTTGGAGGTTTCCCCCTCAAATTGGCCCATTACTCTCATATATTATCATGTATTTATATAATATTTCATATTATTTCTTCTATTGTTCAAGTTATTTCATTGCAAGTGGTATGAGAGCATGATTTGGCACCATAGAGGCAAGACTTTTTCTCAACATTGGGGCGATTTTGGGAAGAGCATAACTTTCAGACTTTAGCAAAATTTTCAAAGATTTTAAAAGGATTTTTGAATAACATATTAAAGAAGCTATAGTCCAAAATTTAGAGGAATTGGAGTAAATTTGAGGAAATTATTGTAGAGCTACCATTTCTACATAGTTTTTTGAGATCTTCATATCTCTCACATCCTGCCAAATTGGAGTATAACTTGTATTGGGTTTTTCAATACATAGTAGAGGAGCCTAAATTCAAAGCTTGGAGAAATTGAAAAAAAAAAGCAAGATATTATAAAATTAGGAAAATTCTCTCTTAAGGTAGCAAATTTGCTAATTTTTTTGAGTATAGATTTCTTAGCCCAAATAAGTTACAGTAATAAATAAATAAATCAGAGAATTTACATTTCATTTGTGTGATTTATTTCAAAAACAATAGTTTCCATCATGACGGGGCCTCCAATAAGAGGCAAAAAGAATTCTACCACACCGGGGAAATCCTCTAATCAAGATCGGGAAGCAACAGAGGATAGTCACCCCAATGAGGAACTTAGTAAGTTCAAGGAAGAGGTTAAGAAGGATATGTGTGATCTACAAGGAGATATATCAAATATACGAAGCATGTTAAGCACCTATATGAATGAAACAAGGAAGGAGCTCTCAAGCAATCAAGGTGAAACCTTCAAGTTGACTAATAATGACACAAATTTTATTAATCTTACGGGATATAGGAATTTTTTTTCCAAAGGTGGATATGTACAAATTTTATGGCAAGGATCCTCTAACATGGATAAATCAAATGGAGATTTTTTTTGAAATACATGAAATCCCATATGGACAAAAGGTTACAATGGCTTCCTTATATCTAGAACTAGATCAATTCATTTGGTATCATTGGCTTTGTACTCATAGGAGGAAAAAGGGTCTCACTATATCATGGTCAAATTTTACAAAAGAACTCCAAGCACAATATAGCAATAGTACATGACAAAAAAATTGTTTAGCCAACTTGCTAAGCTTCAACAAACAGAATCAATTAAGGATTATATTTAATAATTCCAAAATCTATCCTTAAGAGTGGATACAATTATAGAGGAGAACTTGAATGATTTATTCCTAGTTCATTAAATGAGTCTTTTATATTGGCACGTAGGGTAGAGGAGATGTCCTTGATTCCTAGAAAGTAGGGGGCTAATGTGACAAGAGACAAAGGATATTCAACACCTTATCTTCCTCAACCTATTAGGTTGACTCCATGACAAATTGAGGAGAAAAGAGAAAAAGGGTTGTGTTTCAATTGTGATAGCAAATATAGTTGAGGACATATAAGTAGTGAAAATATTTTTTTCTATATTGAAAGTCCCAAGTGAGGGAGAAGAGGGTGAGCCCATATTAGAGGAGGATAGGAAGTCAAGTGAGGAATCACATGATTCTAAACCAATCATCTCTTGTCATGCACTTTCAGGTTCCGATGCACCACAAACTCTCAAGGTAGTAGATTTCTTAAAGAAATAGAAAATAACAATGTTGATCGACTCAGGTAGTACTCATAATTTCATCAACAAAAAGTTGGCAACTCTTCTAAATTGTTTTATATATCTAGCCCCAGAGTTTTAGGTTTTGAGTGTGGAGTGGGTATGATTAGTTGTTCAGGGAAGTTTCATAGCATCAAATTATCCATGCAAGATTATCAATTTGATACTTCAATGTATGTGATATCCATGGGTGTAGTAGATTATATTGTATTGGGAGTATAATAACTTACTATGTTGGGAACAATTGAGATGAACTTCCAAGAACTATTCATGTGATTTCAATCATAAGGAAAGGTAGTGGAGCTAGGGGGATTGAAGGAAAAATCCCCAAAGATGGTAAGCTCTCATCAAATGCAAAAAATTCTTAAGAAAGGTGTAGATGGATTTGTGGCACAACTATGTTCATTAAAAGTCTCTCAATCTAATGCTCTTACTCATCCAGATTTACAAGCAATAGTTGATCATCACTTAGTGATTCTTGAAGATATGTCTAAAGTACTTCCTCCTAAGAGGGATCATGACCATGCCATACAACTAGTTCCAAGGAGTCAACCACTAAACATTAGGCCTTCTAGGTACCCACACATACAAAAAAGTGAGATAGAAAAAATTGTTGAGGAAATGCTAGAGGCAGGAATTATCAGGCATAGCCAAAGTGCTTACTCCTCACCTATTGTGCTAGTGCATGAGAAGGATAAAACTTCGTGCATGTGTTAGATTATAGAGTGCTCAACAACTACACCATTAAAGATAAGTTTCCTATTCCAGTCATTGATGATGTTCTAGATGAATTAAATGGAGCCATATATTTTACCAAGTTAGATCTTAGATCAGGCTATCACCAAATTCGGATTAAGGAGGAAGATATTTGTAAGATAGCATTTCAAACTCATGAAGGTCATTATGAATTTTTGGTGATGACATTTAGTCTTACCAATGCACCATCTAAATTCCAAAGTTTGATGAATTCCAATTTAAGAAGTTCTTGAGAAAGATTATGTTAGTGTTTTTTGATGATATATTAATTTATAAAAAGACTTGGGAAGAAAATTTGCAGCATGTAGATCAAGCATTACAATTACTCAAAGATCACCAACTCTCTGCTAAGCCATCCAAGTGTGATTTTGGTCTTAAGGAGGTGGAGTATTTGGGACACATAGTTTCACATGGAGTAAAGGTGGACCCTAACAAAATTAAGGCTATCAAGGAATGGCCTATTCCAAAAACTATTAGGAAGTTGAGGGGTTTCTTGGGATTGACAAGATACTATAGAAGATTTGTGAAGAATTATAGTCATATAGTAGCACCCCTTACAACTCTATTGAAGAAGGATTATTTTCATTGGAATTAATCTACTAATGTATCATTTGAGCAATTGAAGGAGGCTATGTGTACAACTCCAATGCTTGCCACTCTAGACTTCACCAAGGAATTCATTGTGGAATGTGATGCTTCTAGAAATGGGATAGGAGTAGTTCTCATGCAAGAAGGTCAACCAATTACTTTTGTGAGTCATCAATTAAAAGGTAAAAATCAACTCAAACCTATTTACGAGAAGGAAATGTTAGCCATCCTTCATGTAGTTTAAAAATGGAGGCCTTATTTAATGGGTTGACACTTCAAGGTTAAGACAAATCATGATAGCCTAAAATATTTTTTGGAACAAATACTATCAACAAAAGAGCAACAAAAATGGGTCACTAAGATGTTGGGATATGACTTTGAAAGTGTATACAAGAAAGGGAAGGAAAATATTGTGGCCGATGCACTTTCTAGGAGGGATGAAAAAGATGAAGCCTTATTGTGTGCCCTTTCAATATTACAAGAAAATTGGGTGGTAGAATCCAAAGAAGAGTGGAAAAATGATGTTGCAATAAGTAATCTCATCCAAAAAATCAAAAGTGACCCTAGTAGTTCAAATAAGTCTTGTTTAAAGGGGGATATTCTTTAGTATAAAGAGTTCTTGTATCTCTGCAAGAATTCCACTCTTAAACACAATATTCTCAAAGAACTACATGAGTCCCCAATTGGTGGTCATTTAAGATTTTTGAAGACATATCATAGGGTCAAGCAATATTTTTTTGGGAAGGGCTAAAAGGTGATGCTCAAAAGTTTGTGGCTAAATGTTTGGTTTGTCAAAGAAATAAGGGGGAAACAATTAAGACACCAGGTCTCTTGTAGCCTTTATCTATTCCTAGCCAACATTGGGAAGAGGTATCCATGGACTTCATCATAGGGCTCCCCAAATCTAAAGGTCATAATGTCATCATGGTAGTAGTTGATCACCTCACTAAATATGCACATTTTATTGCATTATCACATCCTTTTATAGAAAGTATAGTGAAATTTTTTTTCTTGGAGAATATCCAAAAGCTACATGGTACACCTAAGGTTATTGTTAGTGATCATGATCCTATCTTTACTAGTCACTTTTGGAAAGATTTATTCTCATGTTTGAGTACTCAATTGGCTCATAGTTCTTCATACCATCCACAATCAAATGGGAAAACTGAGGTGGTTAATAAATGTTTGGAAGGATATCTATGTTGTTTCACTTAATAAAAATAATCTCAATGGGTAGATTGGCTACCTCTTGCAGAATGGTGGTATAATACTTCTTTTCATAGCTCATCAAAAATGTCTCCATTTTTGGCACTTTATGGATATCATCCTCCTTCCATCACATCATCATTAAAGATGCCACCAAGAGTTCAAGTAGTAGAGAATCACTTTCTTCATCAACAATAGGTACTCTTAGGATTCAAGGAGAATTTATCTATGGCACAAAATTGAATGAACAACAAGTGGACAAACATTGTAGTGAAAGAAATTTTGAAGTTGGGGACTGGGACTTCTTAAGATTGCAACCTTATAAACAAATCTCAATGAAGCAACAATAAAAGAATAATAAGTTGTCTCTAGAATATTATGGACCATAAAAAATCATGCAAAAGATTGGTAGTGTTTCCTACAAGCTTGAGTTGCCACCAACAACAAAGATACATCTAGTTTTTCTTGTTTCTTATTTGAAGAAGGTAATTGGAAAAAATATTCCTACTCAAATAGTACTACTAGAACTTGATGAAGAAGGAAGAATAATTTTGGAACCAGAGTGCATTCTTCAAACATGCACAAAGAAGTTGAGGAACAAAACCCTAACTCAGTATTTCATCCAATAGAAGAATTTACTAGTTGAAGAGGCCATATGGGAGGATGAGGAGTTCATTCAAAATAATCCACACTTGGTTAGCATTGAGGACAATGCTTCTTTCAAGAGAGGAGGCATGCTATGCTCTTAATATTATTGTGTATAGGGTTATGAATAGTCAACTTGTGTTTATCTTAATCCTTAATTAAGTCATGTTATCATTATTATATTATAATTTAGGTAGGTAGGTCGGCCTTGGTGTTATGAAAGGTTGTGTCTATTCAACCTAAGCATAATTAGGTATATATAGGAGGTTGTGAGTCTTATTTCATCATCAAATTATGAAGTGTGTTCTCATTGGAGATATTTGGAGGTTTCCACCTCGAAGTGGCCCATTACTCTTGGCTATTATCAAGTATTTATATAATATTTCATATTATTTCTTCTATTGCGCAAGTTATTTCATAGCACACACTTATAGTGACAAGACACAAACTATCAAAGAATGATGATTCTATTGATGTGAATCAAACATTGTATAGATCTATGATTGGCAAGTTGTAATATGTAGTATACAGTAGACCTGACAATGCATTACTTGTTTGGATTGTTGTAAGATTTTTTGCAAATCCTAAGGAGAATCATTTAATGGTTGTTAAGAGAATTATGAGATATCTGAAAGGAATAGAAGACTATGGTCTATACTACAAGAAAAATAGAAATTTTTAGTTAAGAGCCTATACAAATGTTGATTAGGCTGGAAACATTTATGATAAAAAGAGTACAAGCAGTGGAGAATTTTTTGTATGAAAGAGGTTGGTCATCTGGACTAGCAAGAAACAAAATTTCATATCTCAATCTAATGTTGAGGTTGAATATGTGATTTCTATAGTAAATTGTACAAATGTAGTATGGATCAAATAGCTACTCAAAGGTATGAAGGAGGAAATCACTAAACTTGTGGTATTTTATTGTGATAATACAAGTGTTATAAATATATCAAAGAACATTGTGATGCACACAAAGACTAAGCATGTTGTAATAAAGTATCAATACTTGAGAGATTTGGTTCAAGAAAAAGAATTTAGGATGAAATATGTGAATAAAAAAGAATAGATAGTTGATATATGAATACAAAAGATTTACCTAAGGGTACACATGAATATCTTAGAGGTAAACTAGGGGTGATTCCCATATCCAAAACTACTCAAGAAGCATGAGTAGTACCCTACATCAATTTTTTGGATACAATTGATTAATTGTGTATTGTCTTTGATGTTACAAAAATTTCATATCATTAGTAGTCAGTATATGTTGAGCTCACTCAGGCAATGAATATAGTTTTTGTGTCTACCAAGCATTCCTATGATTGCCTAGTTCAGAAGGTAGTGTTTACCAAGTTCACTCAGGCGTCGAAGGAAAGTATGCAGAAGGTAATTGTTAATCAAGCTCACTTAGTTAATGAAAGAAAGCTAGATGGAACTAGTGCTAACCAAGCTCTCTTAGTTGCTATAGGATTTTTGTGAGTTTGCAGTGTTAACTGAGCTTTTGTTGGTTAACAAAGGAAATTGTTTCTAAGTTAGTTTATACTAAGTTGGATTAGCTAACAAAGGACTTTCTTATTTTGGCATATTAAGCTTAATTTATTTATCTATTAATTCCAACTGAGTAAGGTGATCAATATTAATTATTCTAAGTTGTATATGAGCCAAGTTGACAAAGTGGAAGATAAGGTCGAGTTTGTGATTACAAAGTGGAAGTAAGTGTGAAAGTATGAAGATGTTATTAAAGATTTAATGATGAGAAGAGGAAGCAAATTTGAAGAATAAGAAGAATATCCCTATGGAGTAGAAAAGCTATATTTAATTAGGAAGGATCAAGTACAAGCCAGAGCAAAGATCTATAATCAGCAATTCAATTGCATTCAAATCAAGTCATCTCATTATTACTCTCCACCATAAAGCACACCCTACACAACCTAATAGTACATTAACTAGAATGAGATCTAGCAACCCCTTACCTTTAAACCTCTATGAAAACTATTGGGATTGCACTATCTATATATCTTACTTATTGGTTGGGCTAAGCATTGTAGCAACGATCTAAATCTCTTAACAGAGTTGGCTTAATAGTTATTTGCAAATACTCTAACAAGGTGGCAGTTCTATTGAATTGTCTAAAGACCTCTAACAAGACCACTCCTAATAGGGTGATTGAATCCTCTAACAGGGTCACACATAATAGTGTATTTTTTAACTTTTAACAAGGTTGGCTCCTAATAGGGCTCACTTTAGAAGAGTGAAAATAGCAACTAATTGTAATTGGTGGTTTTTCTCAAATTGAGTTTCTACGTTAAATCTTAGTATTAAATGTGTTCCTGCTATTTTCTTTTATGTGTTTGCAACTAAGTTAAAGTAATGAAAATTACATATAACATCTAAAATTTATATTTTAAGCATTTATTGAGCTACTTACCGAGTTATAGTATTTTTGTGTGTTTACTGAGCATCAATAGTATTCAGTTTGCATTTTTGTACTAACATCTAAGGGATCTAGGATTTATTTGAGTAGTAACTAATTCACCCCTCCCCTCTTAGTTACTCCTGTTATATTTCTAACAATTTTTATTAGATATTTTGGTGCTTACAAAGAAGGTTTCAAGGACCTAAGCTAAAGATTAGGATGTCTTACAAAAGAGAGATTCCCAAGCTAAACAGAGACAATTTTACAGCATGGCAAAGACTTATGAGGTTACATTTGTCCACCATCAGTGACTTAGGATGCAAGCATCTTGATATTGAATACAAGACTCCCACTAGACCATTATCAGTTGAAGATATTGCTGAAAAGAAGAATCATTACATCATGATGATTGATATTGCATCTGCTCTTAGTTATGTTGAATTTGATGAAGTCAAAGACTGCAAGACAGCTTATGAGATATGGTTCAAGCTAAAAGATATATATGGAGGAGATGAAAATGTAAGAAGAGCTAAGGCTAAAAGTCTTAGAGGTCATTTTGATCATATGAAAATGAGAGAAGATGGGACATTGCAAAATATGTGGAAAGAATCAAAGAAAGTGTAAGTACAATCAAAGCATCTGGAGGAGACATTGAAGAGAAAAAAATGGTAAGAAAGGTAATTAGAACTCTTCTTCCTATTTATGCAATTATCTGTGTTTTCTATTCAAGAGATGAGATGTGATCTAAATAATAAAATATCTTTGGATGCTCTAGTTGGAAGATTGACAACTTCTAATTTAGATAACTTTGATAACTATGTTTCTAGTTCAAAGGTTATTGAATCTGCTTTTAAAGCTAAACTCTCACTCAAATAAAAGGGTAAGAAATCAGAATCTAGTCAATCAGGAAGTGAAGAAGAAGGAACATCAGAAGAAAATTTAGGCAATGATCTTGAAGTTTTTGAAGCTCTACTTGCAACAAATTATTCAAAAGGAAGAGGAAAGTACAAAGGTAAAGTTCCTCTGATTTGCTTTTCCTATGAAGAAGTTGGTCACATTGCTACTAGGTGTCCAAATAAGGAAATCAAAGATGAAAAGAAAAGCAATAAGCATAAAGGAAAGAAGGATTCCAAGAACTACAAGGACAAAGGTAAGAAATCTTGTTTTATAGCTAACGATTTTGACAACAGTGAAGATGAAATATTATATATTACTGTAAAAGATGAATCTGATGATGAAAGAGATAAGATGGCACTTATCTCTCATGTTAGAAAAAATGATATATGGATTATTGATAGTGGTTGTTCACATAATATGATTGGAGACAAAATAAAATTTGAGCACATGGAATATTATGATGGAGGTAGTGTAAGATTTGGAAACAATGAACCTTGTAACATAAAAGGAAAAGGATGTATTTCATTAACTAAAGAACTTGTATGTGATAATGCTTATTGGGTTGAAGGACTAAAGCATAATCTTTTGGGTGTATAATAGTTGAATAACATTGGATTCAAGGTAGAATTCATGAATGGACACACCAAACTACTAGATGGGAAGGGAAATTTGGTTGGATCTGGCAAACAAACAAAAGATAATCTATTTTATCTTGATCTTAGTGATTGTTCATGTTTTATTGCTCAAGTAGAAGAAAGTTGATTATGGCACAAAAGGCTATGTTATGTAAACTTTGATAATCTAGTTAAGATAAGAAAACATAAAAGGGTAAAAGGTATTCCTAGTTTGAAGAAACCTAATATGGGACTATGCAAGAATTGCCAAATTGGTAAAAAGGGAAAGACTAGTTTCAAAAGCAAAAACTATCGGTTAGAAGAAGTCTTGGAAATTGTTCATATAGACTTATGTGAACATATTGGAATAGAGAGTTATAGTGGAAAAAAAAAATTCATTCTTTTTGTTGATGACTATTTTAGAATGATGACTGTAATGTATCTAAAAGAAAAATTATAAGGCTTTTAAAAATTCAAGTGGTATCTAGCAAGAGTAGAAAAGGAAACTAGAAAAAGGTTGAAATGATTAAGATCACATAGAGGTGGTGAATTCATCTCCAATCAATTCAATAACTTCTACATTGAAAGAGGAATCAAAAGGCAAGTATCAGCTTCTGGTACACCACAACATAATGGTATAGCTAAAAGAAGAAATAGATCTATCATGGATTGTGCAAGAACCTTAATGATTGAAAATAATGTTGCTCTCAAATACTAGAAGGAAGCTATCAACACTATAGTTCATACCTTGAATAGAGTATAGTTGAAGAAAGATTCAAACAAAACTCCTTATCAGCTATGGCATGGCTACAAACCTAATGTAAGTTACTTGAAAGTATTTGGTAGAAAATGTTATATATTGAAAGAATTTAGAAAAAGAAAATTTGATGTAAAAGTTGATGAAGGAATATTTCTAGGATACTCCTACAGAAGTAAAGCATACAAATGTTTGAACTTTTCTACTCATAAAATTATAGAAAGTGCACATGTTAGAATTGATGAGTTTGCAGAAAAGAGTGAAGAAGAAAGCAACAAGGAGCCAAAGGATTATAGAAGATTTGTTTACTATGAACCTGATATCCTATCAATTCTATCTAAAAGAAAGGAACCTTCATCTCCCAAGTCCCCAAAATCTCCAACAGCTACTAAGTTACAGATAGTGTAACCTGAGTTATAGTTTGAAGGACCCAAGTCATAATTAGAGACTATCAAGCTAGTTCAAATCAATCCAGATGAACTTGAGTCATAGATAGAAGGACCCAAGCTTGAAACTAAAATTCATGATGAAGATGATGGAACTCATTCAAAGACCAAAGAGCCTATGTTGGCAAGATATGTCAGAAGGCATCATGCATCTAATCAGATCATTGGAGACAAATCTTATGGAACAATGACAAGAAGAAAATTAAAGGGTACATGTTTACTTATTGAATTTGAACCTAGAAGTGTTAAAGATGCTCTAGATAATGAAAGTTGGATTGAAGCAATGAATGAACAGATAGAACAAATAGAAAAGAACAAAACTTGGACTCCTGTTCCTAGACCCAAGGATAAAAATGTAATTGGTACAAAGTGGGTATTCAGAAATAAGTTGAATGAAGATGGAAAAGTTTCAAGAAACAAAGCAATATTGGTGTGCAATGGTTATTCTCAAGAAGAAGGTATTGATTATGGTGAGACTTTTGCTCTTGTAGCAAGATAGAAGGTGTTAGAACTTTACTAGCATACACAACACATAAAATATTTAAAGTGTATCAAATGGATGTCAAATCTAAATTCTTGAATGGAATTCTTGATGAAGAAGTCTACATTGGACAGCCAAAAGGTTTTGCAGATCCTAGCAAAAGAGACATGGTTTGCAAATTACATAAAGCATTATATGGTCTCAAGCAAGCTCCCAAAGCTTGGTATGAAAGACTTCATAATTACTTGGTATAGATTGGCTTTCAAAGGACAAATGATACTAGTAGTTTGTGTATCATGTTGGCAAAAATATTTGTTCATGATACTCTATTTACAGGAAATGATGACTTGTGCAAAGCATTTTTAGAAGAAATGAGTAAAGAATTTGAGATGCCCATGTTTGGTGAGATAAAATTCTTTGCTGGATTGTAGATACAATAGAACAAAAATGATATCTACATCACTCAATCTAAGAATATCAAGGAAATACTAAAAAAGTTTGGAATGGAAGATTCAAGACCAGTTGGAAAACCTATGTCTACTAGACATAAGCTCTGCAAAAATAATGATTCCAAAGAAGTAGATCAGACCACATACAAATCAATGATTGGAAAGTTGTAGTATGTAGTACACACAAGGCTTGATATTGCTCTAGCAGTTGGAATAATGACAAGATTCTCAACAAATCCTAAGAAAAACCACATGATGGCAATCAAGAGAATCATGAGATATCTAAAAGGTACTGAACACTATGGCTTATGGTATAAACTTGGAGACAATTTGGACTTGAAACTATTCACTAATGCTAATTGGGCAGGAATCATTGATGACATAAAAAACACTAGTGGTGGAGCATTGTTTCTTAGTAAAAGACTAGTGTCTTGGATAAGCAAGAAGCAAAATTGTACATCTCAATCCACAATAGAGGTAGAATATGTGGTAGTAGTAGTTAATTGTTCTAACATTGTTTGGTTCAAACAATTGTTGGAAGGAATGAAGATAGAAATCAAGGATCCAATAGTCATATACTGTGATAACACTAGTACAATCAACATATCAAAGAATTCGGTGATGCATACTAAAACAAAGCACATTGCTATAAAATATCATTTCTTAAGAGACTTAGTACAAGCGAAAGAAGTCATATTGGAATATGTTAATACAAGGTAATATATCATAGACTTAATTACCAAGTCATTACCTAAGGATGCATTTATGTATCTAAGAGATAAGCTAGGGGTAATTCCCCTATTTGAAGCTCACTAAATGAAATTTATTGATGCATCAACCAAAATCTACTAAAGATTAATCAATTGGTGTAGAATTAGCAAGGGCATATTGCAAATGAATTAGTACTTAAGGTACATTGGTATTAACAGAATTGGTGTCTTTGGCATGTGTTGTCAAAGAGGGAGAAGTTTACTATCATATCTCTAAGAAATTTTTTAACTACAATAAAGTAAGGAACGAAAGAGGGAGAAGTTTTCCAAAGAAGGAGAATTTTGTTGTAAGAGGGAGAAAGTTCTGTAAATGAACTTGGTAGAAGTTTTTCCAGATAGGAAAAATAATCCAGTGATAGGAAGAGTTCATACTGATAGAGGGAGTTCTCAAGAATAAATCCAAAATTTCATTATGTTGTGACATGTCATGTTGCCATCAATGCCAAAGAGGGAGATTATTGGATGCAATTGATCAATTATGTATTGTCTTTCATGCTACACAAATGTCATATCATTATCAATCAGTATATGTCAAGCTCACTCGAGTAGTGAAGATAGTTTTTTGTGTCTATCGAGCATTCCTGTGATTGCCTAGTTCAAAAGGTAGTGTCTACCAAGTTCACTTGGACGTTGAAGGAAACTATGCAGAATGTGAGTGTTAACCAAGCTCACTTAGTTAATGAAAGAAATTTGGATGGAACTAGTGCTAATTGAACTCACTTGGTTGCCAAAGGATTTTTGCAAGTTTGCAGCATTAACTGAGCTTCTGTTGGTTAACAAAGGAAATTGTTTCTTAGTTAGTTTCTACTGAGCTGGGTCAGCTAACAAAGGATTTTCTTATTTTGGCATATTAAGCTTTATTTATTTATGTAATTTCCCCTTCAAGACATTTCCTTATTCACCTAGTATTTGTATAAGTTTTGATAATAATCTGTATATGATATCCCCTTAGTCTGTCATTTGCTCTCCTATTTATATATATTATTACAAGTGAATGGTCATAGATGGTTGCAACCCTTCAAATAATTAAACTAGTTGTTATGGTTAAGGTTTAATAATGATTATTAACATATATTTAATAATAAACATTAATATATATTATATATGTATAACATTTATTAATTATTTAAACTTCCATATTTGTAGTGTATCCTTGGGCTTATGGATAATATAAACCATCTGAATATAATGATGTTGTCACCATTAGTACCATCTTATTTATTTTATATATATATATATATATATCATAAGTTTCTTATATTAGTAGATATATATTGTAATATTATTATATTAGTAAATAATGATATATTATCATTAGTGAATGCTAATATATTATCATTATATTTAAATAAATAAATAATATATTAGATAATTTTATTATACAATGAATTTGATTTATTTTATATACCTCCATATTATTATTTTTTGACACAAATGCATCTCCATGAATTGCACCTTTTTCTTATTATAATTTCACCTTTTTTCTTCTAATCACATTAGGTGAGCTTCTCAACCCAATCGCTAGTTACCCTTAATCAATCACTTATCTATTCATAATATATTATTACAATATATTTGATGAATGCACTTGTCATCTATAGTTGTCGTTTGTGTATGCTCTCTTCTTTTAGACGTCGTTGCTTCTTGACATACTCATTATTATTTTTTTGTAGAAAAAAATCATTGCTAACACTGTTGTATATTCCAATTAAACTATTTGACACTCCTATCTATATACAGCACGTGTGTCTTTGCAAAATGGTTCTTGTGCACTTCTAAATTTATTCTATATCCCTTCAAAAATAATATGAGAGATAGTTATTCCACCATCCACCAGTGCTACCATGTTATATGACTAGCTGACTTGTTCGACGTAGAATCCTTCTTCTAATATTGCTATTAGATATGAATTAAACCTTCAAGACTTTCAATAGCATCTCTCTAATAGAATTTCCTCAATAGTTTAAATGGTTTTTGTAGATGGTTTTTATTTATCCTTATCACTATCTCCTTGGTTGTTATCATTGTTTAATATTAAATCCACATTTATATTTGCTGTTAATTTACCATGATCTTAGAAAGTAAATTTGACACATCTTTGGTGATATCCATAGACAAAAATACCATAAATGGATATGCATTACAATTTTTCAAAAAGTTGTATGTCTCATACAAATAGTTTGAGTATGATTGCAGTCAATAGAAACTACCACGTAGGGTATTTTTGTGTTGATGTCTACTTGATGGCACTATTTGCTATAAGTGCACGATTATAGACTCCCATAGGAATCATACATTAGATTGGGTCTTCAAACTAGGTCAGAACTTTAGATGTCATGTTTGCTCCCTTTA
The DNA here is from genome assembly GCA_028749045.1 of Cupressus sempervirens. Lineage (NCBI taxonomy): Eukaryota > Viridiplantae > Streptophyta > Pinopsida > Cupressales > Cupressaceae > Cupressus > Cupressus sempervirens. The sequence goes on from CM053793.1 coordinate 551,711,361, forward strand.
TTAGTCACAATGATTCAATTTTCATTCATAATAAATAAATCAAAGCAAAGTCTTCATTATATATCTATCTTGTCAATACAATCTATAGTCTCCAATTTATTATCATAGTAGTCTTAATCCATTCAATAAGGTATTTTTGGATCCATCCCTAACAAAAGCAGTATGCTGAATAACTAATTTCTATCCTTGGTATTGCCCAACTGTATTCTTGTATGTGATTTGTGTTTGGTGTTATTGGATGGGTGATTCCCTTTGCCTATTATATTCTTCCATGCATTCGTCTTAAGTCCTCTGTTTCTGATGTATCACTATTGCTTTCTGAATTCTCATGATTCCATTTCTTATATTTTCTTGTGCAATTTTCTTTATTTACAAGGTGTTTTGTAAATTATTTTTTATCTTACAGGATGGTAGGATCATTGCTCTAATGCCACTTGTAATGTCCCCTTGAGGACATTTCCTTATTCACTATGTATTTGTATAAGTTTTGATAATAATATGTATATGATATCCCCTTAGTCTATCATTTTCTCTCCTATTTATATATATTATTAAAAGTGAATGGTCATGGATGGTTGCAACCCTTCAAATAATTAAACTAGTTGTTATGGTTAAGGTTTAATAATGATTATTAACATATATTTAATAATATACATTAATATATATTATATATGTATAACATTTATTAATTATTTAAACTTCCATATTTGTAGTGTATCCTTGGGATTATGGATAATATAAGCCATCTAAATATAATAATGTTGTCACCATTAGTACCATCCTTATTTATTATATATATATATATATATATATCATAATTTTCTTATATTAGTAGATATATATTGTAATATTATTATATTAGTAAATAATGATATATTATCATTATATTTAAATGAATAAATAATATATTAGATGATTTTATATCATATATTTATCTATAAATATATATTAAATTAATAGAATATTATTATAAAACCTAGTCTAAAACTGGGGACATCACAATTTATCTATTAATTCCAACCAACTAAGGTGATGAATATTAATTATTCTAAGTTGTATATGAGCCGACTTGACAAAATGGAAGATAAGGTCAAGTTTGTGATTACAAAGTGGAAGTAAGTGTGAAAGTATGAAGATGTTATTGAAGATTTAATGATGAGAAGAGAAAGGAAATTTGAAGGATAAGCATAATATCCTTGTGGAGCAGAAAAGCTATATTCAATCAAGAAATATCAAGTACAAGCTAGAACAGAGATCTGTAATTAGAAATTCCATTGCATTCAAATTAGGTCATCTCATTGTTACTCTCTAAGCATTTTAGTAGTGATCTAAATCTCCTAATAGAGTTGGCTTAACAACCATATGCAAATCCTCTAACAAGGTGGCAGTTCTATTGAATTGTCTAAAGACCTCTAACAAGGCTAGTCCTAACAGGGTGATTAAATCCTCTAACAGGGTCACAACTAATAGTGTGTTTTGTAACCTTTAATAGGGTTGGCTCCTAACAAGGCTCACTTCAAAAGAGTGTAAAATAGTAACTAGTTGCAATTGTGGTTTTTCGCAAATTGGGTTTCCATGTTAAATCCTAGTGTTAAATGTGTTCATGTTATTTTCTTTTATATGTTTGCAACTAAGTTAAAGTAATGGAAATTACATATAACATCTAAAGTTTATATGTTAAGCATTTACCAAGCTACTTATCGAGTTACAATAGTTTTCTATGTTTACTGAGTATCAACAGTATTCAGTTTGCATTTTTGTACTGACATCTAAGGGATCTAGGATTTATTTGAGTAGTAACTGATTCACCCCTCCCCTCTCAGTTACTTCTCTTATATTTCCAACACAATTGAGTTGAATGTTGTATCTTACAACTTTATGTAGTGGATCTTACCTTAGGAGCTACCTAAAGTAATGAAAGAGTTGAATTAGAAGACTTACAGTCACATGCAAGGTGACAAAGGGAGAACTTGAATTGATTATATTTGCATACAAAGATGAAAAGTCTTTGGAATTATTGTCAAAGAGGGAGAAATGACTAAGGGATATAGGAAAAAGAAATACTTAGTAAGAGGGAGAAATAACTTAAAGAGAAGAGTAGAGTGAGATAGATACTTGAATATCAGAAAGAGGGAGAGATACTCTAAAGAGGGAGATATAAGAAAGAGAAAAAATAATCTACAGAGGGAGATATAAGAGAGATACATTGAAGGAGATTGATAAATTTTAGATTACCCTATATAGAGGAAGGACATATACTAATAGAGGGAGAAATTTCAAAGATATTATTTTCTTTTTGGTATTATAGTTGGTATTGGTTTTCCATCGATGCCAAAGAGGGAGATTGTTGATATGAGATTTTTTGAGGTAAAGAACTTGTAATGGAACAATCATTATTTTTTCAATGATGTCAAACCTATTACCTATTGGTGAGATAATTTATCTTTGGTCTAAAAGATATCATTTAGTTGATTAGTGAAAAGGATTTGAAAAGAGGAGATAAAAATAACACCTAGTGAAAAGTTGAGTTATTTTCTATGTAAAAGAAGTAATAAGATTGGATAACATTAACATGACATTTCAACTACAAGATTAGACAACCAAATTCTCTGGAGGGAAAAAATTTGTTTACTTGAAGGCAGAGAATTGACCGTGGGGGTAGAAGATCAACATAATGGTAGGCTTTTGGAGATCAACAAGTAGGAACTGACAGAAGAATGGGCATGATGATGACTCATGTTGGGATTGTTCTTTTCATATGTGGGTTGTTATTAGTCTTTCCATCTCTGTAAGGTATGCTTCAAATCTTCCCATATTTAGAAATTTGACTTCTCAAAAGCCTTGTTTTTGATCTTCTAGAATAGCATTTGCAATGCATAGATCTTTACTTTTAGACATTTTCATTTATTTCTTTTGTCTCTTGTTATTTTTTATCTATCAAACTTTAGATCGAAACCCTATTATTTGTACTATACAATTTCCTTCACTGCTATTGTAGGTGCATGAAAATCTAAAACTATTTTTAGGCAAGTGGGTTTTTTCTTTCATTACCTTTACAGTTAAAACATCTCAAAGACTCAAAAATTTGAAAAAATGAAAAAATGGAAGGCAGGGCAAAGTTCACAAAATATGCAAAATTTGTGAATAAAATTAAATAGAGGAGAAAAAACTCTTAGACATCAACACTTATGGTGTTTGAACCAATACAAACACCTCAAGAATTTAATCAACAACTCGAGCAGTAGCCAAGAACATCAACATGAAGATTTAGCAAAGAAGTAGATAAGTTTTGGATTTAGGACATTGATCCTCCTCATTTCAATGCTTCTCCTTTGGTAAATCTTCATATTACAATAAAAACATCAAATTCATTTGTGGCCCTTAATGTGTATGATGATTTCAAGTAGAATACTAAATAGAAAGAAAAGCACAAACATCATAATAGTAATAAAAATGTAGGCGCATCTACTCAAAAGTTAATATTAAAATGTCTGAATAGATTAGGGTTTTGGCCAGTGGTGAAAGTCAATAAGAACAAAAAAGATGGTACCAATTTGGAAAATAACCATTCCATTACATTCCAATCATTAAAGTATTATAAGGCAAATCAAACACTGGTACCCCCACAAATAAGTATAGGAGATTTCTCCAAATCAGGCAACAAAGTGACTTCAAAAGGCTGGTGCCCTAATGTCATTTTCTCCACTCCTAGCTTAGACAAATAGATTTTTATTTTTAGTCATACCAAATATGCAACACACAAAAGTTTGTCTTTTTATTCATAGTAGAAAGGATTTCTTTCTAAACCTGATGTTAAGATCCATGGAGCCAATCTTTGGAAGATAGATCATTCTAAACTTGAATCACATCTTAATTCTACATATATCCCACCACATTGTAGGAATGGGTTCCCCAAATCTCCTTGCCATTACCCTATTCAAACCCTCATGAATTTGCAAACACGTAATGATAAATCTGAAAAACAAATCCTGATTATTGGCAATCAAGTCAATGAAGAACGATGGATGGAATGCCAAAACATTGGTGTATTTGCATACTAGAATGGGCCAAAACAATAAATGACCAATCTCATTAACTGGTTAAAGGAATTCTACAAAAATTAGGTAAGTCTATCTCACCATTCTAATATATTGATATATATACATTATTGTAATGAATATGTAAAAAAAGATTTCCTCTTTCTCTCTAATTGATATTATAAAGGTTATATTGTTAAATTCATTGAATGGATGCCAGATTGTAAGGAAGATTGGTTAAAATTATCTATTCAAACTTGGATTCCCATTCAATCATTACCTCCTAAACTAATGCATTTAGAGATTCTTAGGAAAAGTGGACAATCAATTGGTAATTTTATAGGAATAGAGGCTTCTTACAAATATTGCAATTCAGTTAAATTTTTGGTTAATGACAAGAATAAAAATCTAGAACATGATATGATTAAGTTAATCTCAAATAACTCTATATACAAATTGAAATATTATAGATTTGAAGGTAAAAAATCAGAAATAATCAAATTAGATAATGAGAGAAAGATATCATTTAAAACTTTTTAGCCTACATCAAATCTTATAGATATCTTCCCTGTGATGAACATTAGAAATAGAAAAGAAAAATAGATGAAGATCACAAATGAGATACCACATTTGGAGCCTAGTAAGATGACAACAATGAAAGGAGACACAAAAATGGAAGATGGTAAAATTAGATTAGAAAATACAATAACTACAACTACAATGATAGGGAAGGAGAGTAGTTGCATACCAATTCACAAGGAAGATTAGAAGAAAGAATTGGAAACACCACAAGAGTCAAAAGGAGAATATTCTCAAAGCCTAGAAAAGGAAAATATTTTAACTCCAAGAAAAAACAAAGAAAGAATTCAATCGATAGACATGGTAGAGAGTTAAGGCACTAGTCTGCAACTGATTGTAGATCCTCTATATGAGGATCAAAACCATAAAGAAATTAACAGGAGAAAAGAAGAAATATCAAAAGATAATATGTCTAAAATAAAGAAGTTAAGGACAACCAAAAATAGCAAAAAAATAAGAAAGAAAATGAGGAAAACTCAAAAAATGAAGATAATTAGGCATATAAGTTGGAAAAGGAAAATGTCAGCAAAGGAATTGAGTGAGGTTCAAGGAAGAAAAGATCTTGGAAAATAATAATAAGATTCTTGAAGAAATAGAAAAAAAAATTATTTTCTCTGAAGAGTTTCCAAAAAGAAAAAATGTTAAGTGCCTAAAAGAAATAGTGGAAACTCCTTAGCAAAAAAGGGTAGAGCAGGCCAAAGAGAACATAGACAATAAAAAAGAGCCAATAAAACTATGCACCAAATTTTGGTAGACACCAAACACAATTCATGAATCATCTTTCTATAAGATGAATGAACACAATACAAAGGAAAAGGATCAAAGTAAAACAAAAAGAACTATAATACAAGATTTACAAGACTTCTTGAATAATGATGTGACAAAGAATGAAGATATGGAAATGATATTTTCATATGAGACAGAGAAAGAGAAGTTGGAACAATTAACTGATGAATTGATCCAAGTTTTTAATTTTGACAATATTGATAATAGCAGCGACTTACAAAAAGAGGATCTAATATAGAAAGTATTAAAAATAGGTAGAGATAATTACACATTTGAAGATTTGAGAAGAAATATGCTACTTATTGAGGATGAAGAAAAGAGTAATAAAGATCTACAAAAACTAAAACTAAAACAATAACAGGTTAAGGAGATGGTATGGAGCAAGATAGTACATGGGGTAGTCCAGCTTTAGTAGAAAATGTACACATAGATAATCAGATTAAATTTGTAGAATTAATAATAAAAGACTCAAAAAATGAAGAAAAATGCGAGAAAGAGAGCAAGAAATCTAAAAGTGCTTTAAATGCACAGGAGAATATAGAGCAACTGGGTATTTTGATGAATCAAGAAGGGATAAATTCCTCTAATTATGCCATAGTAAAAGTGAAAAGAGGAAGGAAGTCACTTAAAGAACTCAGAGAAGTAGATGGATAAGAAAAAGAATAGCAAAAGATTAATTAGTTACTTAACATAGGGAAGGGTAAGATCCTTCCCAAGGCAATATGAAGATCACTACCTGGAATGTTAGGTGCTTAAATGCACCTAACAAGAAACAATTACTAAAACATAACTTAAAAAAATTTGATTTCAAAATTATAATGATACAAGAAACAAAACTGAATAAGGAAGAAGGAATTACATTAGAAAAGAAACTAGGTAATTGGAACTGTTACTAAAATTTTGCACATGTGTAAAATTTTAAGCATACATGCAATAAAACTACAGAAGTGCCATTCACTTCATTCAAATAATAGAAATGTATTTGTATTTATTTACTTTCAAATATACATTGATGTTTTCAAACAATGAAATGAATTAATATGATGAACAGAAAAAAGATCTCACACAAGCCGTGAGTATAGCTCACTATACTACATTTCTTTCATAAAGAAATACATGAACAAATACATATGCATGAAAAAATAGGCATAGAGATAACCAGTCATTGCCTGTTGCTTTGACTGGTTATGCACTCTTTTGCCGGTACAGCAGACTCCAGCTCTGAGCTCCATGATCTCTAGCAGCTGCAAGAAAAACATGAAACAACTAATGTTAGATCCCGAAGGATCTAAGCAATAACTGCCTATCTCTACAACTACACATACTCTATCTGTTGATGAAGTTCACTACAAAAGAAAAGAAGTTGGAAGAAATAAAGGTTATTTTGTGAGTGTCACAAGCCCGTGCTCGAACCTCACTGAGTAAGATGCTATAGAATTATAGCAATAAATAATGGTTAACATCACATATTACAAGAGTGTATCTATTGCATGAAAGCATAAGAGATAATTAAGGGAAAACACTTCAAGCTATGCTAAGAGTTAAGGAATGTTTTTTGAAATGGAAGTATGTTATAGGAAAAAGTTATCACAAAGCCTTAAGATGCAAATGTATGAGAGAAGGTATTACTAAAAGTTTTCTACAAGATAACTATTGCAGTTAAGATGAAGCTTTTAAGAAACTAGAGTTGTAAATTAACATCAAAATATATCTCAACTTCAATTTTAAACATCTGCAATTATGACTTTAAAAGAGAAGCTGTTTCAAACCAATAAGATGGACTATTGGTAGTAAAAAATGCATTATCAGCAAAAGCATTTTTGGATTATGGAATAAATTCAAATGAAATGATAAACACAATATCATTGTATTGTTATAAGCATGAGAAATTGGGAATTATCTGATGATAACAAATGCACAAATTTGAGTTCCTAACAATCTATGGTTTCTTCTTAAACAAAATGCCACTTCAACTTGTGCAAATTTGAAGAACTTAGAACCAAAGCAATCAGTTCTACATGAATTATAGATTTGCAATTATCATTCAATGATCAATTCATTTGCTACCAGATTCATATGCTGGTCTTAATTCAAAATAGAATGTGAAGATAAAGAACAAAAATAGCACAATAGATATATATTACAGTCATGTGTTCATTAGTAGTGCAAGTAACAGTAGCAATAGAAAAATGTTACTAAACTATTGCTCCACCAATATGTTAATGAAGAACATTTTACTATTAACCTAGGAATGGACTACACTTTTAGGTCACCAAGAGATTGTAAACTAAATGAAATGTTTTCCTCGAAACAAGGATATTTGCAAATGTGACTATGGTTCATCGAGAGAGCAGTACCTATTGTATAGAGTCATCATGCTTAAAAGAGCAGTGAGAGTAGTGTTTTATCTATGAGAACAAATAATGTAATTCAAGTTCTCTACATGGAAGTTGCACAGCTAGGTGTAACATTAGATTGAAACTTGGTACCCAAATCCAAAAGATGAAGTCGTAGATTATTAACAAGATATGTGAACAAATATGGCCACAAAACACTAGCACTATAAGTTTCAAAGATGAGTTTTCCTGCAACTAGAAGACTCTCAACAGTATATTTCAGCATTCGAAATGCAAATGGAGTCAAAAGGTTTGCAACACTTCTACTCAATGGATTCAAAGATATAGCAGTGGCACTTTATCAAAGGCTTGTAAAAAGTATCAAGAATGGTGAATATGAAAATGAAGGCTGCACAAATGCTTATATATAATTAAGGAAACACCATTCAGAATTCATGAGAAAATGGTTACCAACATTTCATGGCTTGCTAAGGCATTTTTTTTAATGGAAAATCCTTCCAAAATTACATGGCGACATATAATAAAATCCCATTTGGCTTTTATTAGCTCATGGTTCCAGCATACAAGATCATGTAAAAAAATCACATGAAGACTCCCAAACACCAACAGCAAAACAAGAAATCTGAACATCAAGATGGGATATACTTTAAACACAAGCTTACCTTCCAACAATTGTACCAATGATGGCTTCATTTCAAACCAATACATCTTTCTCATGAAGATTGCTAAATCTACATCACAATTTCATAGCAAAAGGAGTAGAAATGCCTCGAAATAATTCTCATGGTGGTTTAGAGACCAAAAAATTTCTCCATTTTCTTCAAACCCTCAAGTTTTTCAAATTTTTAGGAAAGATGCATATGTAAAATGAAAGCTTTTTAGGGTTAAAGGCTTGTTACACCTTTTCAAAGTTACATAATTCTTTTAAATCCGCGGGCTTCAGTTTGGGATTTTTATCCCTTTGATATATTTTTGCATCAATGTTTTATTTTAAAAGGGGGTATTTCCTAATAAAGGAAATGGTGTTATATTTTTGCATAAATGATAGACAAAATAATATTAAAGTGATACACTGTTATCATTAATATTATTTTTGTTTGTTTAAAATGCAAAATATAAAAGAATAAGAGAGGTGTGATTTTTTGTTTTGCATTAATGTTTTGTTGTAAAAGGGAAATAATTAAATGATAAAGTTATAAATCATTTAATAACTTCTCTTCATGGTTTAAGAGAAAAGAAATTAGTCATCTTTCTCCCATTATGGTCTTTAAATTTTTGCAGACATTATGAATCCTTCTAGGAGAGAATATAGGCTTTGGGGTCAAATTTGACTTTGGCTTGGTAGTTGGAGGAGATTTATTGGCTATTGGAGTGTTTTTAGGGCTGTTATTAGTGAGTCATTGGGTTCTTTATGAGATAATGGAGTTTTCCCAGGGGTAGGACTTTATTATGTAAGTGATTAAGTTCTCTTTTTGGGGCTATCATACTGCATACGACCCAAGGAGTTGGGCATTGTACTTAATGAGTTTTTTATAACTCATTTGGGAGAGTTCTGATTTTATGGATAGAGTTTCTGTGACTACTTTGAGTTTTGAACTGTATTTGCAAAATCTGTAATTCATTTTGAAGAAATAATACCAGTGAAAACAGTGTGATCATGCTTTATGAATTTAGTTGTTAAGCCTTTTCCTTTCTATAAATTTTGTGTGTGTCTTGAATGATTTGATAAGTTAACTTGTGAATGTTTTCTTTATTCCTTGTTTTCTATCTCATTCCAACACCTTTTTGTAAAAAAGTAAGTTTGCTTGCAGGTTATGATATGTGTTTATAGGTGAAATTAGTCAAAGTGAGGTAGTAATTTATCCTCTTTTTGTAGTTTCAGTATTAAAACCTTATCATAAATCACTTGTGCAAACTTTTACAGGAAAATGTGCTTTATCTATATTTCATATAGCTATATAATCCTCTTTGTTACATGTGTGTTACATCTTCATAGTAACTTCTGGTGTATCACCTCTTTTCTTAGTTTAAGCTTTAGGTTTTAGGTTTATTTTTTGCACTTTCTTACCTTTTCCCCTCTAAGTTTTCATTAGGTTTTAGAGTGTTTCACTAAAAGATCCAATAGGAGCCGGCCTAGAACCTAAAGGTTTCACTTCATTAGCAAGTCTCACATAGTGAAATGACTCCCATGTTAAGTAAGGATTATTGAACATTAACAGTTTAGTAGGGTGTAAATTCTAAAACTTAATAGGAACATTAACTTGCATGAATTGAGAGGAGCCTCAGGGGGATTAGGAATGATTTGGAACCTAAGGAAAGTAAGTCTAAATTTAATTCAATCTAATAACTCTTGGATGAGTAGCCAAATTAAAAGCATTGTGACTAACTTAAAGCTAATATTAATAAACATATTTGGTCCGGTACAAAACATAGATAAAAAATTGCTATGGGAAGAAATAAATATATTTATAAAAAACCATAGGAATGAACGCATTCTTATAGGTGGAGATTTTAACACTATCATAAATTTAGATGAAAATTTTGGAGGCATTTAGCATAGTTCCCAAACATCAATAGAATTTTTTAAATGGATATATAGTAATAACCTTATTGATATTCCTATTAACAATGGTAAATTCACATGGAATAATAGAAGGAAAGACTTTGTATTTATAGCTGAGAAATTGGATACATTCTTTTTCAAAGGTGAATTAAGTGAATTAGAATTAGAATAAAAAGCATCAATACTTCCTATAACAGGACTTGATCACTTTCCTATTAGAATTGAATTTAGTGAAAACCTGTCAAAAATCCTTTTAAATGCAAAAAAATGTGGGTTCTAGATTAAAAAAATTATGAAACTCATAAGAAAATGGTGGAATCAAGGCAATTTTAAAGGCTCTAAAATGTATATATTTGTATCTAAAATGAAAATGATTAAATAAAATATACTTAAGTGGAATAAAGAACAATTTAACAATATATCTAAAGAAAAAAAAAACAAAGAAGAAAGAATAAAATAATTAAACACAGAAGTAATTAAAAAAGGTATGAATAACGAGACCTTTTTTTTAGAAAAAGAACTACTAGCAAAGCAGGAAAACATTCTTGAAAAGGAAGAAGTATTCTGGAGGCAAAAATCTAGAGAAAGATGGCTAGAAGAAGGGGACCGTAATATAAAGTATTTTCATAACAGTACTATGTACAATAGAGCTAAAAGAAAAATTATTAAAATTAAGAAGAGTTAGACTCCATCACTAAAAATTTGGAGAATACATCAAAGACATTTGAAGAACATTTCAATAAGCTACTAAATAATGTTGATAGTTTGAATAGGCTAGCTCAAGCAAAAATACTTGGAAACATACAAACAGTAGTCTCTCAAGAAGATAATAAAGCATTAAATGCACCCATATCAATGGAAGAAGTCAGAGCTGTGCTATTCAACATGAATCCTGATAGTTCTCCAAGTCTAGACAGATTGCAAGATTTCATCTACCAAAAATGTTGGGATATTATCGAAATTGATCTATGGAAAGCCATTAAAGCATCAAGAAATGGTGGTTTATTACTATCAAAAATTTATAACACCTTTCTCACCTTAAAACACAAAAAAGATGATCTTGAAACTCCAAGGGATTTCAAACCTATAGCCCTATGCAACACCATGTACAAAATCATATCCAAAATTCTAGCAAATAGAATGAAACCAATCCTACATAAGATAATATCAGAAGAACAAGCAAGTTTTGTACTAGGAAGGTCAATTCTTGATGGGATACTCATTATTCAAGAAATACTACACATAGCCAATAAGAATAAACTAGAAAGCATGTTCATGAAATTGGATATTCAAAAAGCATACAACATGGTTGATTGGAGATTCCTATATAAAACACTAGAAGCCTTCAAATTCTTTTTCCAATGGATTAATCTTATATACTAATGCATTTCAACAACTAAAATTTTAGTTCTTATTAATGGAACTCCTAAAGGCTTCTTTGATACTTCAAGAGGTATTAGAAAAGGAGATCCCCTATCTCGGTTCCTTTACATCATCATGGTGGAAACCTTTGGTAGAGAAATTTCTAAAGCTCAATAGAATGGTAAAATTAATGGTATTTTAGTAACTAAGAATGTACCTAATATAACCCATCAACAATATGTAGATGATACCATTCTACCAAGAGAAAGCACAATAAAAGAGGCACGAAACTTGAAATCTATTTTCAACAGTATATGGAAGCATCAGGGCAAAAAGTGAATGTTGAAAAATTAGGATTTTTTTGCGTAAATACCAAACCTAAAAGAGAAAACCATATTTGTAATATTTTGGGGTATAAAAGAGGAACATTCCCTTGCAAATACTTGGGAATAGAGCTAGAAAAAAGTAGCAAAGCAAATAAGGGATGGCATAAAATACTTGATAGAATGGATAAGGAGATAGGAGGTTAGAAAGATAAATGGCTTACAAAAATGGGTAAAATTATAAAGATCAAAGTAGTTTTAGCTGCCCTTCCAACCTACCCTCTTTCTTGCTTACCTTTGTCTAAAGGTCTAAATAAGAAGACTAAGGAAAAAATTAGAAACTTCTTATGGATTGACACTGAAGATCAAAAAAAATTGACACTCATAAAATGGGAGAAATTATGTAAACCAAAGGAACTAGGAGGTCTTGGTATCAAAAATTTAAGCTGGCAAAATGAAGCATTAGGGGCCAAATTAGCATGGAGATTATTCATAGAAATAAACCAAAAATGGGTTTAAAATCTATATAACAAATACCTAAATGTAGCCAATCCTTACTCTAAAGGATCTGAGAGCTGGAATTTATAGTTAAAAGTAGATCTCTGATTAGTAAATATCTCACATGGGATGGTAATGGGGAGGAAGCTCTCTTCTAGGAGGACTCTTGGGATGGGCATGCCCAATAGACAAAATGAGTATTCCATCTAGTCTTAAAGAACAATTAGTTAAAATCTGGGGATGTAAAGTCAGCAATTATAAAATCAAAAAATATATTAATGGTAGTATAAGTTGGGAGTGGAAAAATTTAGATAAAATTGATTTAGAACTAGTAGTCAAAAAGTTGTGTGAAAACATCATTAATAAGAGGAAAATAAAATAGTTAGGGAGAAATGACAAACTTGTATGGGCAACATCAAAAGATGGAAGGTATAATGTGAAAAATGGATACAAAGCAATTACTCAGTCTCAAAGATGGGAAGAAGTGTATACTCCCCCTAAACTATGTTGGGATTCTTCCTATCTACCAAAGGTAGGTTTCTTTTTGTGGAATGCTACTTAGGACAGGATTCTAACTACTGATAGACTATTAAAATTGGGCATTGAGGGACCTTTTAGATGTGTGCTATGTAAGAATGACAATGAAGACACTAATCATCTATTATATAAGTGTTCATATACACAAAAATTTTGGGAATTGTTTTGACATATGCGGGGTTGGACTGCGCCATTACCTAAAACTTGACCAATCTACTTAAGGGTTGGCCCACCAATAGTAGTAGTTGTATCTATGGTAATCTCTAGAATATTTGTCCACCTATCCTTTTTTGGGAAGCATGGAAAGAAAGGAATAGAAGAATATTTCATGATCAAGAGATAATAGCTGGTGAGATTACTAATAAAATTGAAGCTTGTATAGTTGAAACATTAAACTCTCACCTTAGAAAAATCCTGAAAGAGCAAGGAGCATTTTCAACATGGGATGGTCTTATGAAAAAAAGTTGGAAAAACCTAATTAATCCTTTGCTTATGTATAAAAAATGAACAAAGAGGCAAGGAGAAAATCTAGGTGGAATCCACCCCTAACAAGATGGACCAAATTAAATTTTGATGGAGCATCAAGAGGCAATCCTGGTACAGTCGAGATTAGATGCATCATTACAAATGACTCTGGCACTTGGATAGCTAAAAGGGCTAAATCTATAGAAGCAACCACTAAAAACCTTATAGAATTAGAAGCCCTTCAAGAAGGCATCCCAAATCTGCCTAGATCTATGTATTTCAAAACTTAATATTGAAGGAGATTCTCAGATTATCCTAAATGCCATTAGAAAAAGGGAGACACCTAATTGGGTGCTAAATTTCAAACTGGAAGAAGTGCTAAATCTCCTAGACCTTCTTGAAGATATTCAGATTATGCATATCTTCTGAGAAGGAAATAAAGAAGCATATTAGTTAGCAAATAAGATTGTTGATGGTGAAAATTTCTTAATATTTAATCGTAAGTAATCTAATTGGAAAATAAATAGTAGTTTTAAACAAAACTGGATAATGTAATTGTACATCATAATAGCTAAAATTATATAGTAATATAACTAGTAAATATAGATGCATACATTCATATCTGAGCATATAAATACTCAAAAATATAGATATATATGTATACCACCATGTATAAATAGAGCATTGAATCCTCTTAGCAATCAAAGGGGAAGTGGGAGATAAGGTTGAAAGGTCTTTTCAAAATTTCATTAGGCCTAAAAATATAATTTTAAAATAATAATTTTAAAATAATAATTTTAAAAAGGGGATTCAATTAAAATTAAAAAAAAGTTAAGACAATAGGACTTTCAAAAATGAAAGGTTCTTAGTCAGTCCATATGGGAAGGTATTTGACTATAATATTAGGGTCTTTATTCGTAGATCTAATAGATATATAGGCTGATTGAGCATAATTTTTATTATTTATTATGTATCTTCATAATTTCTCCCTAGTTTTTCCATCATTTCATGACACTAGGCAACATCATATACCAATATAATTCAGTTGCATGAAGGTGGCATCAACATATGATGTCAAGTATTTGAGGTTCTTCTAGATCTTTTATTTGAGATTGTTAGTTCTCTTATAATCACCTTGGTATTGGATGCTTTTTACCCCCTACTCTATTTTAGCTTGATTTAGCTACAAGTTTAGGATGGATAAAAATTTTAGTTTATTTCATGCCTCGAAGGTGAGGACCATGAAATTTAGAGGCAATGTGAAACAAGAAAGATGGAATCAACTATTAAATTTTGTTGATGACATAACGAGGATTTTTGTGAGTCATGTTTTAGGTGAAGGAATCTTCAATTACAATTTCTCATGGAGGACCAATAGTGACATTGTAGGTTCTTTCATAGGTTGTCTGGCCAGAGCTAAAATAGAGAAGTGGGCAATGATCAAGCTGTGTTACAATGTTTTCAATCCAGTTTGGTGTGTAGGTCTTGAAGAAGCTATTATGATTATAGATGAGAAACTTAGGATCTCTCTCCCAGAGCTTTACATCGCGCATCCACCTGGGAGCTTTGAGTTGGCCATTGTTCCTAGGTGCCCCTCTCTAGTTATCAGAGATAATGCTTTATTTTTTCAAGTTTGGCCAAAAATAGAAGCAAGTATCCATTTTATTCTCAGTTGGAGAGGGATCTTAGAAGATAATAGCAAGATCTGGATCAAGAATTATCTCTACATCTTCAACTTGTATATACAATTGGGAGTGAAGTTCAAGAATCTAGAAGCATTGGACTTCTGCATCCCAAATATGGAAATGTCCAATAGGGAGAAAAGCCAAGCTTTCAAAGTGAGAACCCTAAGGACATTACAAAAATAATCATGGTATATTGGAAATAAGGTATGTTGTTTATTAGTGTTCCCTACATGTGGGTTCTATTTTGGTTGTCAAATGGTATGATATCAACTATTAGTTGGAGGTTTTCTCTTCATGTTTCTCACATTGTGTACTTGGCATATATGTATTTTGGATACTTCCAGTTTAGGGTTCTATGTCTACTCCTCAGTTGAGCTTAGGGTTTTGGTTATGTGTTGGGCACCTCTTTATCTTTCTTTCTACTGATCTCTTAATATGTTAGGTTTAGTGTGCCCTAGGTTATTATTATGGATGTAACCTAAGCTTATCTACTTTCAAAATATAACTATAGTTGGTATTAATATGTTTGGAGAATTTTTTGTAATATATGTAAGGTGTTCCTAGGCTATGTATATGGGTTGTAGTTTAGATGTACCAATTATATTAGAATTGTGATACTAATCTTAGTAATTGTTCTGCAAACTTTCACATCATTCATTACAAATCATTAAGATAAAAATGTGAAAGAAACAAATATATCAATTATAGTAAGAAATAGGAAAAGGCAATGAAAAAAATTTAACGGTTAAGGTATACCACCTCTGTTTGCTCTTAGTAAAGGATAGGTTAACATGTTTGGATAAATCTATCTTATAAATTTGGATGTTATAAGCATGAATAAATAGTTAAAGGACTAGATTATTAAAAATTTGATAAATCAAACCCTATTGCATATAAAAGTACATATAGATAAGGAAGGAAAAGTGATAAATATGTTTTAGAAAGGTCACTTCAAATCTTGATTGAATTGTTTTATATACTTTGGATGGTATAACATTGCTAATACTTGTGGAAAGAAAGGTATCTTTGATTTGTAGGCTAGTAAAAAGAATACAACTAAAGGTATAAGAAGTTGTGGTTAGCATCTTAAGTCTGAATGTATAAGAGAAACATAATTTTGCAAGGAGATTATTTCTAGCAATATTTGTTGAAATTATTAGACAATTTAAAATATCATTATATAGTAAGATACTAGGGAATGCCCCTTTTTAAAATGTATAATATAAGACCTCGGTCCTAGGCAAGACTAGAGGTTTTCTTACTTAGTTCTTTCTTGCTAGTGCCCATTATAACGAAGAACATTGAAACTATTTTTAGCATCTAATATAGTATAAAGGCTTTGGTCATTTATCGATAAAAAAAAATGAAGCACTACGACCAAGTAAGACATTGATACTATAGTCTATTGTTTATCTATTTAAATTTTGAAATAAAAGATTACACAAGTTAAGACTAGAAGAAGATCATGTAAGAAAAGTGTTTCCCAAGCATTGTTGTGAATTCAATACAAACTGAGCATAAATTAGTAGAAGTTGAGTGAAAATCAAGAGGTTCTAAGAAAAGATGAAAAATAGTGCAAGCTAAGTGATTGTTAGTATATGTCGAGTAAAGTTTAGTTGGTGTCAAGCATCAATAAACTTTAGTATTTGTTGAGTGAACAAGTGTTGGACGAGTGACAGAATAGTATAGATGTCGAATGATAGCAAGCAGTGTTAAATCAAAGATTTGATGAATTTGAGCTGACTAATTTGATTTCTTGAATTATATGAAGTGTGTAGAAGATAACTATGATGAGCTAGTGGTATAGAATTCAAGGTGAACCATTTTGAGGTGAATTTAAGGAAGATTGTAGAAGAAGTTTCTAGAGGAACCAAATGGAAAATTGGGTAGATTTATTGTATCCTACTTAATCCTACCTAACCCTAAAATGGATGATTGTGGTGAAGCATAAAAAGATCTAAATTATCTATTTATAGAGATAGCTAGTTAAAAGAAAAGGTCATCATGATGTGTGATAACCTAAGGAAGACAAGAAGTCTAGGGTATTACATCATTTAGTGGCCAAATAGAAGAGATTGTGGTTGGCATACAAAGCAAGAAGGCTAAAGAGTATGAATTCTTGAAGGGTGAACAAGTTATCAAAGCTGAAGTGTGTGAAAGCCAAGTAGAACAGAGGACTAAAACATAGATCTATAATTTGCAAGTGAGTTGTAATTTTTTATCAGATCAAGCGTTATTATTACTTTTTAATCATTGTATCATTCAAGGGTAAATACTTGGGATTAAGGTTGACCTACTAGTCATTTGTAAATCCTTTAATTAGGTGACATTCTAATGGAATGGTCTAAAGTCCCCTAATAAGGCTCACTCCTAATAGGGTGATTGAAATCCTTTAATTGGGTCACATTTAATAGTGTGTGTTGTAACCTTTGATAGGGTTGGCCTTTCATAGGGCATCACTTCATAAGAGTGAGAATTAGTAGCATGTTACTAGTGGTTTTTCCCAAATTGGGTTTCCATGTAAAATCTTTGAGTCAAATTGTGTGAATGTTCTTATGGTGTTTCATGTTTATATTTTTGCAAAGTTGTTTTGTCTTAAGATAGTAACCTACAAAGTTCAAGTATTGTATGATCCAATGGATGCATGCATGACAAGGTTTAATGGATATGGTTCTGCTAAGCATTGAAAAGTTTTATTCGTACATCTGGACCTTAGATAACTAATTCACCCCCTTCCCCATCAATTATTCTAAATAATTCAAACATGACCTCGAAAGGCTTCTGTAAAACTAGCTAAATTGTGTCTAAACAAGACCACAACCATTTTGACCAGAGAAGTCATGTCATTATGGACTTCTATGTGTGATAATTATGAGGCATCAAATGTTCTAGAAAAGACAAGGTCTCAGCCATATTTTCTAGAAGGGGTTTTGTTTTGATATAATATCAAGTTTATTAAAATAAATTATAGAAAACAAGAAATAAAACTCCCCCAAAATTCATAAATTGAACCCTAAAAGATAGAAAATATTTCTTACAATGAGAGAGAAAGAAAAATATTTATACAAATGTACCTTTGAGGAATTCTAATAAAAATAGAATCTGTGTAGTGCTCGAGAAGAGAATTTTGGCTCTTCTTTCAAATTGAAAAATGGAGCAAAAATGAGCAAGTTATGCCCCCTGAAATGCAAAAAGGATCATCAGACTTCAAGAGGAAAAATAGGTACCACATTGGTTTTTAAAATCTAGAAAAAAATTGCACCATTTTGTTCATCTTGAAATCAAATTTATGATGGTATCTTGTTTGTCAAAAAATGCCTCCATTAGCTCAAGTTATTACAAAGAAACCATTGCATACTTGGAAGGTAGAAAAAAACACCAAAAAACCCTTCAAGCCCTAAAAAATTAGCCCCATGGGTGTGCATATGACAACAAGCAGGTGCTAAAGGCCCCAAGAAGATCTCAACTGGTAGCTTGGCAGAAATTTTTGACAAGATGATGCTACAACAGAGGCATGAAGGAGGCATGGTGGAGCATTGGTCGAGGCTACGCAGTGGCGAGGTGACATCCCCGCGGTGGTGATCACCACTTCCCAATAGAGATAAATTTATTAAAATGTGTTGCATTTTTTTAAAAACACTATTTTTGTATAATTTTTTAATAAAAATCTATTCAAAATGCATGCCAAGGGTCATACGACCTTGCTATGCAAAAAAATTGCCTCCCCTATCAACAGTGTCCAAAATCAAAGTGTTTTATATGAAAATAAGGGTTTTGATGTGTTTTCAATTTAATTGTGATGTCTATTTGGACTCGAGATGCTCTAAATTTTGGATTCCCTCCTATTTTCATAAAAATACCCAAAAAATGTCAGATCTGATCCAATAAACCCTTGTTCCTATTTTCTTCAATAAACTTGAGAAAGTTGCAGTAGATATGGCTTTGATACCATCTATAATTTGATCAAAAAAAATTCATAGAACTCATAGAATGCCTACATGCAAAACCTATCACAAAGAAGTAGAGAGAAGATAAATACAAGGGTTTTGCTCTAACAATATGCAAGATTGTATTATCAGAAGAAAAAAAAATTAAAAGTACAATGGATTAATCCTTATAGAAGGAGATAAAAAAACTAATAGGAAGTCCTAATAGGTAAAAAGGCATTTAATAATAAATTTAATTATTAAATTACTAATGCAGGTGCATGCAAGTGAAATCTTAAGAAGGGAGTAAAGTTAATTTAATTAATGTAATTAAATTAGTACTTTACTCTAAATGTATATGTGTGTGGGTGTGTGGGTGTGTGTGTGTGTGTGTGTGTGTGTGTGTGTGTGTGTGTGTGTGTGTGTGTGTGTGTGTGTGTGTGTGTGTGTGTGTGCGCGCACATTTTAGCTTTTCTCATTTAACCATATGAAAATTATGGTTATAATTAGTATTTTTGTTATTTTAATTCCTTCCATTAGTTATTTTATCAAGAAATTTCTATTAATTTTTACTTATATGAATATATAGGTCATTTGTAATGATGGCCTTGTATCTATGCTAGTATGCTTCATTACCTTCTCTTCTTAAGACCAATGTGATAGGTACTTTTTCAGGTGGCATTCATTGAAGTCTTATTAAATTTATTTTTTCATGAACATTAGCTTTTGATTTACTTTTTAATTTCACTATATTTGAAAGAGAGATGTTTGGAAAGACATTTTTAGGAATGAATCTTTTTCTAGGGTTTTTTGTGCACTTAGATCCCTTCTTTAGAAATATTGTTGAACACAAATATGAGTAGATTTTTTATGGTTTGGTCTTCTTACCTTGATTCATCTATATGAAGAAGATGGATGAAGTGTGAGTCCCCTCGTGGAAAAGGACATAACTAGATGTTTGAATATAAATTTATTTATATGTATCACTCATTTTTTTTCGTTATAACTGATTTGAAGGGGGAAAGTCCAATTGGTAAGAAAGTTGTCTTATTGAAAACTCATAAAATTTTGGGCCTCTTACTTACACTTATTTACTCCTCTACCTCAACTACAAAAGAATGAGAACTAACTGATTTTTATTTTCACCAATTGTGGAAGAGTGAAAAATAACTATTTATTGACATAGTGGATGGTGGTTTGGTCCTATGGAAGAAAAGCAATTCATAAATAAAATAAAATCCCCTAGATATATATACAACCAAATCAAATAAAATTTCTAAGATAAGATAAGGTCTTACATAAATCATATCTCATATCTATAATAGTGTATCTTTGATGGCTTAAATTATTTGAAGGGGGTCATAAATTGTTTATCAAGAAGATGAAAGTTGTTCCTAACAATGAGAGGGTAATAGTTGAAACCTCATAGTATATATTCTAGTGGCTGCTTTAAAAAGATAAAACAAATAGTTAAAAATAAGAAAATAGTAACTAGTAGAAAATAGTAAACATACTTTATTCTTTAGTGTGATGTGTTGTTCCCTACTACTTTTATTTTATCCATTTGTAAACAGTTTGAGATGAATATGCTAAAATCTTTTGATCTTCTAGGAAATTTGTATTTAATAAAAAATAAAATCTACATATATTCCTAGTAAACAAAAACCACCATGTAAATTAAATTTATTGTCTAAATGTAAGCCAAAAAAATCTACCTAAACCTACAAAAATTATATTCAAAATAGTATGATTTTATTTAGAAATTATATTTTATATAATTTGTTATATTGTACTTTTTTGTCAAATTAGATTAGAGAGTTCGGACATCTATAATTGGATCTGGAAAAAATTACAAATCATTGGGATTCGCTCAAGTTTCTTAAAGTGGTTGCACACCATAAGACATGTATTTGTGAAAAGCCAATCCAAAATAGCTTAATGGGCTAAATATTATATAAGAAGCACAATAAATTAGATAATAATGTAGTAATTAATGAATATAATATAATATAATTTATACATATTGATAAAAATAATTCAAATACATTAATTATATTAACATTAAATATAAATACATAATTAATACTTATTCTTAAAATATAGGATTATTAATAATATATAGTAGAATCATGCTATGAATAATAATACCTGTTTAATGAATAACGAGTAGTATAAAAAAATGATATTAAAAGAAGCCAAAATGGGGGCTAACCCAAAGACAAGAGCTACTTGAAACTCAATTGAAATTCATACCATAAAACTATCCTACCCCATTCTTTAATATCAAAAACTCCCACAATAACATAGCTCTACATCTATATCTATTACAATCAGAGATTATCATATTAACATAATTACATATAAAACCTACCCAATTTAAATTTTTGGGTTTATCGGAGGTCTAATTAGACTTAAACAAAAACACCCTAAGGCCACTACAGTTAACCAAAAACATAAAAACACAAAGAACAAAAACCAAAGGCCCAACAACTAATTATCCTTCTGTTGATTATGCAAATTACTTAGTTGAAGCAGAAGCCAGTTGTCACCAAGAAAACCATAAAGGGAGCAAGAAACTACCCTATTTTTTGTCTTTCAGATCCTCCTTGTTCACCTATAAAAGGTGAAGGGTAGTGGCCATAGAGTGCATTACATGCACTAAAAATTTGGCCACCCAATCAACTTATCCTTGAAATCTACATTCTTCTTAATTAGGGTAGTGATAGTCTCCTCCAATCTTTCATTATCCTTCATAGGGGGATGTTTATCAATGAACTCCTAGGGCACAAGATTCACCTCCTCCTTTTTTCCACCTTCTTTAGGGCTCCCAACATTCCCAGTTCCCTTAACTTGTGGTTCCATATTTAGGTTTATGATACGGGAGGTGATCATCCCCTAATCTCTTATCTCTTCCCCTCCTTTGAATGTGGGGTATTAGCTCCAATTTTAAAAGTCTTTGACACATGGGAAGGAAGAGGGATTTCCTAACCTATGGTAGTAGTGATCTCCTCACCTTTATCATCATTAGTAGTCTCCCCCTCATTTGTTTCTCCATAATTCCTCCAAGTAGCTTTCTTCTTAGGCCTAGGCCAATTTTTCTACTCAGTGTTCTTAGTAGTGTCAAAACTAGGAAAAATCTCTTGACAAGGAGTGGGGGGATTCTTTTCTCTTAATATTTTTCTAGACCTAGGGATTTTCTTTCTACCATTGATAATAACATTTTCCACTCCAAGGAACTCAAGCTTTTCCATTTAATCTTTCTTGTAGTGAAAGAAGGGCCCTTATTCTCCATTGACTGGGCATAAGGGGATGAAGTATGTGAGGTAACTAAAGTTTAAGATGGGGAAGGGTCCATAGCTTTCACTTGAGGGTTTAGGCCTTTATGGAACCTAAAGAGGTAAAATGTTAGGGCTTGGTGGAAAATAGTGTAACTCTTACCCTCTTCCCCCTTCTTAAGAACATTCAAGATAGAGTCCTTAATAGAATGGAGCAACAACTATGGAAAGGAAATGATCTCTATATTCCTAAAATGGTTAAGAATTGGAAAGTGATAATAATATTAAACCTTGAATCTATCCTCAAGAATAACATAACTCATTATGGTATAACATACAACATTCCATGGCTCAAGAAGGTTTTCCCATGCAAACCTGGCTTACAAATGAATAAAAGCTTCATCGGATCAGAAGAATTTCCTCAAAATGGCTTCATCAATTATCCTTGATTGCTTCCTATATTTTTTTCCTTCCATGGAAAGACCAATGGCACTAGTAATAAATTCCTTAGTGATGAAATCCTATTAATATTAACCCTTCGTTCTAAGTGTCCACAAACTAATTGGAAACCCTTTCATCATTCCCTTCAATGTATTTCATAAACAAGATCAACACACCTTCACATAGGTAAGTCCAAGCCTCTTTGTCTCTCCTAATAGCTTCCTTAATCATGTGTGGCTCAATACAAGCATAACTACTCTCCATATTTTCTTTGTCTTTGAGTTCCACCACTAAATCCTTTGAGCCTTTTGTCATACCCTGAATAACATTAACCATCCAAAAAAAGGTAAAAAAACTAGCAAGAAACCATATCACAATAGGACTAAGGTCTATAGTAATGTGATTACACTTTGGTTATTCACAAGTAAAATTAGAATTAATTATAATCCCATCATGTCACTTTCTTCTTTCTCTGTATCCGTCCACTAAATGATATTTAAGAGCCCCTAAAAACTCGAAAAGTTCTAGCCTTTGGGTTTTTTTCCTTAAATATCTCCAAATATTTTTTGGTATTGAACCTATATTCTCCATAATGAGAAATAAATAATAATATAATTAAACCCAAAATTAAAATCATCATAATTAAAACATCCTTCATAAAATGTTTCATCTCAACTTTTTTAACCTTCTTCCACAAATTTTAAATCGTGATAACATATATTTCTCTTTTAGGCAAGAGCCTGCAACATAACGGTAAATTGTGAGCCTCTTATCGAAGAGGTCTTGGGTTTGAATCTATCACACTTTACAAATAATAATAATTAACATAATAATTAATTTTGGCTTCAACCTCTTACCAATAGATATGTCTTTTTTTCACAATTAATAGAATCACCATCGATAGATCACATTCCCTTTCCCAAGTACATTGAATAATGACTTCATGCCCATGTGCAGCCAGGCTATCTGCCACTTGGTTACCTTCAGGATACACATGTTGAATAGAAATTTCAATGAACCTTGTCTGCAACCTTTGAGTATCCTCAATAATTATCATTGCTTGATAGATCATCCTTCGAACACCTTTAATGGCCTCAATCACAAGAAGAGAGTCTCACTCAATTATAAACTTAGGAATACCCATTTGAATGACTGATTCTAATCCATAAAAAATGCCCATAGCCTCAACCAAATTGTTGGACATTTTACCAAAGTTCCCCAAGTAGCTATGATACAATTCCATGATCATCCCTTAAAACACTTTCCATAGCCATAGAACCATTTCTTCCTAATCCATCAAGATTAATCTTCCACCAATTTGTGGGGCATTATTTCCATTTTGTGTCTTTACTTTTTAGAGCCTTGATATTGTCCACTTTATCAACCAAGTATGAAATAATCCAAACAGCTGCCCATTTCTTTTCAAGTTGTGCCCAAGGAATAGGGGGTGGTTTCCATTTTTAGTTGAGAGTATATTCAATTATAAGTGTCATATTTTTGTGGTCATAAACCTCTAGGGGGGATGACTTCTCTCTAAAGATTTGATTATTATTTTATTTCCAAATGTTCCAACATATACATGGGGGAGTGGTTTCCCATATAAGTCTAATGAGAGGATGGTGGGATGGGCACTTCTAATTGAAAATGAATTATTGGGTGTCAATATTAAAGACCCATGAGATCCCCCACCTACTAAATATATTCAACCAAACAATAGAAGAATAAGAGTAGTAAATTAATAGGTGGGGGATATTTTCTTCATCACAGTTGCAAAGAATACACATGTTAACAATTTGAAACCCCTGTCTTATGAGATTTTCAATTGTGGGGATGTTGTTATGCATAACTGACCACCATAAGAAGTTGATTTTAGGGAGGAAGTGGGACTTCCAAAAATACTTCCAACTTTATGAGAAACTCCATAAGGCAATGATGAAGTAGTAGGTTGATTTCACACTAAATTCTACCCAAGAATGTTTATCCCAAATTAATAAATCTCCATCAAGGAAGGAGGGGATACCAGCTTCTCTCAAGAGATTCTCCACCTCTTCAAGAAAAGTTCTCTCCATTATATTTAGATTACCAAGATCCATTCTTCTCTACTTACTATTCTCAAAATAATCAACCACCTTAGGACCATAGTTAGCAACGACACTTCTATCCTTCAAGAGGGAGTATTTGGTGCAAATGAATGAGGAATCCCCAACCCTCTTATCTTCCCATAATCTAACCATATTCACATCCCTTATATTCCATCTTATCTCCCTCCCCCTCCTCCCCACCCTCTTAAGAAATTTCTACATTTAATTATATTTTCCCAAATATTCAATTGGGCAGTCAGCAACATTCAAACATTCATTAAACTTACTACACTGAAGATATTTAGCTCTCATAATTCTACACTATCCACTAGTGTCTTGAGATAGTCTCTAACCAATCTCATTCATAAGGGCCTTATTTAGATCTTCTAATTTTCTAAAGTTTAGACACCCTTGAGTTTTTGTCTTGCAGGCCTTATCCTAGCTGACTAGACTCAAATTTGTTTTATGCTCATTGCTTAACCATAATAATTTTCTTTGAATTTTTTCAAAGATCTCTTTAAATCAATCTGAGATCTTAAACCAGGATAGACTAGAATCCCTTGCAGAGAAGTAATAATAAATTAGAGTTTCTTAGCATTTCTAAGAACCTTAGTTTTCCAATCTGCTAGTTTCTTCTGTATTCTTTACACCAAAACATTCCAAAATTGAGAGTTGACTTATTTAATAGTAAGGGGAAGACCAATATACATATCTAGAAGAGAAGCCCCTTATTAGTTAAATTCCCTAGTTATGTGTTGATAAAGGGAAATCTTTGTGTCAAAGAAGTAAAACTTACTCTTTTGATAATTTATATGTTGGCCTAAAACCTCCACGTACTAGTTTAAAAGTCTCTTCCAAGATTTAGTTGACATCCTATATAAGAAGGTTTCATCAACAAACTGTTGTAGGAGCTTTGCCAATAGAGAAGTAGTAGGTTTAACTCCCCTAATTTTTCCCTGAGCGTCCATGACAAGGAGGTTCCTTCCTAAAACCTCATCCACCATGATAAATAATTAGGGAGACAAGGGGTTTCCTTGGTGAAGCCCTCTATTAGTATTGAATAACTCCCTAGTAATCCATTAGTCAAAACCACAAATTGGGCCGAGTTGATTACCACCTTAATAACCCTAATTATCATTTCTCCAAAGCTAAGTTTCACCAATATCTACAAAAGAAACTCCCTTCTAACTTTATCATAAGCTTTTGATACATCCAACTTCAACACCATGCCTAGATTCTCACTTTTCTCCATGGAATGAAAAACTTCATGGTGGTTATCACTCCATGAAGGATCTGATGATCAAGAACAAAATAATTCTAAGTGGGACTGATAACTTTATCAATAAGGGCTTTTATGTGATTAACCACCACCTTGGATAGGATCTTATAGATGGTATTACATGGATTGATTGGCTTGAAGTCCTCCAATAAAGTAGGTTTCCCCATCTTAGGGACCTAAAAAATATAAGTTTTATTTAGCTCATTATGAAATCTTCAACTCCTAATGAAATCACTAACAACAAGGATTAAATCATATTTTATGATCTCCCAAAATTTATGGAAGAAGGTAGGGGAAAACCATCTAGCCCTGGTACTTTATACACACCCCTAGAAAAGATGACCTCCTTAACTTCATCTCCTAACACCTACCTATTTATATCTTGGTTCATCATGTCATCCATCATCAGATTGATGATACTAAGCAAGCATTCCTCTAGATTTGGGTCACCTTGATTTTGGAGAGGGTTATATATTTTCTTCAAGTATCATGTGGCCTAAATCCCAATATTTTCCTCATCAATGAGTTGTACATTGTTGTCATCAAATATCTTGGTAATGGTATTCCTCTTCTTGTGTTTAGAGGTTGGTCTATGGAAGAAATCATTGTTCCTATTCCCTATGATCAACCACTGAACATAAGATCTCTACTTCTTCCCAAAATCACTCTCCATTTTCCTTGCCACTCCTATTCCTCCTCATGGGTAGCTAAGGATATCCTCTATTTCCATGTTCTCCTATATCTTTTCTAGTTTTTTTTTAATTTCCTTTTTTTCTTAAAAATATCTCCAAAGGAAGATGCACTCCATACCAACACCTCCCTCAAAATATTCTCCAATTTCCTAGCTATATGAAACATAGTTGTACTTTGGACCCTAATATTCCACCATTGACTAACACAACCTCTAAATTAGGGTGAAAGTGCCACATTATCATGTATCTGAAGGGTTGCTTCATGTTAGCTCTTTGAATAATCCAACTAAATAACAACATAGAATGATCAAAGACAATCCTTGGGAAATCCTAAAGGGAAGGAAAGGGAAGTATATCCCAATCAAATAAGAGGAATAATTTGTTCGGCCTAACTTGTATCAAGTTATGTCTCAGCCTATTATTGGACCATGTAGATGACATCCCCTAGTGGTCTATATTAATTAGATCATTTCTCCTAAGGAACTCATCCAAATCATGCATACTTGTCAAGAAATCTTCTAACCCTCCCATCTTTTCTGAAGGTTATAATTGGGTATTGAAATCACCTGTGCATATAATTTTGGATCCACTATATTTATCCATAAATATATTGGCCTCCTCCCACACCATCAATTCCACCCACCCCAAGTATTAGGAGTATAAGATTAAATAGCACTTAATTAGATACCTTATTAGAAAAGGCCACCACTAGGAATTGAGGATGAAAAAGGATCACCTCACCATCAAGCTTATCAAGATTCAACATAGTTGCAATCCCCTTTAAGGAACATTCTACTTCATTGTAATCATACATAGCCCCTTTCCATAAATATCCTGCCATTCTATTAGTATTATGTTTAATCATCTTGACTCCTTGAATGAGAACTATATCAACTTTGTGATCAAATGTCATTTGCCTCAAGGAAAATTCTTTCCAAGGGTTTTTGAGATCCCTCATGTTCCAGGAGATGAATCTCATTTCTTTGTTTTCTATACATCTTCCAAGGTCCTATGCTTTCCATGAGCTATCTCTCAATAAGTCACCGTCATTATTTCCATCCTTTTCATCAGTCTACCAATTTTGGTCTCTAAGCCCACATCAACCTTTGGCATTCCATGAATTTTATTTCTAGGTTCTTGGTAGCCCCCATCGTCACCCCCAAGAAAGGATATAGAAGTAT
This sequence comes from Cupressus sempervirens, assembly GCA_028749045.1. Classification (NCBI taxonomy): domain Eukaryota; kingdom Viridiplantae; phylum Streptophyta; class Pinopsida; order Cupressales; family Cupressaceae; genus Cupressus; species Cupressus sempervirens. The sequence goes on from CM053793.1 coordinate 551,739,428, forward strand.
ATATTTGTTCACATAAGGGTAGGGAGACCATTAGGTTACCCTTTGGAGAGGGACAATCCAACCATTAGGAAGATAGTAGAGGCTATATCCCTATTTTCACCATCTCCATCTGGGTGGGGGAATATTTTTTCTTCACTGAATCCTATCTAGTCACCATAGGGATCATCTCTCCTTTTTCTTTAGAAACCCAAGACTCATCCTTGGGGTACTTAAGGGTCAATACAATACCCCCCATTCTCTAAGAGAATCTCCCCATCTTCATGATGCTCCTTAGGTTCCACCTCTTTTGACACCTCGTTATCAACCCTAATAACCCCAACACCCCCCACAACATCCCAGTTATCTGAGAGGATCGCCACATATTCAGGAAACCCATTGGAATCTATCATCTTTTTTGGTTTCTTAGGAGAGGAAACTATATTTTCAATGTTCTCCTTCAAAGTCTAGTCTTCAAACTCCTATTCCTACCCCTCCACCTCTCCCAAAAAAATCAAAGGAGATTTAGCAACAACATTAGAGAAGCATCCATGGTCAATCGTCCCTAATAAAATTGCATCAATTCATGGAATTATCCCTTTTCATTTATTCTCCCCATTGATACTAGGTTTACACTTAATAATAATATGGCTAAACTTCCTAAACTTTTGGAAGTACAAATCTACAATCTCATAGATGAGAGTTGTTGTCCAATTGCTCAATTTTGATTTCAAAGCAATAATGCTAGGGAGTGGTTTGTTAACAACCACATTAACACTAAACTTAGAAAACACAAAATGAGATTTGTAAATGGTTACAACATTCACCTTAATATAGTGTTCAAAAGAATCCCTAATCCATATTAAGACTTTCTCATCCTAGTATTCCAAGGGTACATAAGTCTAACCCAAACTAAGGCCATTCTGTAAATATCATCAGTAGAGTCAAAACTTGGTTTCCATTTAGCTAGAATCATATAATGTTTTCTAAAACTCCATCTTCCTACCAAAACATGTTTGTGGTCTTTGTCTACTAAAAATCTAAACAATAAAATGGCCCCTACCATAGAAACCAACTCAATAGATTCCTTGATTTTCCCCTCAGTTCTCACCCATCTCCTGGCCATATCTATGATCACTTTGAAAGAAAAAGAGTTCCACAAAGATTAGAGAAAATCCCCATGAGATATTATAAACCACAAAATCTAACAAAAAAATCTTTGAACCATTATTCCCATCTAAGATTTTTGGAAAATACCTAGGTGGAGCTCTAGGAGCAGAGTGATACACCAATGCACCTTTCTTGTCTAGTTTTAGGTTTGCAAAATTCTTAGCCTTCCCAGTGCTTTCCTTGGGACCATTGTGGAGAAATTCCATATCATCAAGAATCTTCTTGGTAAACTTAGAAGTCAAATGAGTATCTCGATCATAATATCCCCCAAAGGTCCCCCTTCTTAGATATGACTAAGAGCAGATTTGGAGAGTAGTATTTTGGATCAAGAGGGCTTGGTTCCTCCAAAATGGAGTTTACCATTAATGAAGGATACTAGGTTGTCGTTGTTGGAGAGCAAGAAGGAGGTTAGTAGAAGCAGTTATTATTATGTATTTTGTCAATTTTATAATCTAGATCAACTATTATAATTATAATTATACTTAATATTATCAATCATAGCTCTTATTAATATAATTGATTATTGACAAATCTATAGTTGAATAATTAATACTTGATATTTTATTTTTAATTAGAAAAAGGGCCATGGACAAAAAATTTTACAATCTTCCATTCAAAAGGGAAATTGGTAGGGAAGAACAAAGGAAAGAAAACCTCCAGTTTGTAGGGGACTAAGTTCACTCATTTATCATGAATTATATATTTTAGATATAGGAAATTCCCCTATTTAAAAGATTTGAGGGCATACCCTCATTCTACAACTTTTATTATTACATTTGATCTTGGAATTCCCATGTTTAAATACATAAATATGTAAAGCTTGAGATATGCTTCCTTTAATTAGAAATCAGAGTAGAGTGGTGTGAATCCTTTATTACATCACTTTTGAGATTCCCTACACATTCTTAATACTATGCATCTGAAAATAGATTTAGAGAGAGTTTGGCTCATACAAATCCAATAATAGTAAAAATATATCAATTCAATGTATATTACTCAAGAGTTGAGTTACAGATGTTAGCTGCAACTGATAATGTACTTGGTAATGAGATTGATATATGTAAAAGAGTCATATCAGTTGTTATGTTTTCATTTATGTCAAGTCTTAGTTGGCTGGACATTATGTTATTCAATAGAGTGTCATATCATTTGATTGATGAAAAGAATCTTAAGAAAGTATGTTGAAGAGAGAGTTGATAAATATGGTATTCAATAGGAACTTGAATGAGTTGGATAGTGATAATGTAAAGTTGATTTGATTATAATGTATTGAGATGCATAAGCTAAACTGAGTAACACAATTAAAAAAGGAAGAAAATATTCATTGAGTGACTACATTGTTTACCAGGTAGTTGGAAAAGTTAAGTTGGAAGTTTAGTATTGCTTGAGCAAGTTAGTATTGACCAAGTACTATACTACTTAAGTGACATCTTATGTTTACCGAGTAATGATTGGAAGAACGATATTGCAAAGATGGAACCTATGGATAATTTTTATGGAAATATGAAATGCTTGTAATGTTCAAAGGCATGAGTCAAAGTTTGTTACAAGATCAACAACTAGGAAAATTCAATGAAGGTTTGATGATAGAGATTGAAGAAGGATAAGGATGAGCATAAAGTTCTATGAAATTTTTGTTTTCTATGTGGATAAATTAAATGTATCTAAGATTGATGAATATGATTAAGTGACATAATCTGGAATCATTTGGAAGCACAGATATGACTATTTAAGGAGATGTTCAAGACAATTTTTGGTTGCTGGTTGATGTTGATTGTTATAGTTAAGGTGGTGATTCAGTTGTTGAATCCAAAAGAATATTGAAGAGCTAGGTGAATTGAGTAGAGAAGATCAAAGCAGAATTGAAGAAGTGAATCAACCACGAAGAGATCAGAAAGAGACCAAGTAGAAAGGAGATCTAAACAAGCAAGGTATTGTAGGATAACTGGACATAATTGATTCACTCCTCCTCTTAGTTATCCAACAATAAAGGTTAATTGGAAAGTAAGAAGTTTCTAATTAAGCTTTCAACAAGTTAACATTTTTAATTAAAATTATTATGTTTGAACAGTGTATTAAACTTCCAAAAAATTAGCAATTTTAGTCAGAAATATTATGTCATCATTGCTTTACGAAATCTTGTCATTGGATCCAAATGTCTAAAACTTAAGAAAGTGTGTCTACAACCATAATTTTTGGATCAAAATCATCATTTCATGAAATGGCACAAACCATTGTGCCTTATTCCTTAAATTGATGAGTTACTACTTCTTTAGTACTCATATCCTTCTACTTTAATAGTTCAACACACTCCACTCCACTATATTTTATAAAAATTAAGGAATTATATCTAACTATTTAGTTAATTAAGTTAGGATGTTGAAATTTGTAAGGTGTGTTCATATGGTTAAATATTTAGATAACTTTCTAATTATTCTACCATGTATTGTAGCAGGTGTGTGCTACTAACTAATTTGTATTTTTATTCGTAATTATTCATTATTATCTATTGAGTATATAAATTGGTATCAATATTTTGATTTATTTTATGAATTAGGATATAGGGATTAATTTTGTTCCAATAGTAATTTCTAATTTTAATTTTAATTTTAAAGAGTGACCCAATGATATATTTAACCTTGATTGAGCTATACATCTCTATAAATTTATATTAAAATTTAGAGATTGTGGATTTATAATTTATGTACTTATTTATTTAAGAAGTAATTGTTGACAATTTAGAAAACCTTATTATATGGTTTTATTTAGTTCATAAATAACTCTTCAAGCTTATCTACTTTTGTGTTACCTTCTTTGTAAAAATTTTTAAGTTAATATTATTTAAATACTTAAGACCCATGATTCTTTGCAATTTTGAATTTAGGCACCAACTGGGAGTAGTTCATGTACTAATAGTGTTAATTACTATATGGGGGTCACCTTCAATCTCAATATTTTCTATGCCAAGAGTTTTACACAAATTATTAAGCCTGCTAATAATGCTTCTAACTCAACATTTGTATTTGTGACCATTCCCATTTCTTTCGCACACCTTCATATTGCTACTTTGTTCTAGTCATGAATGATACAACCAATACCTGTTGGACCAAGGTTTCCTTAAGGACCATCAAAATTTAATTTATACTAATTTAGTTCAAGAAGGGACCATGTCCAATTTAGTTTGGTTGATATTGAGACTTTAGAACCCTTACCATAATGGGAAGGAATATTAAGACTATACCAATTATTTTTTATCTCATTGTCCCATTGTGAAAAGATGTAGTTAGATGATTTGATCTATGCAATTATATTAATTATTACTTTTAAAATACTCGCCTCTATTTTATTGAGTAGATTAATGGGTTCTAATTTTCTATTCCAAAAAATTATATGGTTACATTCTTCCACAATTCCTAGATTAAAATAGACAAAGTTATTTTTGTTGAAAAGTGGAAGGTATGATTTTTAAAAGGGGAACTCCAACGTTTGAAAAGATCAAAAATATTATTAGAGATTAATTGATAGTTATTGATGAGGTGTGCGTTTGTGTTTGTTTTTATGTCTCTTAACATATTTTCAATAATCTCTAAGCCTTTCTACCCCAGCTTCATGCCATTAATCATTAGAGAAAATTAGTATATTTGATAAAATGTTAGAAGGAAATAATTCTTGAAATTTTTAGGATTTGAAAATAATTTTGGTTGACTATGCTATAGGAGCTGAATAAAGAAGACAAGGTGTAGTTTCACTAGAAGGACACAATCAACTTATCAAGTGTTGGTTTTGAAGATCTATATTTAGGCAGGATGATGTTATTTAGATTTTATATAGTTTAAAGGCCTAATATGATACAACCAAGGACTTTGTGTGCTATTTTTATCATTTTGTTTCATGGTTTAAAGTTAATGACCATGGCCAAACCAAAATTCAAAAATTAGCTATTAATCCATGGTTGAGAATGTTGATCTGGTTCTATTTTGGTACTTCTAAAACTATATAAGGTCATGTATTCTCATAAGACAATATAAGGATGAATATAATATAAAACTCTATTTAAAATTGTTAATGTGAAGGCATTGATTTGAATTGAAGTTGTGGTAGTGAACGTGTATTAGTTTTCCTCTCACCTAGTGAACTAGAGGCAAGGCCCCCTCCTGGGAAACTTGGTGGGATTATTGTTGTTTATTTAGATAAATTTTATTTAGATAATTTCTCTACAATCTTGTATGAATGGTTTGTTTGTATTTTATTTTGATTAATCTATTTACTTCTTATATTAAAAAAATCATGGAGACATGTATGGTTGTATGAATTCCATTAAGTTGTAAATACTTGTTCACTATTATTTCTAGTATTTTGGGCATGATATCCTATTAGTCACATTGTACCAAGAATCCTCTCCCATTTGTATCATTCTATTGTTACATTATAACAAGAACCTCTCATCGCAATTTGTTTTTCTGTATCAAAACTTCTTGTCACTTATTACCACTTTTTCTATCAGTTGTTATTACTTCTTGTAAAATTCATGTAGGAAACAAAGTCCATCATAATTTTCATAATATCATAATATGTGAAGATTTATTTTTTCATATTCAATGGTAATCCTTAATGTTTAATTGAGTGGCGTGATTATTGTTACAGTCAGTAATTAATTAGTATGATGATGTTGAAATCTGATTGAAAAGATCATTATTGAAGAAGCGAAATTGATGATAAAGAATGTTTTCAATCATTGTTTTGTCACTGATGTCAAACTTTCTATTTACTAGAATGAAAATTTATTATAAGATCCAAGTACTGTCACTTAGTTGATTGATGAAGAGGATTTAATCAATAAGATGTAACAAAAGCACCTAAGGGAAAGGTTGAGTTATGGTTTTGTAATGAAGTACAAGGATCAGCTAAGACAATGGTAAAATGATGTATTGATAATATACTTGAAGATACAAAGGTTGGATACACTTAGAAACTCTAGAAGAATAAGTTATAACAAAGCTGCCTACAAAACTTGACTAAATTCATTAGTGGGTGTTGAGCAAGTTAGTTCATGCCGAGCAGATTATCAGTAAGTGTCAAGCAAATGCAAAATCTAGAGTGTGTCGAGTGAAATAGAAGGTGATGAGAAAGTTTAGTTGTCGAGCTAGAAAAAATGTAATAGGTGTTGAGCATCAGTAAAACTTTGTTGATGTTGAGTGAATCCATAGTAGGTACCGAACAACATAATATGTGCTGAGCATCAGAAAGTCAATAGTGTCAAGCTACTGCATTATTTGAGAAGTTGAAGATTCACTAGATCTGAGCTGATAAGTTTGTTACCTTGAATTTTTTGAACCAAATGAAAGATAAGGATGCTAAGTTGGTGGTTCAGAATTCTAGGTTAACCATTTTTAAGTGAATACAGGTGGATTCCACATGATGTTTCTAGAAGAAACAAGATAAGGGGAAGATGCATCGTATCTTACCTAATCCATTTAAACCCAAAATAAGAGTAGGAAGATTAGAGCAAGAAAAGTATTCTAAACTCCTACTTAAGGAGTTATAGGTCAAGAAGAAAAGGGGATTGGAGAAAGTGTGTGGCAGCAAGGAGAAGGCATTAAGAGGGAAGAACAAAGTATAGAGACTCTACTTCGATAGGCAACCACAGAGGTGATTGCATTGGCACAACAAGAATGGAGACTTAAGGAAACAAATCTTAAAAGGAGGACAAGTCATCAAAGCTATACAGGCTAAAAGTCAAGAAAATTTGTGAACTGAATTGAGATATGAAATCTGCAAGTTATGTTGTGAGTTATATTAGATCAAAAGTCCTCATTGTTACTCTCTAGCAATTGTACTAGTTAGGGTAAAATCCTATGGACTTAGGTTGGTCTAATAGCCATTTTGTAAATCCTTTAATAGGGTGACATTCCAAGTGAATGTTCTAAAGTCCTTTAACTAGGCTCACTTCTAACATCCCTTAACCCAGTCACATTTAACATTGTGTTTTGTAGCCTTTAATAGGGTAGGCCTTTCACAAGGCATCACTTCATAAGAGTGAAAAAGGAGTAGCATATTACTAGTAGTTTTTCCCAAATTGTGTTTCAAGTAAATCACTATGTTATGTGTTGATTTTTCATGTCTTATTCTTGCATGTTGATTTATCAGTAACTTGCTAAGAAGAATGTTTAGCTTGGATGCATGGTTAGTTTAATTGGGCTCACTATACTTAGTGAAAAAAATTTATTAGGACATTTGGACCTTGAATAATTGATTCACCCCCCCTCTTAGTTATTCTAAAGCATTTCTAATAATTGGTATCAGAGCCATCTGCTGATTTGGTTTAAAGGTACTAGAAGCAAAAAGATCAAGATGTCTAAGAGAGAATTCCCAAGCTCAACAAAGATAACTTCACTCCATGGAAAAGCTAAATGAAGCTACACTTTGGATCGATAGGTGATCATGCACAAACCTCAATTAAAATGGAACATGTTAACCCAATAGGTGTCCCTACTACAGAAGATATGAAGAAAAAGAAGGAGCACAATCAAGCAATGTTGGAGATTGCCTCTGCTCTTAGCTATGTTGAATTTGATGACATCAAGGGATGTACCGCTGCATTCAAGATGTGGAAAGCCTTGTCAAATATTTATGGAGGAGATCAAAACATCCAAAAAGAAAAAAGAGAAAGCCTCAGAGGAAATTTTGATGACATGAGAATGGAGGAAGGTGAGAAAATTGCTCAATATGTCTCTAGAATAAAGGAAGTACTAAGTGCAATAAGAAGTGTGACTAGCCATTTAGATGATGAAAATATTATTAGAAAAGTCTTAAGAACCTTGCTCCCCATCTATGCTATTAGATTATCAACCATCCAAGAGTTCAGATGCATACCTGGAAACAAACTAACTCTTGAAGGTATAGTGGGAAGACTTACAGCATTTGAGTTATCCAACTTTGATAACTACAAACCTAAGAATATTGAATCTACTTTCAAAGCCAAGCTATTGTTGAAAGAAACTAAATAAGTGAAACCAAAGAAGAAGAAGAGAAAGATAAAATATGCATCCAGTGATAGCAACATAGATGAAGAAGATGTGGAACAATTAGAAGCATTGCTAGCCAAAAGATTTCCCAGAGTCAAAGGTAAATTCAAAGGTAAGTTGCCTATCATTTGTTTTAATTTAAATGAAGTAGGACATATTGTTGCAAGATGTACAAAGAAAAAGAACTACAAATAAGGAAACAAGTACAAGAACAGAAGAGAAGATGATAGCAAAGATTACAAAGACAAAGGAAAAAAGTACTACATTGTTGAAGAAGAGAATTTTGATGAAAATGATGAAGAGGTAGTCTATGTAGCTATAAAGAATGAGTTAGATGAAGATGAGGCAACAACACTAGTAATTTGTGTAAACAAGAATGACAAGTGGATCATAGACAGTGGGTGCTCACATTGCATGACAGGAGAAAAAAATAAGTTTGTTACCTTAACCCAGTATGATGAAAATAGTGTTAGATTTGGAAATGATGCTCCATGTCTAATCAAAGAAAAAGGTTCCATTAAGCTTAGTAAGAAAATTTCATAAGATAATGCATATTATGTTGAAGGATTGAACTACAATCTGCTGAGTGTGTCACAGTTAGGTAATGTAGGATGCAAAGTAGAATTTGGAAACAAAACTATCAAAATTTATGACACTGATGAAAATCTGATAGGAAAAGAAGACCACACTAGGAGTAATCTATTTTACCTAGATATGGAGGATGTTGTCTATCTCATTGTAATATTTGATGATGTGTGGCTATGGCATAAAATTCTATGTCATGTCAACTTTGATAATCTAATTTGCATCAGCAAAATGAAGAAAGTCAGAGGTTTTCCTAAACTAAAGAATCATGACAATACAATCTGCAAATAGTGTCAACTAGGAAAGATGACCAAGTCAAGTTTCAAGAGCAAAACCTATACTTCCAAAGAAGTACTAGAGTTAGTCCATACTGATTTATGTGGCTCAATAGAAGTGAAAACCTACAAAGGAGATAGATATATAATTATCTTTGTTGATGACTACTCTAGGATGATGACTGTCATGTTCTTAAAGAAAAAATCATATGCATTTCAAATGTTTAAGTGGTATTTGGCCAAGGTTGAGAAAGAAACAGGAAAGAGTCTGAAGTGCCTAAGATTAGATAGAGAAGGAGAGTTCACATCAAAAGAATTTGAGACATTTTTCAATGATAAAGAAATTAAAAGACAAACATCGGCACCTAGAACTCCTCCATAGAATGGAATTACTGAGAGAAGGAATAGATTAGTGATGGACTATGCCAAAACATTAATGATGGAGAAGAATTTTTTTCTAAAGTACTGGAGAGAAGCTGTAAGTATAGCTGTCTACACCCTGAATCAAGTACAAATCAAGAAAGGTACAAATGCAACACCTTTTAAATTATGGTATGGTCACTCACCCAATGTAAAAAATTTCAAAGTGTTTGGTTGTAAGTGTTATATTCTTAAAGATTCTAGAAATGGTAAGTTTGATGCAAAGAGTGATGAAGGTATATTCCTTGGATATTCCACTACAAGTAAAGCATACAAGTGTTTAAATACTAACACTAACAAAATTGTGGAGAGTGTGAATGTAAACTTTGATGAGCATATAAAAATTCAAGTTGATGCATCCATAAGGAAACCAGAAGAGTACAGATCATTTGTATACTTTTATGAAGGAATGTTTGTTGAAGAAGAAGTTACCAATCAAGTTGGGAATCAACAACAAGTTTTAGTATCAACTGAGTCACAACTAGAGAATGTCGAGTTGCATTCAGAAGCCAAGTTGCAAAATGAAGATAATGCACATTCTAATTCTAAAATCAGTACACATGAAAAAGATGCTAAGCTACCTGAAAGAGATGTGCACAGTGACTCTAAAGCTGAAAGACCAGACATGGAAATAAGGAAAGAACCAAGGCTATCCAAGAATGTGAGAAGACATCACCCTGCTAAAAAAATCATTGGTGATAAGGAAGCCAGACCAATGAAAAGGAACAAACTAAGAAATGAATCATGTTTGTTGAGCAAGATTGAACCCAAAACAATGAAAGATGCACTTCAAGATGATGATTGGTGCAAAGCTATGGAAGAGGAAATTAAGCAAATAGAGAAGAAAAAAATTTAGACTTTAGTTCCAAGACCAACTGATAAGAATGTGATTGGTACCAAGTGGGTATTTAGGAACAAGCTAGATGAGAATGGTGAGATCACAAGAAATAAGGCCAGACTAGCTTGTAAAGGTTATGCTCAAGAAGAAGGATTGGACTATGGGGAAACATTTGCCCCTATTGCAAGAATGGAAGGAGTAAGAATTCTACTTGCATATCTTGCTTACAAAGGTTTCAAAGTCTACCAAATGGATGTAAAGTCTACTTTTCTGAATGGTATCTTGGAAGAGGAAGTCTACATAGAACAACCAAAGGGATTTGTTGATGACAACAACAAGGATATGGTTTGCAAACTACATAAAGCACTCTATGGTTTGAAATAGATGCCTAGAGCTTGGTATCAAAGACTTCACAAATATCTTGTCAAGATAGGATATGAGAGAAAAAATGACAAAAATAACCTATTTATCAAAACAAAAAAAGGTAAAGACATTCTAATATATGAAATCTTTGTTGATGATATAGTATATGGAGGAAAAGATGCACTATGCAAAGATTTTTCTGATCAGATGAAACATGAGTTTGAGATGTGAATGTTTGGGGAAATCAAATTCTTTGTTGGATTGCAAATACATCAACTGAAACATGGCATATTTGTGACTCAATCAAAATATATCAAGGAGATACTCAAAATATTTGGCTTAGAGGATTCAAAATGAGTCAGTACACCAATGGTAATCGGACATAAGTTATCCAAGAATAATGAGTCAGCTGAAGTAAATTAGACAATGTATAGATCAATGATGGAAAGTTGTAGTATGTTGTACACAGTAGACTAGACATTGCATTATCTATTGGAATAGTGAAAAGATCTTTGTAAACCCAAGAGAAAAACATCTTATGGCAGTAAAAAGAATAATGAGATGCCTAAAAGGAACATATGACTTTGGCTTATACTACAAGAGGACTAAAAAGTTTAAGTTGAATGCCTTCATTAATGCAGATTGGGGAGGTAATATAGATGACAGAAAAAATACCAGTGGAGGAGCACTCTTCTTAGGTAAAAGATTAGTCACTTGGACTAGCAAAAAGAAAAGTTGTACCTCACAATCCATAGCTGAAGCCAAATATGTTGTTGTTGCTATCAACTACACCAATATTGTATGGATCAAGAATCTATTGAAAGGTATGAAGGAAGAGATAACTAAACCTATGATACTCTATTGTGATAACACAAGTGCCATCAACATATCAAATAATCCTATGATGTATGCCAAAACAAAACACATTGCAATTAAGTATCACTATGTAAGAGAATTGGTGAAAGACAAACAAACAAAGATGGAATATGTCAACTCAAAGGAACAAATTGTTAACATTTTCACAAAACCGTTACCTAAAGATGCATTTGAGTATCTTAGAGGTAAGTTAGGGCTAATACCCATATCCAAGGTTGTTTGAGTAATAGAAAGAATGCCCTACATCAAATGAGTTGATTGCTGAAATGATATAAATTGATGCAGAAGGATACTTTAGGTTTTTCCTGAGGTAATTAAAATACTGAAATTCCAAACAAGTCATGGGAAAGGTGACAAAGGGAGAAATTAGAGTTCTCATAAATGCTATACTTGCATGATAAGATGTTGAAATAATATGTCTTTACCATTATTTTCAAAGAGGGAGAAATAGCAGAAACTAATCAAATCTATAGGATCAAATGTGTAAAGGAAGAAATAGCAAAAAAGAAGGAGAAAGGAAATAGCAGCTAAGAGAGAATGAATAATCAAACAAAAATCAATTAGGATGACAAGATCAGAGAGGAAGTCTTATAGAATTTTGAGGGAGAAATTCAAATTTGCTTAGAATTCAGAAGGAGTCATAAGAAATTCAAAGTTACTGATAGAATGAATAATTCTAGATATAAAATTGTCTTTTTGGCATTTGACTTACTGTTTTAACCTAGTTAGCATTTTGATAATTGGGTTGATTATTTTGGTTTGCCATCAATACCAAAGAGGGAGATTGTTGAAATATGATTGAAAAGATCATTATTGAAGAAGGGAAATTGATGATAATGTTTTATATCAATCATTGTTTTGTCACTGATGTCAAACCTATTATTTGTTGGAATGACAACTACTTATAAGATCCAAGTACTATCACTTAGTTGACTGATGAAGAGGATTTCATCAATAAGATGTAACAAAAGCACCAAAGGTAAAGGTTGAGTTATGGTTTTGTAATGTGTATATGTGAAAATGTAGCCTCAGTTGTTTCACCTACACTTCAACATGGTCCTTGTATGTGGATTCATTCTAGAATGAACATGGGATTGTTCATCCAAGAGGTCCAGCAAGCTAACCAGTTGCCTTCTAACTAAAAGGATTTTACCTATTTATGCTCTCAAAGTTGAGATGCAAGCAACTAAACCACTCTAGAATGAAGGGTTTTGAATGAAATTAAGCCTATGGGAAATGCAATTTCTCTATATGAAAGATGCAATTAATCTAATAACTTGTAAAACAAATTAGACTATATGTATGCATATTAAAACTATATGCTATTTAAATCTAAGAAATGGAAAGCTTATGCTAATAATGAGTGAGTGAGTGCACAATTCAACAGAGATTTGATATCAATTCAATTCAACCCTCATAATGAGAAATTATGAGCCTCTTAAATAGAATTCCTAGAATCCATCAACAGTTGAGATCAACTCAGATCAATGGTCAAGATTGAAGCCAAGATCTAGTCAAAGTAGAAGATTCCCAATATAGATACAGTTAACTATCTCAGATCCTGAGTGCAAGAAATAGTTAATTCATATTCACTTTAGTGTGAGAGTAAGTGAATTAAGTCACTTCTAATTCAAGAATTAGTTATCTGAGAATTTCCATTTTGAACTTGAGAAATAGAATTTGGGAAAGGTATTTAATTTAATAAAGTGAGATATGATCTCATAAATGCCTTTTCTATTTAGTTGAATAATTACATTCAATTAATTAAAATAAGCATAGTTATTAAATTAAATATTTTTTAATTCCTTAGTACATTAACCTTAGGAGATAATTTAATTTAATTAAAGTACAAAATACTTTGAATTAAATTAAATCTTAATCAAATAGGTTTAATGTGACTAATATGATTCCATACTTTGGAATTAAATAAGTAATCTGATCAATGTAGATTAGGGTTTTTTGCATTTGACAATTAAGTCAAGTAGCAAAAATCAGAACTAGAATTGCCTAATGAAATAGGACTTTAGGGTTGACCAAAATAGACTTGAATTGGTTGAGATGGCAATGAGACAATTTTGGGGTATTACATTTTTTCCCTCTTTGAATGAATGTGCGAGCAGCACGTTCAATTCAAAGAAAATCAAAAAGTATGATGTGAAGATCAATAAGTAAGATTGGTTCCAAAGTTGATATCATGAAGACCAATCGATGAGCTTTTAAGGACTATCTCCATAATAGAGCTTAATCCCAAGGAATCCAAGTAGAACACCTAGATACCTGAATTGATAAGTGTTTAAAAGATTATCTCCAGAATAGAGCTTAATCTTTAAGGATCTAGATAGAACACCTAGATACATAAAATTGATAGAATTTAAAAGATTATCTCCAGAATGGAGCTTAACCTTTAAGGATCTAGATAGAACATCTAGATACCGGAGATTGATAGCATTTAAAAGATTATCTCCAAAACGGAGCTTAACATTTAAGGATCTAGATAGAACATCTAGATACCTGAGATTGATAGAATTTAAAAGATTATCTACAGAATAGAGCTTAACCTTTAAGGATCCAAATATAACATCTAGATACCTGAGATTTGATAAAAGATAGCAAGATCAAGTTATGAGTCATAGAATCATCACCAGAATGAGACTTGATCCTCAGGAGTTAAGGTTTAGATTGTCTCGATACCTATCCATAGAACTCTTTATAAGATGTGATAGATGATAAAGATGCCAGAAAAGAGAGGAACGAGATGCCCTGAGTGATGAGATGTCCTGAGTGATGAGGACATAAGATGGGAACAAAATGCCTCGAGCAATAAAGATTCAAATTGAGTCAAAATTCAGATTCAATGATCTAATCATCCTACCACCTCAAGAGTGAAATCAAAAGATTACACACCAAAAATATGACATAAAGAATTATGTTAAGAAATGTAGAAGAAATATGAGATGTAGTAGAGTGTAAAAGAAATCAAAACAATCAGAAGAAAATTTAGAGTCAATTCAACATGATTTCAAAGTCCAGAAGACCAAGTTTGACCAAGAGTTGACCATAGTTGACTTGAGTTGAATTTTTCCAAAATAAATTTTGAAAACATGAAGAATTTTGAGTTAAAAAGATTTCAATAATCACAAAGTATCAAAAAAATTTGGATTTTACAAGCGTTCGATCATGTCAATCCCAAGATTTTTATATGCATTTTTGAGCCACTTAAGTGAGTTAGATTTCAATTTGATCCTAAAAATGGATTCAGGATAGTCAAATTAGCTAGGGGGTGATTTTTGCAAAATTAGAGCACTTTGACAAATTAGGTCAAAACCTATATAAGGGCCCCAGGGGTCATTTTCAAATCATTTGTGCATTTTGTCTTTAGTGAATTGGAGCTCTAAGAGGAAGATGGCAATCAATGTGAGATTTCAACATTTTGAGTGCTCTCGACAACACAGTCAACCAGTAGACTATAGACCTCTGATGAGTGGTCGATAACCTTGCTTCGTACTTTCATTTTCATGCATTTTGAGATAGTTTAGCACATTTTTTTAGCATGTTTTAAGAGAGGTCAATCAGTTCTTGCATGAGACTGTCCTTTCTTCTGCGAAGAAAATCCTTTCTCATGCCAAGATCCACCTTCTTTGCGCATGTTAGTGGGAAATCTTGTGTGGGAGATACCCATTTCTCATGTGAGATGTACGAGAATTTGGGTAAACTTTTCTCATATTGTTGTCACCTCTGACATGAGAGCATGTTTCTTCGCGCAAGAACTTGATTTCTCATGTGAAAATGCACAATCTCATGTGAAGAAATGAATTCTCACACAAGGAAATGCATCTTCGTGTCAAAATTTGGCACAGCAGGTGAATTAAAATTTCATTTTTTGATGTTTTAGCTTTGAATTTTCTTTTGTTTCATTATTGTTTTGACTTTTTGAGTGAGTACTGACTATTTACATGTTGTTGTTGTCCGTGTGTGCAAATGGTGTTTGATGATGTTGCATTTAGGTCATACTATCTGCCATACATAGCCCTATTGATGTGCCTAGATGAGGCAAATATGGCCCACATAGACAGATTGGGTCTTACCTCTTTATGTTGGATCCTAGTAGTGCTGGTGAATCATGGCCTTTTGACAGCACTAGTGGAGCATTTCCATTCGGAGATGAACACCTTTCATCTTCCTCAAGGGGAGCTGACTATTACACCAAAGGACATCTAACAGATACTCTACATACCATTCCATAGACCACAGGTGGCATATGATACAGTGCCCCAAGTAGGGATAGAGGCATTGCAAGCTATTTTTTAGAGAGATTTAGCGATAGGGTGAGCCATCACCTGGGATGAGCTCATCCATACATATGGCTAGACACACAGGTTGGCTTCAGTTTTGGCTATATTCATCAGGTACTTTCTAGTGCCAAACAAGGGATAGCATGGACTAGAGTGTGGGTGGGGGGTTATGTTGCAAAGGATGCTCAATGCACCAAGCAGTTTGGATGGGGCCAGTGCATGCTCACCCATATGTTCTATGAGATGCATGAGATTGTTTATCATGAGTAGAAGAGCATGGCCATCAGAGTTTATATTTTGTAGATCTAGGCATGGGAGCACGTGCCAGTGATGAGGCCCATTTTTTAGGATGCCCATGAGCCAATGGAGCCCTATATATGTAGGTATAGAGGGTAGATTACCCAGGTAGGCCTAGGTAAGATGGATCATTGGAGGGCCCATCTCGATGACCTAGTCTTTGTCATATGGCAGCCCTGGCAAGAGATAGAGGATTGGGATGATGCTCCTAGAGAGCTTAGTTGGATGTTTTGCTCACGGCCACTGGTGGATAGGACCACACAAATTATTGAGAGTTTTCCTATCACGTGGGTGTGGAGGCAGTATAGGCGGCTACAGGATGTCTCCCAAGAGTATTGTGCCTATGCAGGAGTAGCCTGGGACCTGACATGGGGATGGCTAGTGAGATTAGATCCTGGGCAATCCATGATTGTTCCTAAGTCTGGTTACCAAGCCTCAACAATTTGTCATCACTGAGCATAGGAAAAAATCCCATATGTCATACAATTCCCACTGACATTGCAATCATGGGAATATGAATAGGACATATTTTATAAGTTTTTTGGGTTTAAATGTAAACATTCAAGGCACAAGAATCTAGAATGACTAGAATATTCATCCCTTTTGATGTAGCAAGTTAATGTAAGCATCAAAACATAGATGCTAGGATTACCAGAATATTGCTTGCATGGTAGAGACACCAAACACACAAGAGATCCATCTTATGCTAAGTATTTAGTAAGTATTATGTCTACAACAACCCTTACATTTGTAACCTAAGATAGAAATGTGCTAGATATACTTGCGGTGACCCATATGTTCACTTAACAAGATGATTATCAATATGTATTGTAGCATGAAGAGTTCACTTCAATAGACAAGGAGAAGAACCAACATTATTGACGTATTCGTATAGAAGGAGTCGAGGTACACTCATCCATCCAATGCAAGATGGAGGCTCTTATAGTGGACACCCCTCTTATAGGAATATGTCAACTTATTAGAACTAAATTGCAAATAGAAAACAAAGAAAAGACCATGCCCCCATTCATCACTTCTCTAGTTAGAAATGACATCATCAAGTTGCTTGAGGAGACATGATGAAAGCAAAAGAAAAAAAAAAAAAAAGAATGCTCAGCATATCCAGAAAAGTTCATCATTGTGAGTTCACTTTTGTGTCATAGGATTGATGTCAAGTGTTAGTGTCCAAAACATGGATGAAAAAAATCTCTTTAGTAGGGCGACAACCGCAGATAGATGCAACCAGAACAACTAGTGACTGAGGTCAAAGAGGAATCTTTAAGGTGAAGAACCTAAAGAGGATTGAGCAACAACAGATAGAAATAGCTAGAACGACTGGTGACTGATGTGAGAGATCTTCCATAAAGGAATTTGGAAATGTGACTCGAGCAACAGTAGGCAGACACAGCTGAAACAATTAGTGACTATTGCAAAAGAGATTCTATAAGAAGAATCTTGACAAAAAGTGACACTAGCGATAGTAGGTAGATATAGCCAAAATGACTGGTGACTGACATGAGAGAGATCTTCCATAAAGGAATCTAGAAATGTGACCTGAGAAATAGTAGGCAGACATAGCTAAAATGATTGGTGACTGTTGCAAAAGAGATTCTATGAGGAGAATCTTGACAAAAAGTGATACTAGCAATAGTAGGCAGACATAGCCAAAACAACTAATGACTGTCACACAAGAGATTCTATAAGGAGAATCTTGAAAAAGAGTGACATTAAAGGGGAATGCCCCCTAGTTGTGACAAGACTCAATCCATTGATACATGAGTGAAAAGTAAGAAAAGTAGTAAAGCAACTGTATAGATGGCTAGAAGATGCGCTACAAGATGGAGCATTGGGAACAAGAGGTGCCTATTTACCAAGTTTTCACCTTCTTGGTAGAAATTTCTTTTTTTTTGCTACCATGATGCCTGTTTCCAAGTTTTCACCAATGATAATTTTTTTGTATTTTTGATTTTTCAATTTTTCAATTTTTTTATTTTTTTCAGGACTTTTTCTAATTTTTAGGATTTTTTTTAGGACATATAGGTATGTTCAAAGAACTTCTGTAATTAGATCAGCTATAAAACCACTTCAGGTGGAGAGTGTTGACAAGTTCCTTGAGCACTTCTCCCTCGACTGTGAAAAGATGGTAAACACCAGATCCTTAAACTACAGTAATGATGTAAGGACCAAGCTAGTTTGGTTCAAACTTCCCTTTTTGGACTCATTGTTGTTGATTCTTAGGATTCTCTCTCAAGACAAGATCACCTAGTTGGAAGTCACGTGGCCTAACTTTTTGATTGTAGCTTATTGACATTTATTGTTGATAAGCTCACAGATGATCACACACCACTTGTTGACTTTCATCTAATAGCACTAGCTCTTGAAGCTGAGCTATCCTATAATCTTCATCAGTTATAAGGCCTTTCATAGGGATTCTCAAGGTGGGAATCTCAACCTTTATTAGAAGCATAACATCTGCTCCATAAACCAAAGCAAAGGGCATTTTACCCATTGGAGTCCTGATGCTTGTCCTGTATGCTCAAAAGGCTAGATTAATCTAGAGGTGCCAGTCTCTCCCAGATTTATTGACTGTGCGATGATGGATCTTGAGGATCACCTTATTGGATGCCTCAGCCTGGCCATTAACCTAGGGGTAATAAATAGAAGACCAATGTCGTGTGATTTTGAATCACTTGCATAGTTTCTTGAGGTCTTTATTTTTGAACTGTCCTCCATTGTCAGTAATGATTGAGGATTGTACATCATACCTACAGATGATGTAGTTTGTGATAAAAAAAGCTATAGTTTTTCCATTTTCTATTGCAAGAGGTACTACCTCTACCCACTTTGTGAAGTAGTCTATAGCTATGATTATGAACTTATGTCCATTAGAAGAGGTTGGGTGAACCTGAACCACCAAGTCAAAGGCCCATTGTTGAAATGGCCATGTTGTAGTAGATGGAATCAACTCCCTAGCTAGAGCATGAATTAGATTCTAGTGAAGTTGACACTACTTGCAAGACTTAGCATACTTGATAGCTTCTTGCTCCATTTTAGGCCAATAATAACCAGCTCTAATGAGTTTGCGAGCTAGTGTTAAGCCATTTGAGTGGGATCTAAAAATGCCCTCATGAGCATCAATTAGTATGCATTTGGACTTTTTAGGTTGTAAACACCTAAGGAATTTTCCACAGGGACCTCTCCTAAACAAATCATTAGCAATAATGACATACCGTAAAGCATTGTAGATTATGTAATGTTTCTCATTCTAGGTCAAACCTTCTGGAATGGTTTGATTATGGAGATAGGAATAGATGTGATGGTAGCCGGATGAGTCTTGTCCTACAATAGAACAGTTCATCCTAGAATCAGGGGTGTCATAGGCTGGGTAGTGTAATGCTTCCACCAAGAACTCATGTTGGAGATCATTTTTAGGCATTTGTAGCAAGGAGGCCAAAGTAGCAATAGCATCAACCACTTTATTATCTGCTCAAGGAATTTTTTGGAAGGTGATGTACACAAAATACTCCTTCAAATCATCAACCATGTGTTTGTAAGGAATCAATTTCTCATCCTTTATTTGATACACATCATTAACCTAGTTGATTATAAGTTGAGAGTCTCCAAAGATATCTAATTGATCCAATCTCCATTCGACCATGATCTTCATGCCATTAATAAAAGCCTCATATTTAGCAATGTTGGTTGTACAAGGAAATAGAATCTTGTATGCTTTGGGAAATGAATATCTCTATGGTGTTATGAAGAGTAATCTAGCACCAGATCCATGTTGTGTGAAGGACCCATCAAAGAACATTACCCATGTTTGGTGTGTGAGTGTCAGAATTGACTCATCACAGAAATCAAAGTTCATTGGTAGGAGACTCAGCATAGGTGCATCTACTAGCTAATCTACAATCACCTATCCTTTGATAGATTTGCATTCAACATATTGTATGTCAAACTCACTGAGTATCATAACCCACTTAGCCAATCTTCCTGTAAGAGCTGCCTTACTGAGCAAGTACTTTAGTGGATCTATTTTAGCTACCAGTCATGTAGTGTGAGCTAGCATGTAGTGTCTCAACTTTTGGGAAGCAAAGACAACTACCAAGCAAGCTTTCTCAATGATGCTATAGTTCCTCTCATAAGATATCAGTGTATGACTTAACTAGTAAATATCTCTCTCCTTGTTGTCATTGTCCTCCTTAGCTAGTAAGATCCCTAGAGATGTTTTAGTTTCTAAAATGTACAAAATCAATGGCTTCCCATAGATAGGAGGCATTAGGATTGGTGGATTGGCAAGATATTATTTGATCTACATTAATCTTTGCTCACAATCCTAACTCCAATTGAATTTGACACCCTTATGCAAAGTCTTTATGAAGGGTTGTGATCTATCTGCCAACTATGAGATAAAAAAGCAAATAGATTGGAGTCTTCCTTGTAGACCTCTCATCTGGCTAATGTTTCAAGATAGAGGCATATCCATAATTTCTTGAACTTTCTCTGAATCCACCTTAATTCCTTTTGAAGACACAATGTATCCCATCAACTTTCCTAATGTGATGCTAATGCATATTTCTTAGGATTGAGCCAAAGACTAAATTTTTCCATGCGATCTAGGATGGGTCCCAAATTTTCCAGATGAGTATTGCATTTTGTGCATTTGACCAAGGTTTCACCCATGTAGTCTTCTATGGTCTTATGCATTATGTCATGGAAAATTGTAGTTACTACTCTCTGATAGGTCACACCAGCATTTTTCAAGCCAAATGGCATGACATTCCAACAAAAGGTTATAGATGCACATGTAAAAGCAATCTTCTCTTGATCTTCTAGTACAATTTTTATTTGATTATAACCAAAAAATCCATCCATGAGTGAGTACATCTCATATCCTACTGGCATATCCACTATCATATGAATGTTGGGAAGTGGAAAATCATCCTTAGGACATGCTAAGTTGAGATCATAGAAGTTAGTACAAACTCTAATAGATTTATCATGCTTAGAGACTGGGACAATGTTGGATATCCATTCAGCATAATCAATTGCATGGATAAATCCTGCTTTCAGAAGTTTCTCTAGTTCTACTTTGACGAGCAATGCAACATGAGGATGCATTTTTCAAAGTTTTTGTTGAATTGGTTTGATGTCTGGTGCAATAGACAAATGATGCATAATAAGATCAGGATCTTGTCCTAGCATGTCAAAGTATATCCAAGAAAAATTTATCTTCTTCTCTCGAAAGAAGGCAATGAATTCCTCCCTTTCTTCAGGAGATAGTGACTATGCCAAATGTATCATATGAGGATGTTCTTCTATGCCTAGGTTGATCAGCTGTGTTGGCTCTATTAACACTGATGATCTCTCTTGGAAGTGACTCAAAAGTGCATTAAATATCTCATCCATAGGCACCTCAAAGAGGTTTTTACCCTTGGATACATCTTTTTTTTTTACTTTTTTGGGTTTCAACACTACCATAATGTGGTTTTCACCATAGGACCTTTTGCATTTTTCTTTTTAATTGTATGACTAAGATATTTGATGTTAGATTTAATCATGTTGATGCTCTATTTAGTGATGGAAGATGTTACAGGTTCAATAGTGTTTAGGTAGCAGGCAAGAGCATAGTCATTCTAGAACATGGAGACTTCACTAGATGCATTAGGATTCTAGCCTATAAGCTTGGGATGTGTGAGTGAAAGAGTAGAGATGGGTTCGATTGCATTCACAGTAGAGTCATTAAGTGCTTAGACTAGTGATTCAAGACCTATGGTGACTTTGTCCACAAGTGTGTTCGAATGCCTCTAAGTACTAACATTAGCAATTGAAGACTCTAGGACACTAGTTGGATCAAAACCATTTGACCTAACCCTAGACATTTCACCCACTTCAAGTTGGCTTTCATAGACATGAACTTGGTCAATGTCTTTATTAGTGGTTTCTTCTAAAAGAGAGTCAAACTCATATTCCTTAGAATCAGTGCTACATTGTGAAAGACTATAGAACTCCCCAACAGTGATAGGGACATTCTCACCTTCATCATATGGGTTCTTACACAAGTACTCAATACATAATGACTAACTAGACTCACCCTTTTCTAAATGAGCTTTGGGTTGATCAGTATTGTCCTCAAAAGAAACACTAGCATCATCTAGAGTGTTGACATGTGGCACAACGTCATCTGGCTCATCAAAGAATTTAGCAAGATCATGAGGAATAGGATAAGGATATAGATATTCATCATCCCAATGGTCATCTTGAGTATCTGACTCAGCTTGTGACTCATTTCTAGATGAACTCTCAAGTTTTGGTATGAATTTATTAGCCCCCAAATGGAAAGGGACCTTCTTAAAGCCTAGACCAGTTGTATCATTGTTCCTTTGAGCTATTTCCTTGATAGGATCAATTAGGCCATTGTTATTTCACCCAATAGGGCCAATTCCTTTGTAGCCAAAATGCTTAATGAGTCTAAGACCACGCCCATATTTCTCAGGAGTGATCTCTCAGGCTTGCTCTATTAAGTCTATTGGAGTCTCTTCTCTATAAAGCCATACAGAAATGGCTCTATTTTTGCTTTCATCCTCTAGGGGAACTATAGCTTTGAAAAAAGTGCCATTATACTTGGTTTGAGGTGTCAGCACAAATGGCTTCTTTGCCTCTGAGGGTCTCCCATAATGACAAGGAGACTCTGGAAGAGATGTTAATAACAACACTGGTTCAATATGGTACTCCCCCATGCTAGTTTCTTTCAGTTTGAATGATTACTGAACTTGTTTCAGCTTGTTGTCATGATAATCAGTGGATTCCCTATTAGCAGGGATGAAATTTTTAGTAGCTTTGAGCATATTATAGGTATAGCTAGTAGTGGCAGGAATAGTGACCTCAGAGCCATGAAACGAGAATTTGACACATTGGTAGTATATGGATGGCACAACATGCATCTCATGTATCCATGGTTGTCATAGCAGAATGTTATAAGCCAAGGAAATGTCAAACACTTGACAAGTGACATCCTTTTCTATAGGACTGATGTGAATAGGTAAGACCACAACACCTAGAGACTTTCATTCAACCTCATCATATGCTTTGATAGTGATCTTGTGTCAAGGATCAATAGAGTCCTCATAATAATTCAATTGTCTAAGAAAAGAAGTAGAGATAATGTTAAGGCCAGTTTTGTTATCAATGAGTAACTGACAAATGCATGTTTGATGTATCATGGCCTTAATGTGTAGAGGTTTATTGTGTAGGTGACTCAATGAGTTATCATCCTCCTCGGTGAAGGACATAAAATAAAGTGATGTTAAGTGACCTACCATGTATTGAAATCGCTCAAGATCAAGATTTTGAGGAACACTTACCTCAGTGAGGGCTTTGTCCAGAATCTTCCTATGAGCAAGTGAGATTTTAAGTAGCTTAAAGATGAAAATTTGAGCATTAGTTCATTTCAACTGATCGAGAACACTATAGCTAGTTCCTTCTGAATTCATTGTGAGTTTTGCACCTTTACCAGATGGACTAGCAAGGGTTTTGCCTTTATGTTATTTAGGATTGGGAGTAGAAGGCATAGGGCATTTAAGCACCAACTTGGCATGAGATCACGTGATAGTGTTAGTACAATGTTGTGAAGGTGTGTTGTTTGTTACATTGGAAGTAGGGTCCCTCAAGAAAAATGGTGTCTTGGGTTTATTTTTATCTTGCTTGCCCTTGATGGTAATGACATTGCAATATTCAAATTCCATAGGTTCAACCATGTTTACCACATTTTCATCATTAGACTATGTATAGTTGACCTTATTGTTAGGTTTTGGTTTTGAACTTTTCCCCTTTTCATAGGCTAGGAAGGGCTCTTTGAATACCTTGTGATCTAAGTTCTAGTTATGTCCATCTACTACAATGTCACCAGCGTCAATCATATCTTGGACCTTGTGGCATAAGTTTATGCAGTTGTTAGTTTTGTGCCCTTTATTTTGGTGGTACTCATAGAATGCAATTTCACTCCACCATGGTGGGCATGGTTGCGGATCATAAGGGTGAGAGTTGTCTAGTGGTGAAATAAGCTTGTTTTGTAACAATGTTTTGTAAAACACATCCAAAGGTTCATCCAGGGGTGTATACTCTTGCTTAGGGCATGTGGCCCATGAGTTTCTCAGTTTGTTTACAGTCTTTTTGTCAGGCATAGGTTTCTCAGTATTTTTTGCCATATTGAGGCCATCTATGAGATTAAAGGTTACCTTAGCAAGTTTTGGAGTGACATTGTCAACAACACCATCATGCACAACTTCTCAGTTCTTTTTGACATACTTAGTTTTGTCCTTGTTTGAGGTGGAACCTTGTTTTGTGTCCTTTTGAAGAGTGAGTTCACCCTTCTTGACCATAAATTCCTCTATGTGGATAGCTTGTGTGATCATGTCTTCAAAGGTACACAGACCTTGAAGTTGGACTCTATACCTGAAATTAGGTACGAGATTGCCAGTGAAGATATCAAGCTTTTCCATCTCTAGAATATTGTTTGAATATTTAGTGTATAATTGTCTCCACCTCTAGAGGAATGTGAGGAAGGGCTCCCCAACTTTTGCTTAAGGTTACATAGATCTTGAATATTGATAGGGTATTGAATGTTATGAGAATACTATTGGACAAACAAGTTGGCAATTTTTTCAAATGTCTTGACACTGGGAGGAAAGTGTAAGAACCACTCCAAAGCTTGAACACCTAGAATTCTAGGGAATAAATGAATGAGATATGTCTGGTTATGCATAAATTCCATAGACGAGGCAACAAATTTTCATAAGTGATCTTGGGGATCGATGGTTCCAAATTATTTTTCATACTTAGGTAGTTCTACTCTTCTTGGGAAAGGAGGCATGTCTATGCTCTTGTCAAATGGAAATGGACAAAGAGCATCTAAGGTGAATGTCTTGGCAGGTTTTTCTTTCTCACGCATCATCTGAGCTAGTTGGTCTTGCATGATTTTTAGTTGTTTTTGGAGTTTAAAGGTCTTAGTTTCCTCTTTAGGCATGACAATGGTTTCCACTTTGAAATGAGAGGGTAGCTTAGCTCCCTCTTCAGCAAGTTTGAGAAAGTACTTTTCTTTCTCTTTGTTGAGTAGGATTTACATGACCTTTTGAATGTTTTTTCCTTTCAACATTTTTTTGTGTTTAGGAAGTATTTCCACCTCTTCCTATTCCTCATTAGTGTCATGGTCTTTCTCTTTGTCATTCCTAGGTGGTTCTTGATGTCTGTTGTGACTACCATGTTTAGGTTTGTAGTCAGTCATTGTAGGAATGTGTTCAATTTCAGTATGTTGTGATTGAAAAGGTCCTCTAAACAAAAATCTAGACATTTTATTCAGAGATATGGGACCTTTACTTGTCTCAGGATCCTCTTGATACAAAGGGTTCCTGGTTTATCGTAAGTTTATGGAGAATTTTGTGCTGGACTTGAGGTGACCTGACAGGTGAGGGAGATTGTGGAGATGCCTCACTAGAAAAATTGGATGCAAACTATGTAACAAAAGGAAGGTGACCTCTACCGTGATTATGACACCTAGCATGACCTCTCCTAGGTCTAAGAGGATAAAATACACTACTGCTTCTTGTTGTGACAGTCATAGACAAGCACAAGAAGTAAGAACCAAGACAAAAATCACACTAAAACATAGTCTCAAAAAGGAAGTGTTGTATACTAAGGTGTGAGTAGTCTAAGTGAAGGCTAGAACAGCCTAGGGTTATGACTATCGCAACATAGAGTATAACGAACACTAAGAAACATGAACAAGATAATGAGAGACAACACTAGCCAAAGTACAGACCACAAGTCATCAGTCGAGCGAAATATTGCTATTTAGGGCTATTTACAGATAGAGAAGGTATAGCTCAATACAGGAAATAGACTAGATGCAAATCACAGATTGCTCAAATAAGTTGGTTTGATAGTTTTAAAACAAGGTCTACACAAAGATCCACGGTGAGGCATGCGAGAAAGTACATGGGAGAATGTGAAATCTCAAAATAGAAAAATGAACTTGTGTGAGGATATGATCTAGGTCACACAAAGAAATGACTAGTTTGACAAAAAATAACAAAATCTCATGCAGATCTATGAAAGTTCTCATGCAAGGATCTAGACAGGCTCACATGAAGATGTGACTACTTGTGAAAAATATTGCAAGACTGTGTGTAAAATTTAGGACCATATGAACAACAAGATTGGATTTTGAAGAGATTTTCAATAGTTTTGGATGTTTCCAGATAGATTGTAGGTTTGTTTGACTGATAATAGATAGATTGTAGGGTTGATTTCCAAATTTGTGAAAGTGATGTTGAGTTTCAAACAAGAAAAAGTGTTTTCAATAGGACATGGGAAGCAAGCAGTAGTCAAATACAATCCAACTGAGGGCAAACCAACTCAGAGGGGTAGGGGAGTTTTGACTTTCAATTTATTTGAGTAGGTTTGAACATGTTTAGGACCCAATAATGAACACACTTTATCCCTAGAAATAGAAAATGGTAGAGAAGAAAAAACCTTTGTCCCACATCTTATGTGCATGCGTTCACCTCACATAGCCATGTCACCCCCTAGAGGGCGCCCATATTTTTGGTGTATTCAAAGGACTCAATAGTGTACACTGAATGAGCACCCTTTTGGCAAGGGACAAGTGTCTATACCACCTTCCAATGTCTAGTAGCATGCATATGGTGAGTTCTATAGGAGAGATTCTTCCCCCTCCAGATTCTTCCCACTCCTTGCCTCTTTTTGGAGGTGAACTAGGTAGCTTCTAACTAAAAGGTTTTTTATTTGGCTTCCACTCATATTAATTCTTGGTGGCTCTACAAGTGGATTTGAGACTAGTAGCCCACACCAGCATCTGAGAGTGCACATACTTGCTTAGCAAGAATGGGGCCGGCATCGGATAATGCAACAGATAGAGCTTCCCCTTGATAAGTGATATCAAGAATCAAGGGAAAGAAATTAATCTGGCTTTGGAGTCTTTTTCTCTATAAAGCATCTTGATTATAGTGAGTTGGAATCTCTGGCTAAAGGAGTGTGCTCACTTGGGTCATTCCCAAAGGTTGGATCACTCTGGCAGGCCCTCTAAAGGATTGACTCGGACTGGTGGTTCAAACGCAAGGGTCAACATTTATGATTTCCCTCAAGGGGAAAGAGCATACTCCTCTACCTTACTTTCTCCCCCAAAAAAGAAGAACATGTTAATTACTGACTTAGCTTAATCAATCTAGACTTATCCTTCCTAAAGATTTTGATCCCCTTGAAAGGAAACCATCATCTCATCATAGAAAAGGATTAGCACTAGAAAACCACTAAGTTTCTTACCTCCCTCAGAATTTCATCTTTCAGAAGTGTTTAGGTTTTTGATTCACCCTTGGTCATGACCTCCAAGTGGTGAAAAGCATAATCCCCTATTCTTCTATCTTGCACCCTAAGAAGTTCACAAGACCTAATTAGACTAGTTTAGAAAGTAGGAAAGAAGACACATTATTTTAGTGAGTTTTAAGAGTAGTCCTCGACAATCGTATCTTTGACAGCATCCTACAAATACATAGTCAGTTCATGTTTGGAGAGTTTCTATAAGGAGTCTTCATCAAATGTCTTGTAGATAATTGTTAGGCTGCAAAAAAAAAAAAAAATAGAACAACAATGCTTCAGGGAAAAAACCACGTCAGTAAAAGAAATGAACAGCCTATTGAAAAATAACAAAATTAAACTTGCTATTTTAAAATTTCATGCAAAATCTTACACAGGTCCATGTGAGATCTTCCACCAACCCGTGTGAGAAAATGAGGTACCACGTGAAGACTTGGGCAATTGGGCAATTTTTTTGTGCAAGAAAGTTTACAGACACGTGCAAAACCCTTAAAATCTTCGCACAAAAATGAAATTTCTTGCCCAAAAATTTAGGAATCTGTACCGAATATTACAAAAAAACAATAAAAATGATAGAAATTAATGTAAATGAAGCCAGAAAAAATTGATTTTCTCAGCCCCACTGTGGGCGCCATAAGTGTATACTTGAAAATATAGCCTCAGTTGTTTCACCTACACTTCAACATGGTCCTTGTATGCAGATTCATCCTAGAATGAACATAGGATTGTTCATCCAAGAGGTCTAGCAAGCCGACCTATTGCCTCTAACTAGAAGGATTTTTCCTATTTATGCTCTCAAATTTGAGATGCAGGCAACCAGACCACTCTAGAATGAAGGGTTTTGAATGCAATTAAGCCTATGTGAAATGCAATTACTCTATATGAAAGATGCAATTAATCTAATAACTTGAAAAAAAAAATTAGACTATATGTATGCATATTAAAACTTGATGATATTTAAATCTAAGAAATGGAAAGCTTATGCTAATAATGAGTGAGTGAGTGCATAATTCAACAAAGATTTGATATCAATTCAATTCAACCCCCGTAATGAGGAATTATGAGCCTCTTAAATAGAATTCCTAAAATCCATCAATAGTTGAGATCAACTCATATCAATGGTCAAGATTGAAACCAAGATCAAGTCAAAGTAGAAGATTCCCAATACAGATGTAGTTAACTGTCTCAGATCTTGAGTGCAAGAAACGGTTAACTCATATTCACTTTAGTGTGAGAGTAAGTGAATTAAGTCACTTCTAATTCGAGAACTAGTTAACTGAGAATTTCCATTTTGAACTGAGAAATAGAATTTGGGAGAGATATTCAATTTAATAAAATGAGATATGATCTCATAAATGCCTTTTCTATTTAATTGAATAATTACATTCAATTAATTAAAATAAGCATAGTTATTAAATTAAATATTTTTAATTCCTTAGTACATTAGCCTTAGGAGATAATTTAATTTAATTAAAGTATAAAATACTTTGAATTAAACTAAATCTTAATCAAATAGGTTCAATGTGACTAATACGATTCCATACTTAGGAATTAAATAAGTAGTCTAATTAATGTAAATTAGGGTTTTCTGCATTTGATAATTAAGTCAAGTAGCAAAAATCAAAACTAGAATTGCCTAATGGAATAGGACTTTAGGGTTGACCAAAATAGACCAGAATTGTTTGAGATGGCAATGAGCCAATTTTGGGGTATTACATAATGAAGTACAAGGATTAGTTAAAGCAATGGTAAAATGATGCATTGATAATATACTTGAAGATACAAAGGTTGGCTACACTTAGAAACCCTAGAATAATAAGTTATAACAAAGCTACCTACAAAGCTTGACTAAATTCATTAGTGGGTGCCAAGCTAGTTAGTTCATGCTGAGCAGATTATTAGTAAGTGCCAAGAAAATGCAAAATCTAGTGCATGCCAAGTGAAATAGAAGGTGTCGAGCAAGCTCAGGTGCTGAGCTAGACAAAATGTAATAGGTGTCGAGCATCAATAAAGCTTCGTTGATGCTAAGTGAATCCACAGTAGGTGTTGAGTAACATAGTATGTGTCAAGCATCAAAAAATCAATAGTGTTGAGCTACTGCATTATTTGAAAATTCAAAGATTCTCCAGATCTGAGCCAATAAGTTTGTTACCTTGAATTTTGTGAACCAGATGGAAGATAAGGATGTTGAGCTAGTCGTGTAGAATTCTAGGTTAACCATTTTTAGGCAACTATAGGTGAATTCCACATGATGTTTCTAGAAGAAACAAGATAAGCGGAAGATACATCATATTTTAACTAATCCATTCAAACCCAAAATAAGAGCAGGAAAAGTATTCCAAACTACTACTTAAGGAGTTATAGGTCAAGAAGCAAAGGAAGTTGGAGAAAGTGTGTGGTGTCAAGGAGAAGGCATTTAGAGGGAAGAATAGAGCATAGAGACACTGATTTGATAGGTGACCACAAAGGTGATTGCATTGGCACAATAAGCATGGAGACTCAAGGAGACAAAGCTTGAAAGGAGGAAAAGTTGTCAGAGCTGTAGAGATTGAAAGCCAGACAAATTTGTGAACTGAATTAAGATCTAAAATCTACAAGTTATGTTGTGAGTTATATCAGATCAAAAGTCCTTATTGTTACTCTCTAGCAATTGTATTAGTTATGGAAAATTTCTATAGACTTAGGTTGGTTTAAAAACCATTTTGTAAATCCTTTAACAAGGTGACATTCCAAGTGAATGTTCTAAAGTCCTTTAACTAGGCCCACTTCTAATAGGGTGGTTGAAATCCCTTAACTGGGTTACATTTAACAGTGTGTTTTGTAGCCTTTAATAGGGCAGGCCTTTCATAGGGCATCACTTCAGAAGAGTGAGAAAAGAGTAGCATGTTACTAGTGGTTTTTCTCAAATTGGGTTTCCACGTAAATCATTGTGCTATGTGTTGATTTTTCATGTCTTATTCCTGCATGTTGATTTATCAGTAACTTACTAAGAAGAATGTTTAGCTTGGATACATAGTTAGTTTAAATGGGCTCACTATACTTAATGAAAAAGTTTTATTAGTACATTTGGACCTTGAATAACTGATTCACCCCCACTCTCAGTTATTCTAAAGAATTTCTAATAGATGATATATTGGTTGGTTTCAAATATGAAGGTAGATTTCACTTTCTAAATGGGATTTCTTCTTTAATTTTATTTTGTAAATTATGCATTTCAATTCATTAATTAAAACCCTCTTAATTTGATTCCTTAACATGTGAGTTAGATTGCATCCATAACACTTGATCTACTATCTTTATACCTTGAATACATAGTCATTATATCTCTCACGAGTTTACAAATCTCAGATTGGAACTCTTGGGGTATCTCAATTCAAATTATGTTCTAAAGTAATCCATTAAAGATAGACCTCAAATTTGCCCTACAATTTTGACATCATTGTCAAGGAGAGATATTAAAGGCATGAAATCATAGTAAGTCAAGATAGGAACAATGTGTCTTTGGGAGTGTCTAATCAAGTGTCAACCTTTCTTAGTCTGATTGCTTAGATTTTTATTGCACTAAATCATTTAGGTGCATGAATAGGCCTAGGGATAGTCAAGGAAGGTTTGTTAAGAAAGAGTTAGTGGGTAGTTCAAAAATTCAAAAACCATAAAAAGAGAAAGGGTCATTAAACATTGGATGCAAATCAAAGGAAGAAGTCAGTTTATGACTACCTTCTCAATTGACCTCTCCTTTAATACCTTCTAAAATCTTCCTACAATTCAAAAACTCATATGGATCTAGGTGAAGTAAACCTCTAGAGAAGAATTTTAAGACATCCTACACACCTTGGGAAGCAAAAGTCTTGGAAGAAATCATGGATGATAATACAGGAAATATAGCAGGAGGTAATAATGATGAAAACAATGGTAATGCAATTATTCAACATAATATGACTTTTGAGTTTCCTATCTATCCTCTCGAGGATAATGCTCCTATGAAGAATATCTCTCACTCAATGCTTCCTATATTTAAGGGGTCAACCTCTGAAGATCCTAATATGTTCCTATTTGAATTTTATGTCCTTTGTAATAGTTTCAATTATCAAAGTAATGCGCAAAAATTAAATATATTCCCAACTACATTAAAAGATGTTGCATTATGATGGTTTATGAGCCTTAGGGACATTAGGACATGGGACCAAATGAAAAATGTTTTTTTTGGAAAAATAGCAAGAATATTATAAGACCAAGGAAGTGTGGGATGAAAACTTTCTCATGACTCAATAGGCAGAAGAGTCTGTTGTAGATTTCCTAGAGCATTTTGGCTTTAGTTTACAACATTGAAGATGTCTTGATTTAACCATAGAAACCATCAAAATTCTCTTCTTGAGGTGGATTTGAGAAGAAACCATGGATGCTTTAAATTTTGATTGGTAAAGGTGATATTTCTAAATTACTCTTCAACAATATTTGTGATATATGTAGGAACTATTTGTAATCTCATAGATATGTTCATGGAAACTCAAGTAAGTTTTCCACTATGGGTAATGCATCAAGTATCTCTAAGTGAGAAATTAGTAATTTACTTAAAGACCTTAAATCTAATTAATTAAATCATATGGGAAAGCAAATTGACACTTTATATACTCACAAGAAACAAGAAGAAGTTGAAAAGGCCTTGGCAATATATTGCCCAACTTGTCATAAGATGTATGGACTGGAAGATTGTCCATATAATTGGACTCATTTGTCATCCCTCAAATAAGCTAGAAAAACTTTGACAATATGACCCTTTCTCGAAGGGATGACTTATATGGAGTATACCAAGGAGCCAATTTACTATATGGCCTCACGATACCAATTCCCACCTCGGGGGTTCTCTAAAGAACATTTTTTGGGACCGTCTCAACACTTTTCTACCCAAAGCCCATGGTATAGAGGTTGGCAACAACCTCAACCCTATCCTCAAAGGCCCCAAGCTCTTTAACCTAGTACACAACCATGGCATCAGGCATGGAGGCCACATGTGCCACAGTCCTCTTATCCAACTCCATAACCTTATACACAATCCTATCTTTCAAAACGTTATTTTCCACCGCTGCCAGTAATAAGTCCCTATCAACATCCTCAATAGTTTCTTCCCCCAATACCTTCGTCTTCCTCTAATTCACCTTCAAATACACTACAAATCCCTGAATCCACATCCATACCAGTTCAATTGAATCCAAATCCTGATAATAAGCCCTCTCAACTACTTTATAATAATGATGTGGCCACTTTCCCTACCTATCCTATAAGTACCATTGAATTGGATGGTGTAAAACTAAGATCGGGGAAGGATCTTAAAGGACCCACTATAACAAAGGTTAATGATGAACTTGATGAAGAGCTAGCAAAAGAGCCGCCCTTTCCTAATTGGTTCCTCCCTAAATAAGAGCCTAAAGAACCAACACATTTAGAGTTTGATATTTTAAATGAATTACACAATTTTAATATCAAAATTCTTCTTTTGTGGGATCTTAAGGATATTCTAGTATACAAAAAAATGGTACATGAGTTACGCATCCAATCATAGAAAAAGGAGGATCCAAAGATTGCTCAATGCACTAGATAATTGGTAGAATTAATGTTGGGGAATGTCACTATTCTAAAATATAAAGATCCTAGTAGTCCAACCATATAGGTAAGTATAGGTAAAATTATTATTCCTAACACACTTGTGGATTTAGGTGCTACTATAAATGTAATGACTGATGAAACAAAAATCAAATTATCATTGGATGGGCCTAGACCTAATCCTATAGTACTTCAAATGGCTAACTAATCCTTAGTCAAAATAGAGAGGGTTATAGAAGATGTTGTTCTTTCCATTGATAGTTGGGATTATCTGATTGATTTTATGATTTTGCAACCAAAAGTGAAGTTGGGGGGGTATCATTTGATTCTAGGGTGTATCCTTTTAGAAATTTTCCTCTTGTAGGCATTTCTTAATCTATCCAACACTTTCTCATATTACACCATACTTTGCCACATCAAAGTTTGTAGTCCATTTTTGTCTTTAGATACACCAAATCCATCACCAAAGTTTATTCTCAATGCTCCTACACCATTAGAACCTATGGAGATCTTACCAGGGTGTACTCTCAATATTAATATTAATTTTTAGTTAACACCCACTCAAGTTAAAGACCTCATAGGTATGCTCAATGAACAAAAAGTTGTGTTTACATGGGAATATCAAGATATGTGAGGTATTCATCTAGATAGTTGTACCCACAACATTTACATCGAAGAAGCAAGTCACCCAGTTTGACAACCACAATAAAGACTCAATTCTACCTTGTGCAATGTAGTCAAAGAAGAACTCTGAAAACTATTGAACATTGGTTTCATCTATCATATCTCAAATAGTAGATGGGTATCTCCTTTAGTTGTGGTATCAAATAAAAATGGTAAGTGACATATTTGTGTAGATTATAGGGATTTAAATAAGGCTACTAAGAAGGATCAATTTTCATTACCTATTATTGATTAAGTACTAGATACTCTTGTAGGGAAATGATTCTTTTATTTCTTGGATGGATTTAGTAGGTACAATCAAATCTGCATCACACCAGAAGATCAAGACAAGACAACCTTCATCTATTTGTGGGGAACCTTTTCATACAATATTCTTACTTTTGGGTTATGTAACGTCCATGCCAAATTTCAAAGAGCAGTATTAAGCATCTTTTTTGATCTAGTTAATAATTTTGTCAAAGTTTATATGGATGATTTCACTATCCATGGGGACACTTTTGAATAGGCTAGATATAACTTGGAGAAAGTACTTAAAAGATGTATAAATACTAACCTATCTCTAAGCCATGAGAAGTGTCATATGTTGATGACTGAGGGAATTTTATTAGGCCACTTAATCTACTAGAAAGTTATCCAAGTTGATCCCAAAAATATTCAAATAATCCAGTACTTCCCTACACCTTCAACCCAAAAAGACATTAGGAGTTTCCTTGGTCATGTCGGATATTATAGGAGATTTATTCAAAACTTTAGTAAGATTTCTTCCCCTTTTTTTTCTTTTTTAGTCAATGATGTTTTCTTTAGTTGGACCCATGAGTATCAGGAAGCCTTTGAGACTATCAAGAATAAGCTTGTGACTACCCTTGTCCTTAGAGGTCCTAATTGGGAACTGCATTTTCATATTCACACTAATGCTTCTAATTTTTCTATGGGAGAAGTACTATGACAAAAGGATGATAACCTCTCTATTCTATCTACTACAGAAGAAAAAACTATACTAGCACAAAAGTCAACTACATGGCAACTAAAAAGAAATTTTTAGCTATTGTTTATGTTATTAATAAATTTTGGTATTACATTATTGGTTATAAAGTTTTTTTCATACTAATCATTCAACAATTTTATTTTTAATGAATAAACCCATAGTAACTAGTAGGGTTATTAGATGGTTTCTCGTACTACAAGAATTTGGTGTCACTATACTTGATAATCCTGGTCAAGAGATTGTGGTTGCAGATTTCTTATCTAGGTTGTAGCAACTAGATAATGAAAATCTTCCTATGGATGACACATTCCTTGATGAACACCACTTTGTCATTTCCACAAAGATTCCATGGTATGCTAACATTGCCAACTATTTCATTACATGCATGTTTTTTTTGCATTTTTCTTCTAGATAATGTTGAAAGTTAGTCGACCTCAGTTGATAGTAAACCTGGATCAATGATCTCCTCTTTTGTACTGGCATTGACAATATCATGTGTCAATTTATTCCTGAGGAAGATGTCTTTGATATTCTCCAAGAATGTCATAAAAAAACCATGTGGTGGACACTTTGCCACTCAAAGGACTACTCAAAAGATTCTTAATGTCGGGTATTACTAGCATACACTCCATAAAGACTGCAAGCATTATGTTCATAATTGTGATTAGTGCCAACAAATAGGTCATCCTACATAGTATGATGAAATGTCACTTCATCCTCAACTCTCTATTGAACCTTTTGAAAAATGGGGTCTCAATTTTGTAGGACCTATCAACCCACCTTCTAACAACAAGGAATACATCCTTTTTTGCATAGATTATGTTATCAAATGGTTGAAGTGGTTGCACTTAAGCATGCTTAAGATACCAAGTTTAATGACTTCTATACTCCAAAATATTTATTTGCTTTGGCATTTGTCAAGATATTATTATAGTTCAAGGACTCTAGAGAACTTAAAACCTCATTTCAAAATTAGTCAAAGAGTATGAAATTTGCCACTGCAAATCATCACCTTGTCATCCTCAAGCCAATGGACAAGTGGAGTTCACCAATCAAGAACTAGTAAATATTCTTACCAAGACTATTGCACTTCATAAGCATGATTGGGCCATGTGGATTCCTTAATTCATGTGGACCTACTACACCACATGGAAGATCACCACTAGTATAATCCCTTATGAAATGATTTATGGTAAGAACATTGTTCTTCCTATTGAGTTCAAGATTAAGACTCTTTGAACCACACATCAACTCATTTTGAGTCTCTCTGATGCTCAGTGGGAATGCATAACCCAAATCCACTCTTTGGATGAACTTTTTTGGGAGGTACTCCTCCATACCAAACTTTTTTAGAATCAACAAGCATTGTGGCATGATAAATACAGTCGCCAGTGCTCCTTCCAACTAGGGGATTAGGCCCCTTTGTATGATTCTTAGTTTTAGGATTGCAAAGGTAAATTTCATACTTGATGGATGGGTACCTATGAAATTTAACATATATTTGATAATGATGATGTAAAACTCTGTACGGTGGACTCTAACCATTGTAATCTCCTTGTTAACGAGATTATCTTAAGTTATACTAGAATCCATTATCGAAGGAAGCCTTCTTTCTTGATGTAGCTAAGAAATTAACCATGGTTCCTTTTGGGATCCTTTGAATGTAAAAAGTCAAAAAATAAAAGAAAAAAAATTATAAGATCCAACAATGACAACCAACCTCCCAGTGTTGTTGGCCAACTAAGAGTTGAGAACTAACTTGCCAACGGCTCCTAGTTGTAATAAGTCTTGGTTATGAAAACTAGTTTCCCAATGTAATCTAGTGATAATATGTTGAAAACCAAGTCATCAATGGCCTATTATCATCTAGAGACATTTCAAATATTGAAAATAAAATAAAAAATCATTCCACACCACTGCTCTTTCCTAGTTCTACTTCATCAGCCTCTTTTTGTTGGCACGCTAAGAAATTGTAATGCCTAGGTCCCTAGTTTACTTTTCATGTTTTATTGTCAAACTCTTTTAGGCTAGCTTTATGGTTATAATGTACTTGGTTACCAGATTTGATTAGATGTTATTTCATATTTAGTTGATATATTTGATGAGCTACTTAATACATGATTATTTTAGGTGTTTGTGTTTATCCTTTCGATGATGATGTTTTGTATGATGCTTATAGTGATTTCAGTTATTTTATGATGATAGATAGATAGATAGATAGATTTTTTATATGCAATTTCTATGGTTACTCATCTCATAATTGCATGTGTATGGTGTACTTTTATGTTTTACTTTATGTTTGATGTTTCTGATGTGGTGGAGGGAGGGAGTCGTAGTCACCTACTAGTCAGGATCTACATGATGCACCACTTCTTGTCATTTCCTATTTTGTTTAGATTATATGTGTATATACATGCTTATATTTTATGCAGATTGTAAGTACTGGGCATCGACTTCCTTAAATTCTAGGATGAGTGTGCCCTGTCACAGTATCTCAATGGTAAAAGGGGGGAGATAATCCTTGAGTTCAAATCCTAACAATAAGCAAATTGTCCTAGAAAGTGGGACAAGTATCTGAGTTGTTTACCCTTCTAAATTTGTCAAGTGACGTGAATTCATGATTTGACCCTAGAGTTTGAATCTATGCTTTATTCTTTATGATGGGTTTTCATATTTAGTCTTGTGGATCTACTGTGATTTTCAATTATATTTGAATCAAATTAAAAGATAATTTAATGAAATTTTAAAAAGAAAATTTAATATTTTATTATATTTAATTAATTGAGAAATTAATTAAATAAAAGAATTAAAATTTAAAAGATTTAATTAAAATTCTAATTTTGGCATAATCATATTTATTCAATTTGATAATAATATATTTAGGAGTTTCATTTTTATAATAAACTATAAATATCATTAGTTAAATTAATAAATATTTTATTAAAAATATTTTTTGATTTAATAAAAGAGATAAAGGAATTAATTTTAATAAATTTTATTTTAATTAAATTTTAAAAGGTTGCACATGAAAATTAAAATATAATAAAATAATTAAGAAAAAGTATTTCCCATTATTGCAAAATTGAAGCCCTACTTGGAGAAAGCTCTTTATTAAGTGATTAGAGCTCATTTCTCCACACATAGATTTGGAGGAGCCAATTTTTGAGAAAAAGATTTTTGAAAGATAGGGAATTTGCTTGTGAGCTTTGTATATGTGTGGTTTAGAATCAGATCCAAGTAGGATCCGATGGATTTTTGCGTAGTACTTTCTTCATTTGAAATATATGTCTTCTCCATGTCTAAATGGAATTGTTTTCAAAATTTATTTAGGTTGAAACCCTTGTTTGTGAATTTAATTATTCTTCATTTTTAGAAACTTCAATATATAAATTTAAAAATTAGAAACCCTTGTTTTGTAAGTTTAGAGATTCGTATTTTGATTTGGGTAGGGTTTGAAAAAGAAATCAAAATTTGATATGCAAAATTTGATTGGTTGTTCATATTTTTCCTATCAGATCTATCACACACACGCACGCACGCACGCGCGCACACACACACACACACACACACACACACACACACACACACACACACACAACAAATACCACAATAAATAATTTTACTATGATAGTTTTTATCACATATTATAAATTAGAAAATTGTGAAATTACATTGTAATGAGGGAATGCTTTGTTTTGTTTTATTTTAATAAAAAATAATAAAATTAAATAAAAATTAAATATATTAAATGGTGGGCAATGCCACCAAACTCTCACCCATCCGTGGCTTTCTCAAGGGTTGCACAGCAGCTGCTATTGTTGTCGTAGTAGTAGGTATTGTCATAAGGCAGTACGTTGTTGCAACACTATCACGAAAATGCCTTATGGCTTGCAGTCCTTAAATGCTTGCTAAAAATATTTGTGATGGTTTTATTTCAAATTTTTTAATTTAATAAACTTTGTAATAAAGTTTGTTTTAATATTAAAATTAAATTATTTTAATTAGAGTTATTAGTAATTAAATATTAAATATTAAATATTATATTATTAGTAATAGTAATTGTAATTATTAAAAAATTAAGATTATTTATTAATAGTTAAAGATTATTATTTTAATAATTAATAGTAATTATTTATTTCTATAAAAAATTATTCAAAACATATTTAGTTAATAAAGTTCAAGTTTTTGTATAATGGATTTTAGTTTTTTATTAACCGTGTATAATTGAATTATTTATTTTTAAATCTATTAGTGATGCAGGGAGTTCATAAAGTCATAACTTTTGACTCGAATCTGGGTTTTCTTAGATTTTTCTGGGTTTTTTTTTCAAAATCTATAGTTAAGGTGGATTCCAACTCAACCAACTCTATTGGGGTTGTTTTGATTTTTTTTTTGAGACTCATAAATTCCATCTTGACATTTGAATTTCAATTTTAAGATATCTTAAGTATTTTTTTATTTTTTCTACTTTGTAATAACTTCAAAATTTCTTTCTAAATTTCAGAGATTAGTTGGCAATTTTCCTTCTTGGTTTAAAGGGTAGATATAGGAAACATCAAATTTTCTTTCAGAGGTTTTTTAGAAGTTATCAAAACTGGCATATTTTTTTAGTTGTCAAAATCTGCCAAATTTGGAAATTTCTTTTTTTTCTCTTTTGAGAGTTTGTTGTTATTGAATTGAGGTAGAGATCCATGTAGAAGCAATTTTTAATAATGAACAATTTAGAGTTTGAATCTATATTGAGTTTTGTCTTAAGTTATTAATTTTTTTGTGAATTAAGATTGGTCTATTACATCATTTGGTATCAGAGCCACAAGATGGCTGGGAGAGGAAGAGGAAGAGGAGGCATTGCCCAATTTCAAAGAATCGTAGTAGACTTACAAACGCAAATTGAGGGGCTTATTGAAAGAGTTGATAATCAAAGAACACGAAATGATAATGTATTGGAGGAAGAAATAGACAGAGGAAGCAGTGATCGAATAGAGGGAAATGTAGAAGATGAAGTTGAGGAGTTAGCATGAATGAGCTATGAACATACAGTCCTAAGGGCTTTAGAAGGAAAGAATGATGGTATCAAAATTGAAGTCTCGGACTAAGCTAGTAGCCTTAAAGTAGAAGAATTGATAGATTGGTTAAATGAGGTGAGTAAATTTTTTGAGTGGAAGCCTATGACAGAGGAAAAGGAAATGAATTTTGCATGGACAAAATTAAAAGGTCATGCCATGATCTGATGGGATCATCTCCAAAAGGAGCGAGTGAAGAAAAATAAGGACAAGATCAAGACATGGAGTAAGATGGAAAAGAAATTGAGGGAAAAATTCTTGCCTATAGATTATTCTCAAACTCTCTTTCATAGGTTCCAAAATCGAAAGCATAACCTATCTTATGTGCAAGAATACACCAATGAATTCTATAAGCTATCCATGCATATAGAACATCAAGAAGATGATGAGCAGATGGCAGCTAGATATATAAATGGTTTAAAATTCACCATCCAAGATGAGTTGAGCATGCACCATGTCAATTGTATGGAAGAGGCCTATCAATTGGCTCTAAAGGATGAAGAGAAATAGAATAGACAATATAACCAGAGGAATAGAGGAGGACGAAGAGGCACGTCAAAACATTTTTGAGGAAATTCCAGTTATGGTCAAGGAGACTCTTCCTCAGGATTCGATAAAGTAATAGATACCCAATAAGAACCTCAAAACCTAGAAAGAGGAAAGGGTTTTCAAAGAGGATGAGGCTATAGTAGCAGAAAGGATGGGAAAATAAAAGAAGGCATTTTGATTGTTTCATATGCAGAGAGGAAGGACACAGGGCTTTTGAATGCTCAAACTATAACATGCTAGAAAGAATGCAAGGAGGACAAGCCAGAGTGATTTGA
This sequence comes from Cupressus sempervirens, assembly GCA_028749045.1. NCBI lineage: Eukaryota > Viridiplantae > Streptophyta > Pinopsida > Cupressales > Cupressaceae > Cupressus > Cupressus sempervirens. Next base: position 551,780,096 of record CM053793.1, read on the forward strand.
TGTAGGCAAAAGAAGAGGAGAAAGAAATCTCACCTGACATAGGGGACAATCTCATGATGAGGAGATCAATGATCATCCTAGAGAAGGATGAAACTCTTGCAAATAACTTTGACAATTCATGGTTGCGAACCAACATCTTCAAAACCAAGTGCACTTTAGGTGGAAAGGTATGTCAAGTTATTATTGATGGGATAGTTGTGAGAATATAGTGTCTAGAGAATTGGTAGAGAAACTAGGTTTACAATGTGAAAAGCACCCCCATCTCTGTCATATTGTATGGTTTAAGAAAGGAAATGAAGTCACTATTGATAAAAGATGTTTAGTAAGTTTTACCATAGGAAAGCTTTATAAAAATGAGATATGGTGTGATGTTATCTCTATGAATTCTTGTCATATATTATTAGGGAGACCATGGCAGTATGACAAGAAGGTCACACATTATGGTGAGAAGAATACATACGCATTCTAGAAGGATGGCTCAAAATTAGTTCTATTACCACTTAAGGATGAAAGGAAGAGTGAGGCCATGTTGTCTCCAAAAGAAGTTGCCAAGGAAATGAAGGTAATAGGGTGTTGTTATTCCCTGGTAGTGAAAAGGAAAGAAGACTAGGATAACCCAATACCATCCGATGCAATGAAGGTATTAGAAGAATTTTTTGATGTTGTGTCTAATGAATTACCAAATGGCCTACCACCAAAGAGGGATATCCAACACCACATTGATCTTATCCCTGGAGCCATCCTACCTAATCAAGTAGCCTATCAAATGAATTTAACCCAACACGTAGACCTAAATAAACAAGTCATAGAACTCCTACAAAAGGGTTTGATTAGAGAAAGCTTGAGCCTATATGCAGTACCAGCATTACTAACTCTAAAAAAAATGGTAGATGGAGGATGTGCACTAAAAGTAGAGTAATTAATAAGATTACCATTAAGTACCAATTTCCTATTCCTTGTATCAAGGACATGATGGATGAATTGTTAGGTGTTGAGTACTTTAGCAAGATTGATCTTTGAAGTGGTTATCACTAGATTTGTATTCAAGAAGGGGATGAATGGAAGACAACTTTCAAAACAAAGGATGGTTTGTGCGAATGGATGGTTATTCCATTTGGACTTTCTAATGCACCAAGCACATTCATGAAATTGATGAATGTTGTACTACAACCTTATATTTGTCTCTATGAAAACCTTAAAAAGTGCAAATTCATGCAAGCTTAACCTTTTTAGGATTTGTCATTTCTAGAGATGGTATCCAGATGGACCCAAAGAAGGTCAGAGCAATTCTTGAATGGCCTACTCCTACAAACATAATAGAGTTAAGGAGTTTCCATGGGTTAGCCACATTCTATCAAAAGTTTATTAGAAATTTTAGTAGCATTGTAGCACCTATAATAGATTGCACAAAGGGAAGGGATTTTGCTTGGACAGCAAATGCAAAAGAAAGTTTCAAGTTTTTGAAGGAGAAGGTAACTAGAGCTCCTATACTTGCACTTCCAAATTTTGACAAAGTTTTTGAAGTAGAGTGTGATGCCTCCCATATTTGAATAGGTGTTGTTCTTAGTTAATAAGGTAAACATGTAACCTTTCTTAGTGAAAAATTCAATGATACAAGCAAAAATTACTCTGTTGTTTAGTGTGGAGCCTGATCAGTCCCCAAGTGGGAGATTGTATAAAAAGGGCTTAGGGTTGGGTATTTTTATATTTGGTGATACGAAATTGGTTCTTGTGGTGGTAATGAGCTATAAGGGATTACGGATTGTAATCAGGTTGTAATCACTGGATTGTAATAAGATCAGACTTGTTGTTTGGTGGACGTAGCCCAGGGATTGGGTGAACCACGTTAAATCTTGGTGCCTTGTGTTCATTTCTGTGTGTTCTATTATTTTCTGTTATTGGTTATATTTGCATGTAGTTTTTATTTCTGTCTGTGGTTTATCCTAACAAGTGGTATTAGAGCAAGGTTTTCTTTCAGTTATCCTCTGCAGGAAAGTCTCACGATTAAGTGGGAGTCTCACAGTTGAGTGGGAGCGATGGCAGATGAGGGTAAGTTGAGGGTTGATAGGTTTAATGGGCAGAACTTCCAGTTATGGAAGATGCAAATGGAAGACTATTTATATCAGAAGGATTTATGGAAGCCGTTGGAAGGAAAAGCCAAGAATCAGGGAACTATGTCAGAGGCTGAATGGGATCTTTTGGACAGAAAGGCACTCGGAAGCATTCGATTATGCTTGGCACCATCGGTGGCATTTAATATTACAAAAGCAAAGACGACAGAAGATTTGATGAAAACCCTAGTGACACTGTATGAAAAGCCCTCCGCTTCAAATAAGGTATTTCTCATGAAGCGTTTATTTAATATGAAAATGGTAGAAGGTGGATCTATTGTAGATCATTTAAATGAGTTTAATACTATTACTAGTCAATTATCTTCTGTGGGTATCAATTTTATGAAGAAATTAGGGCTCTCTTGATTTTGTGTTCTTTGCTTGAAAGCTGGAATGGCTTGGTAATGGCGGTGAGTAATTCTGTTCCTGGATCTAGTACCCTAAAATATGATGATGTGATCGGTGTTATTTTAAGTGAGGAAACTCGTAGAAAATCCTCAGGTGGATCTACATCAGGAAGTTCTTTAAATGCACAAAGCAGGGGCAGAACAACTGAAAGAGGAAGTAACTTTGGAAATCATGGGAAATCAAGAGGAAAGTCAAAGGGGAGGAGGTCTCAATCGAGAGGACCAAATGATTGCTGGTACTGTGGGAAACCAGGGCACAAAAAGAAAGATTGCTAGACTCGAAAGAAAAATGAAGGAGATAAATTAGATGGAGACAAAGAGGCAAATGTGGTAAGTAACAAATCTGAAGAGGATGCTTTGCTTCTATCTTTAGAGAGTGTTGATGATTTATGGGTTTTAGATTTTGGTGCTTCTTTTCATGCTACATCTCATAGAGGTTATTTCATTGATTATGTCCAAGGGGATTTTGGGCTTTTTTATTTGGGGGATAATGAACCCTATCAGATTGTTGGAAAGGGAAAAATTAAGATTAAGTTGCAGAATGGGAACCATTGGCTACTACATGAGGTAAGACATGTTCCAAAACTAAGTAGAAATTTAATTTCAGCAGGGCAACTCGGTGATGAGGGTTGTGTAGTTACTTTTAATGATAAAAATTGGAAGGTTTCAAAAGGTTCCATTGTAGTAGCAAAAGGTGTGAAAGTAGGCACCTTATATCTTTGTACAGGTCATATTGTTCCTTCTACTTTGATTGTTTCAGAGAAAAATGAATATTCAGGAACAATTACTGCAGTTGAGCAGGGAGAACAAATAACTGTTGTAGATTCTGATACAGCGCTGTGGCACAATAGACTTGGGCACATGAGTGAGAAAGGTATGAAAGTACTTCATTCAAGGAAAGTTTTACCAGGTCTAAAATGTGTGAATATGGATACCTGTGAAAGTTGTGTGTATGGAAAACAAAAGAGAGTGAGTTTTGTAAAGACAGGGAAGGAAAACAAAAAGGAGAAATTAGAGCTTGTGCATACAGATGTATGGGGACCGGCTCAGGTATCTTCCCTTGGTGGCTCTCATTATTATGTTACATTTATTGATGACGCAACTAGAAAAGTATGGGTTTATTTCCTTAGACAGAAATCTGATGTATTTCAAACTTTTAAGAAATGGAAATGCTTGGTTGAAAATGAGACTGGTAAGAAATTAAAATGTCTCAGATCTGATAATGGTGGTGAGTATTGCAGTCATGAATTTGAAGATTATTGCTCCACTAATGGTATTCGTAGACAAAAAATTGTTCCAAGGACTCCACAGGAAAATGGAGTGGCTGAACGCATGAACAGGACTATAATGGAGCGCGCAAGGAGCATGAGGTTGCATGCTGGGTTGCCCTTACACATGTGGGCAGAGGCTGTCAATACTACAGTATATTTGATTAATAGAGGTCCCTCTACTCCTTTGGGCTGTGGTATTCCAGAGGAAGCATGGACTGGTAAGAAGGTGAGTTATTCTTTTCTCAAGACCTTCGGTTGTGAAGCTTTTGCTCATATAGACTCTGAAAATAGAACCAAGCTAGAAGCTAAATCAAAGAAATGTATCTTTGTTGGATATGGCATTAATGAATTTGGCTATAGGCTTTGGGATTTTGAAAATCATAAAATTATAAGAAGCCGGGATGTCATATTCAATGAAAAAGTGTTGTACAAAGATCTGTTGCAGCAACATGAGAAGAAAGAAAATGATTATGTAGTGCTGGATGATACTCCAAAAGTTGATGTTCCAGCCATTCCTCATGATGTGCAACAACTGCAACAACAAATACCACACACACCAGTGAATGTTAGACGGTCAACAAGGCCAATTAGACCTCCACAAAGGTTTTCTCCCTCTTTGTATTCTATTTTACTTACTGATGCTGGTGAACTTGAAAGTTATGATGAAGCTGTGCAGGTGGATACTAAGATTCAGTGGGAGTCTGCAACGAAAGATGAAATGGACTCTTTGCTGAAAAATAAGACCTGGGGTTTGTGCAAGTTGCCTGCAGGTAAAAAGGCTTTACAGAATAAATGGGTTTATAGGTTGAAAGAAGAGGAAGGAGGTAAGAAAAGATTTAAGGCCAGGTTAGTTGTAAAAGGATTTGCACAAAAAAAGGGAATTGATTTTGATGAGATATTTTCTCCTATTGTTAAAATGACTTCTATTCGTACTGTTTTAAGTCTTGTGGCTACCGAAAATTTGCATTTAGAGTAGATGGATGTTAAAACAACCTTTCTTCATGGTGATTTGGATGAAGAAATATATATGGCTCAGCCACAGGGTTTTGAGGTCAAAGGTAAGGAGAACTTAATGTGCAAATTGAAGAAAAGTTTATATGGCTTGAAGCAAGCACCTCGGCAATGGTATCTGAAATTTGACAGTTTTATGCATGAGCATGGATATAATAGGTGTCATTCAGATTACTGTGTTTATTTTAAGAGGTTGGATGATGATAGCTACATTATTTTATGTTTATATGTTGATGATATGCTTATGGCTGGGTCTAACATGGATCATATTAAGGGGCTGAAATGCCAATTAGCACATGCATTTGCTATGAAGGATTTGGGGGCAGCAAAACAAATCCTTGGTATGAAGATTTGTAGAGATAGGAAGAACAGAACATTGACGCTATCTCAAGCTGATTATGTTGAGAAGGTGTTGCAACGTTTCTCTATGGAGAATGCTAAAGCTGTCAGCACACCTTTACCTGGTCATTTGAAATTGACTAAGGAGATGTGTCCCAAGACACAGGAAGAGGAGGATAAGATTTCCAAGGTACCCTATGCTTCAGCTGTAGGAAGTTTGATGTATGCTATGGTATGCACTAGGCCAGATATTGCACATGCAGTGGGAGTCGTTAGCAGGTATATGAGTCATCCAAGATTTGAGCATTGGAATGTTGTCAAGTGGATTCTCAGATATTTGAGAGGAACATCCAATAAGTGTTTACACTTTGGGGGCTCTACTACTGATTTACAGGGCTATGTTGACTCAGATTTGGCTGGGGATATTGATACCAGGCGGAGTACTACAGGTTATGTCTTTACTATTGGTGGGGCAGCCGTGAGCTGGGTTTCTAGGCTACAGAAGATTAATGCTCTCTCCACTACAGAGGCAGAGTATGTTGCTGCTATAGAGGCAGCCAAAGAGATGATATGGCTTCAGTTCTTCTTTGAAGAATTGGGACATCCTCAGAAGGATAATTATTTGTTCACAGATAGTCAAAGTGCCATTCATCTTGCTAAGAATTTAGCTCTGCATTCTAAGACCAAACACATACAGTAGATCTAGTTAAAGCTGGAGAAGATACATACCAATGAAAATCCAGCAGATATGTTGACAAAGGTTGTAACAAGGGAGAAGCTGAACTCCTCTTCATCTTTTGTTGGTCTTTTAGACTAAATGTGAATAAAAGAACAGCAGAGTCCAGGGTGGTTTGATCCAGTGGGAGCCCCATGCGGTAGTTGTATTGCTACAGGATCAGTCTCCAAGTGGGAGATTGTTGTTTAGTGTGGAGCCTGATCAATCCCCAAGTGGGATATTGTATAAAAAGGGCTTAGGGTTGGGTATTTTTATATGTGGTGATACAAAATTTGTTCTTGTGGCGATATTGAGCTGTAAGGGATTACGGATTGTAATCAGGTTGTAATCACTGGATTGTAATAAGATCGGACTTGCTATTTGGTGGACGTAGCCCAGGGATTGGGTGAACCACATTAAATCTTGGTGCCTTGTGTTCATTTCTGTGTGTTCTATTATTTTCTGTTATTGGTTATATTTGCATGTAGTTTTTATTTCTGTCCGTGGTTTATCCTAACATACTCCACCTATGATCTAGAATTCTATGCCATTGTTCAAGCATTACACCATTAGAGACACTAATTTTCAAAATATAGAAGGAGCAACTGAGGGGGGGGTGAATCAGTTACCACTAAAATAAATCTTAGATCCCTTAGATGTCAACAATAAATTTAGATTGAGAAAACTAATTGTTGTTGTTACTCAGTAAACACACACAAAAATTTGTACCTCGATAAATGCAGAGTGTGAGTTACTTTTATGAATCTTAAGATGTTATAAGTAATTAAATTGCATGCATAAGAGAAATAGAATGAAGACAAGAGACACTAGGATTTAACATGGAAACCCAATTTGGGAAAAGCACCAATGTAACTAGTTACTATTTTTCACTCTTCTAAAGTGAGCCCTGTTAGGAGCCAACCTTGTTAAAGGTTACAAAACACACTGTTATGTGTAACCCTATTAGAGGATTTAATCACCTTGTTAGGAGTGGCCTTGCAAGAGGTCTTAAAACAATTTAATGGAATTGCCACCTTGTTAGAGGATTTACAACTAGCTGTTAAACCAACTCTGTTAAGAGATTTTAGATCGCTACTACAATGGTTAGAGAGTAACAATGAAATGACCTGATTGTGATGCAACTGAATTGCTGAATCCAAATCTCTTTTCTACTTAAACTTGATCCTTCCTAATCAAATATTACTTTTTTTCTCCACAAGTATACCTACTTATCCTTCAAGTTCGCTCCCTCTCTTTCCTTTTCAATTCAATCAACACACTTGCACAGACACTAGAAATCTCAATTTGACCTTTTATTTATACCTTCCAGATTGTCAAGTTAGCCCAAATTCAAATTACAATAACCAATATTCATCATCATAGTTAGCTATAATTAATACATAAATTAATTAAGCATCATATGCCAAAATAGGAAAAGTCCTTTGTAAGTCAACCCTGCTTGGTAAAAACTAACTTTAGAATGATTTCATGTGTTAACCAACAAAAGCTCAGTTAACACTGTTAACTTGCAAAAATCCTTTGGAAACTAAGTGAACTTGATGAACACTGACTCTATCCAAATTTCACTTTGTTAACTGAGTGATCTTAGTTAACATTATTTTCTGCCTCAATTCTTTTGATGCCCAAGTGAGCTCTGTAGATACTATCATTTGTTTAGAGTAAACCAGTGAATGCTTGGTAGACAAAGAAAACTATCTTCACTAACCAAGTGAGCATGGTAAGAACTACCTGCCAACTAATATGACATTTGTGTAACATTAAAGACAACACATAATTAATCAATTGTGTCCAACAATCCCCCTCTTTGGCATTAATGGCAACACAACATATCATAGCACAATGAAATTTTGAGAACAAGATTCCTTTTTTAAAAAGTTTCTCCCTCTTCAATTTTACACAAGAACTTCTTCTCTATGTTGTATTCTCCCTTTGCATACTTTTTTTTCAAACTTCTCCCTCTACAAACTCTACAAAATTTTAGAAAGATATAGATATGATAGTAAACTTCTCCCTCTTTGACAACACATGCTGATTTTATATCAATGTACCTTGAGTACTAATTCATATGCAATATTCTCTTGATTATACTACATCAACTGATTGATGTTTAACTTGGTTCTTTTTTATGCATCACTAAACTTCATTTAGTGAGCTTCAGATAGGAGAATGACCCTAGCTTACCTCTTAGATACAAGAATGCATCCTTAGGTAATGGGTTGGTGAATATGTCTACAATTTGTTCTTTTGTATGGACATATTCTAATCTGGTTTCTTTGTCTTGCAGTAGTTCTCTAACAAAGTGATATTTTATAGAAATGTGCTTTGTTTTGGAATGCATCACTGGATTCTTTGATATATTAATTGTGCTAGTGTTATCACAATCCATGACTACTGGTTCTTTGATTTCAACCTTCATTCCATCCAATAATTTTTTGAACCAAACAATGTTAAAATAATTCACTGTTGCTACTACATATTCTACTTCTACTATGGATTGAGATGTGCAGTTTTGCTTCTTAATTGTCCAAGATACCAACATTTTTCCAAGAAATAAAGCTACACCACTTGTTATTTTTCTATCATAAAGATTTCCTACCCAATTAGCATCAGTAAATACCTTTAGGTCTAGGTTTCCTCCAAGTTTGTACCATAAGCCATAGTCCTTAGTACCTTTTAGATATCTCAAAATTTTTTTGATTTCCATTATATGATATTCTCTAGGTTTAGCTGAGAATCTTGCTACTATCCCAACTGCTAAGGCAATATCAAGCCTTGTGTGAACTACATACTAGAATTTTCCAATCATTGATCTATATAAGGTATGATCTACTTCTTTGGAATCATCATCTTTCATAAGCTTGAGTCTAGTACACATGGGGGTACCAACTAGTTTAGAATCTTCCATACCAAACTTCTTGAGTATCTCTTTTACATACTTGGATTGGGTGATATAGATACCATTTTTGCTATGTTGTATCTGCAATCCAAAAAAGAATTTTATTTCACCAAACATGAACATCTCAAACTCTTTGTTCATTTGTTCTGAAAATGCTTTGCATAGATCATCATTTCCAGTAAATAGAGTATCATCCACAAATATCTCTGACAACACAATTTTGCTATCTTGTCCCTTCTTGATGTACATACTATTGTTATCATTTGTTCTCTGAAAGCCAATCTGTATGAAGTAGTTATGTAGTCTTTCATACTAGGCTCTAGGAGCTTGCTCGAGACCATATGGTGCTTTGTGTAATTTGTAGACCATATCCTTTTTGTCAGGATCAAAAAAATATTTTGGTTGTTCAATGTAGACTTCTTCATCAAGAATTCCATTTAAGAATGTAGATTTAACATTCATTTGATATACTTTGAATCCTCTGTGATCAACATATGCAAGTAGGGTCCTAACACCTTCTAATATTGCAACAGGAGCAAAAGTCTCACCATAATCAATTCCTTCTTCTTGAGAATACCCTTTACACACTAATCTAGCTTTGTTTCTTGATACTTGTCCATCTTCATTCAGCTTCTTTCTAAATACCCATTTTGTTCCAATCACATTTTTATCTTTAGGACTAGGAACAAGAGTCCAAGTTTTGTTCTTTTTTATCTATTTTATTTCTTCGTTCATTGCTTCAATCCAACTTTCATTCTCTATAGCATCCTTAACACTTCTAGGTTCAAAATCAGCAAGTAAACATGTACCTTTTAATTTGCTTCTTGTCATAGTACCTTCTGATTTATCTCCAATAATCTAATTAAGTGTATGATGCCTTCTAACATACTTGGCCAATATAGGTTCTTTTCCTTTTGAATGACTTGTACTATCTTCATTTTGAATTTCAACTTCAGGCTTGAGTCATTCAAACTCAGTAGACATTGGGTCAGTAGCTTTAGAATGTGACTCAGGTCCTTGTGACTCGGTTTGTACTTCTTGCAACTTGGTAGCTGAGGAAGACTCGGGAGGTGAAGTCTCCTTATTGTTAGATGTGTCGAGTAATGTATTAGGTTCAAAGTAAACAAATATTTTGTAATCTTTTGGTTCCCTTTTGCTTTCTTCTTTAGTTCTTTCTGCAAACTCATCAATTCTCACATGTGCACTTTCTATGATTTTATGAGTAGAAAAATTCAAACATTTGTATACCTTACTTCTATAAGAATATTTCTTCATCACCTTTCACATCAAATTTTCCTTTTCTAGACTCTTTCAAGATATAACATTTACTACCAAATACTTTCAAGTAACTTACATTGGGTTTGTAGCCATACCATAATTCATAGGGAGTTTTATGTGAGTCCTTCAACTATACTTGGTTCAAAGTATGAATTGTAGTGCTTATAGATTCCTTCCAATATTTGATAGCAACATTATTTTCAATCATTAGAGTCCTTTCACAATCCATGATGGATCTATTTCTTCTTTCAGTTATTCCATTTTTCTCAAGAGTTCCAGGGGCTAATACTTTCCTTTTGATTCCTCTTTCAATAAAAAAATTATTGAACTCATTGGAGATGAATTCACCACCTTTGTCTAATCTTAAAATTTTCAATCTTTTTCCACTTTCTTTTTCTACTCTTGCTAGATACCATTTGAATTTCTCAAATGCTTCTGATTTTTCTCTAAGATACATAACAGTCATCATTCTAGAAAATTCATCAACAAAAAGAATAAAGAAATTTTCTCCACTATAACTTTCTATGCCAAAGGGTCCACATAAATCAGTATGCACAATTTGCAAGACATCTTCAAATTGATAGTTTTTTCTCTTAAAACTAGTCTTTCCCATTTTGCAAATTCAACATTTTTTGCATAATCCAACATCTGGTTTCTTCAGACTAGAAATACCTCTTACTTTTCTAAATTTATTTATTTTGACCATGTTATCAAAGTTTACATGACATAGTCTTCTGTGCCATAACTAGCTTTCTTCCATTTGAGCAATAAAACATGAGCAATCACCAAGATCAAGATACAATAGGTTACCTCTTGTTTGTTTTCCTAATCCAATCATATTCCCTTTGTCATCTAGTAGTGTTGCCTCACCATTCATGAATTCTACCTTGAATCCAATGTTGATTAGTTGTGCTACACTTAGAAAATTATGTTTCAGTCCTTCAAACCAATAAGCATTATCACATACAAGTTCATTGGTTAATGATATGTGACCTTTCCCTTTTATGCAACAAGGTTCATTGCTTCCAACCCTTACACTACCTCCATCATAGTGTTCAAAGTGTTCAAATTTTGTTCTATCTCCAATCATATGATGTAAACATCCACTTTCTATGATCCATGTATGATTTTTACTAACATGAGAGATAAGTGCCATCTTATCTTCTTCTTCATCAAATTCATCTTTTACAACAATGTACACTATTTCATCATTGTTGTACACTATTTCATCTTCACTGTTACCAGAATCTTTAGCCATAAAACAAGTCTTCTTACCTTTTTCTTTGAAGGATTTGTGACTTTTGGATTCCTTCTTGCCTTTGAACTTGTGGCTCTTCTTTTCATCTTTTCTTTCTCCATTTGGGCACCTAACGGAAATATGACCAATTGAAGGAACTTTACCTTTGTACTTTCCTCTACCTCTACAATATATTTTTGCAAGTAAAGCTTCAACAACTTAAAGATCATTGTCAAAACTTTCTTCTATTTGCTCTTCACTTTCTGACTGAATGTCCTTTATTTTCTTACCTTTCTCTTTGAGTGAAAGTTTAGCTTCAAATGCAAACTCAATATTTTTGGAAGCTAGAACATAATTGTCAAAGTTGTCTAGCTCAAAAGCTATCAATCTTCCTACTAAGGCATCCAAACTTAATTGTGATTTGGATCACATCTCTTTTCTTGAATAGCAAAAACTCTAATTGCATAGATAGGAAGCAATGTTTTGAGAACTTTACTTACAATAGTTTTCTTCCTTGATTTCTCCTCCAGAAGCTCTGATTGCACTAACACTAGCTTTTATTCTTTCCACATATTTGGCAATATTTTCATCTTCTCTCATTCTCATCTGATCAAACTATCCTCTAAGGCTTTCTGCTTTGGCTCTCCTTACATTGTCATCACCACCATAGATATCCTTTAGCTTGTTCCACATATCAAAAGTAGTTTTATAGTCTTTGTTCTCATCAAATTCATCATAGCTGAGAGCAGATGCAATATCAATCATCATGATGTTATGGTTCTTTTTCTCAGCAAGATCTACAATAGATAATGTACCAATAGGAGTTTTTTATTCTTCATCAAGGTATTTGCAGGGTGAATCACTAATGGTGGCCAGATGAAGTCTCATGAGTCCCTTCCATGGTGAAAAGTTGTCTCTGTTTAGCTTTGGAATTTCTCTCTTGTAAGACATCCTGATCTTTAGCTTAAGTCCTTGAAACCTTTCCTACAAGCACCAAAAGCTCTGATACCAATTGTTGTAAATATAGGAGTAACTGAGAGGGGGGGTGAATCAGTTACCACTAAAATAAATCTCAAATCCCTTAGATGTCAACAATAAATTTAGACTGAGAAAACTAATTGTTGTTGTTACTTGGTAAACATAGAGAAAATGTTGTAACTCGGTAAATGCAGAGTGTGAATTACTTTTATGAATCTTAATATGGTATAAGTAATTAACTTGCATGCATAAGAGAAATAACATGAACACAGGAGACACCAAGATTTAACATGGAAACCCAATTTGGGAAAAACCACCAATGTAACTAGTTACTCTTTTTCACTCTTTTGAAGTGAACCTTGTTAGGAGCCAACCCTATTAAAAGTTACAAAACACACTATTAGGTTTGACCCTGTTAGAGGATTTAGTCACCCTGTTAGGAGTGGCCTTGCAAGAGGTATTAAAACAATTTAATGGAATTGCCACCTTGTTAGAGGATTTACAACTGGCTATTAAACCAACTATGTTAAGAGATTTTAGATCACTGCTACAATGGTTAAAGAGTAACAATGAAATGACCTAATTGTGATGCAACTAAATTTTTGAATCTAGATCTCCTTTCTGCTTAAACTTGATCCTTCCTAATTAAATATTTCTTTTCTGCTCCACAAGGATACCTGCTTATCCTTCGAGTTCACTCCCTCTCTTTCCTTTTCAATTCATTCAACAAATTTGCACATGCACTAGAAATCTCAAGTTGAAATTTTATTTATACCTTCTAGATTGTCAAGTTGGCCCAAATTCAAATTAAAATAACCAATATTCATCATCATAGTCATCTAGAATCAATACATAAAATAATTAAGCATCATATGCAAAAATCAGAAAAATCTTTCGTAAGCTAACCCTGCTTAGTAGAAACTAACTTTAGAATGATTTCTTGTGTTAACCAATAGAAGCTCAGTTAACACTGTGAACTTGCAAAAATCTTTTAGAAATTGATTGAACTCGGTGAACACTAACTCTATCCAACTTTTCCTTCGTTAACTAAGTGATCTCGATTAACACTCTTTTCTACCTCAATTCCTTTGATGCCTTAGTGAGCTCGGTAGACACTATCATTTTTTTAGAGTAAACTAGTGAATGCTTGGTAGACAAGGAAAACTATCTTCACTAACTAAGTGATCTTGGTAACCACTATTTACTAACTGATATGACATTTTTGTAACATCAAAGACAACACTCAATTAATCAATTGTATCCAACAACTACTTAGTGCCATAAGAGTTTATGCTATTTAATAATCACCTTGCTCTGAAATACATCAACACCCAAAAGAAGTTGAATGCATGGCATGCCAAGTTGGTCTCTTTCTTTCAAGGATACACCTTTGTTTTGAAGCATAAATCTGGGAAACAAAATTAGGTTGGCAACTAAAGTCATTGGATTTGACACTATTAAAACACTATATGCTAATAATGATAATTTTTGGGATATTATGGAACATTTGAATGGTTCAAGCATTGGTTGGACATCTTATGTCAAAGGTCATTATTTTATGCAAGATGGGTAGCTCTTCAAGAAAAGACAGCTTTGCATACTAGCTGGCTCTATGTGAGAAAATATTATTCGGGAATTCCATAGTGGAGGGATGGTTGGACACTTTGGAAAGGAAAAAAAATGCACTTGGTGACGGATAAGTTTTATTGGCCAAAGATCAAGAGAGACATTACTAAGTATGTGGAAAGGTGTAGAATCTATCAAATGGCTAAGGGATATTCACATAATACAGATTTATACATGTCATTGCCAGATCCCATTGAACCATGGAATGACTTGAGTATGGATTTTATATTGGGTCTTCCACACACTTAGCAAGGTAATGAATCTATTTTTGTTGTTGTTGGTCGGTTTTCCAAAATGGCTCATTTTATTGCCTATAAAAGGACTAATGATGCCTCTAGGATCACCAAATTTTTCTTCTCAGAAGTTGTTCACTTATATGGTCTACCCAAAACCATTACTTTTGACTATGATACCAAGTTCTTGAGTGGACTTTGTTGAACACCTTTAAAAACTCCAACAAGATGTTTGACACAAATTATAACTCAGTAATGACAGCTACAAGATTCTTGTAGATGCTACTAGAAGACACCAAATATTTACTAAAGGTGACTTGGTCATGGTTTACTTACGCTGTGAGCAGTTTCCTACTGGCACATATCACAAATTGAAATACAAAAAGATGGGGCCTTGCGAAATCCTTAAGAAAATTAATGATAATGCCTATGAAGTTAGCTTACCCGAAAATCTAGATATCTCTCCTATTTTTAATGTTGTTGATTTGCATAAATTTCATGGAAATGTTCCAGAGGTAGCTGATGGATAGGAAGTTGAGTGGAAACATTGCCTTCCCAATAAGAAACGGGATACCATTGCCCAAACTCTTGACAAACAATCTATTTCTACAAGACATGGTCAATACAACTGTTATTTAGTACAGTGGGATGGCTTACCAAACATTGAAAACACATGGATTTTTGAGTGGGTAGTGTTGTAGTTAGATCCTTCCAAGTTGCACCACTTCACTAATAATCACTTGCAAGAGCAGTGTTTCTTTCAAGAAGGGGAGAGTGATGCAGGGAGTTTAGAGAGTCATAACTTTTGACTCGGATCTGGATTTTCTTAGATTTTTCTAAGTTTTTTTCAAAGTCTGTTGTTTAGGAGGATTCCAACTCAGCTAGCTCTATTGGGGTCATTTTGATTTATTTTTCGAGACCCAAAAATTCCTTCTTGACCTTTGAATTTTAGTTTTAAGATATCTTAGGTTTTTTTTCCTGCTTTGTAATAACTTCAAAATTTCTTTCTAAATTTTGAAGATTAGTTGGCAATTTGCCTTTTTGGTTTAAAGGGTACATATAGGAAACTTTAGATTTGCTTTCAGGGTTTTTTTAGAGGTTACCAAAATGGCATATTTTTTCAGTTGTTGAAATCTGCCAAATTTGAAAATTTCCTATTTTCTCTTTTGAGAGTTTGTTGTTATTTAATAGAGGTAGAGATCCATGTAGAAGCAATTTTCAGTAATGAACAATTTAGAATTTTAATCTATATTGAGTTCTGTCATGAGTTATTAAATTTTCTGAGAATTAAGATTGGTGTTCTACATCAATTAGTGATTTAATTAAATAATCATTTGTATGTTAAAGGGAAATTTGTAAACTTTATTAAATCTAAGACTTAAAATGAAACGAAAATGTGAACCTTGTTGTTTAAACCAAAATCATTTGTTTTTTAAACCAAACAAAACCTATGAAACCACACTATGATGTTGTATGTTTTCCTTTTTGTTGGGTTTGTGGTTGACTTAGTGTGTTGACCAATGTTGGATGTTTACCAAAGGCTTGGGGATTTCTGATCTATGATGATATTATGCATAGATCTTTTATACCTGACCATGGTGATGTGTCACATATTTCCCACGATAAGTTTGTTCATATTTTTATGGTGCTTTCAAGTTCTTTGTGTAGAACTAATGTGAATGGTGTGACTTTTCTAGTATAACTTTTGAGTTTTGATTAGTTATCTTTTGGTGCTTTTCAGTTGCTTGCATAGGACTGAGGTGATTATAGTGATTGGTCTTTAGGTTCTTTATAGTTGTTTGTAAAGGACTGAGGTGAATACTATGTTTTTATCTATAGGTGCTTTCCAATTGCTTGTAAAGGACTGAGGTGAAATTTTTTATTGTATGAGTTGTACTTGTTATGAGCCTAGGGGTGGGTAATCTATGTGTACATTGGGAAGTGGATTGTAATGGAGGTTAGAGCCCTAAAGAGGCTACCTAGGTAACCCATTGTAAGTTATTTTAAAAGTGATAAAATTTCATTAAATGAGAGTAAAATGAATTAATAGGAGTCATTTTTTTCCTCACCCATGCCTCGAGTGCTAGTACAAGATAGGATGGGAGTAGAGAGGATGCCTTGTTGTAGCCTTTCTTTGTTAGTATGTCATGGCTATACAAAAGGATACTAGTTCCACATAGAGACACTAGGGGGCCAAAGTCTAGAGAGGTTTTCAAGATGACCTTAGATTTGGCTCATGCAATGACACTTTTCCACTTGCATAGTAGATTTCCTATTGTCTTTGTTGCCTCTGGGATTACATGATACTTGTGTCTTCATACCTTTGAGATAGATTGCTATCATGATTTCCTTGGCGTAGATGTTGGTTATGACTTGTAGATTAATATTTGTATGTGAATTGAGATTATCTCCTTGGCATGGTAGTAGTGGGCTATTTAGGTTCCATGAGGTCAGGTGATTGTGTTTCTTATACCATTGAGATCCAATAGCTAGATATTGATGTTGGATGTCCTTGTAGAGTTGATCTTTTCTTTCTCATCTTGTATTTTTGTTGGATGGTTACATTCTACTATATTGTACTTGATTTATTAGAGATATTATGGAATGATGTATTTTAGTGATGATGTATATTGTTTGAGCTTTTCATACCCTGTGACTTGTATAGTGGATGATTATGCATCCTGGTTATGCCAAGTGACATCCTTTGTAATTGTATATTATTTATTGGATTCACACTTGTGATTAGTCCATGATGTGGATTTTGGTTATGTGTTAGATTTAATATTAATAAAACTTATTTATATATGTGATTCAATATCATGGGACCCTTAAGAGATGTAATCTAATTTGGATGGTTGTATGTATGTGAGATATTTCTTTCGCTATGTTATATGTTGATGTTATTATCTTTAAAAAATAAAATGTTTGGAAAACTTAGTGAAACTTTAGGTTAATTTCTTTTGGGTTCCCTAGTGGGGTGTCACATCTAGTATCAAAGCCCAAATTTCTACATTGGGAGCTTTAGGTATATTGGAATGCCACTAGTTGTCAACTAGTTAAATTAAAATGAAACTTAAATAGTATTATGTATCTATTACAACTTGACCTCTTGAAAACTAAAGACTTGATTTCTTGAAACATAGAAAAAGGAAAAAGTAGAATAACTCTTGAGTGGGATTTTAGACATGTTTTATTGTGATTTTTATTTAAGGCGGTATGCCTTTGTTAACTTTGTGAGTGTTTTTGTTGTTCTTGTTTAGGTGTTATAGGAGGATGGTGTCTGAGACTAGATCCACTATTAGAGGTCATAGTGCAAGAAGAGGTAGAGGTCATGGGAGAGGTAGACATGATAGTCCTCTTCCAACTCATAGAGAGAGTCCTATTCTAGAAGAGAATAGAGAGGAGAGCCATAGAGAAGAGCATACTAAATCAAAGAGGACTAATTTGAGATAGATGATGAGGATGATCTTAGAGCACCTACCTCTACCAAGGGGTGTTGATCAGGAAGGATCACATCATATTGGGAATGAGGAGAGGCAAAGATCTAGGAGTCCTTGGAGAGACCTTAATGGTGATAGACAAAGGTTGATTAAGGCCACTTAGATGAAGGACCTATAGAGGTCCAAGACCAAACCTTTCACTGGGGTTGGTACAAGGTATGTGGCAGAGCATTTTTTAATTACTATAGATAGATTTTTTATGATGCAAGACTTTGAATCTAATGTCAAAATGAGGTTTTCCATCACCCACCTAGAGCTCTTTGGGGCTACATGGTGGAACATTAAGGAGAAGAAACTAGGTGTGAACATGAATACCATTACATGGGAGTTATTCCTTGAGAACTTCCATGAACACTTCCTAAGGAATAGCACTGGTAGAGGGAAGATGAGTTCCATAGTCTAAGCCAGTGTACTATGACCATGGTAGAGTATGAGAGGAAATTCTATGAGCCCATGCCTTATGTAGGAATCATTGATACCTCACTACTAATGGTTCAACACTTTATTCAAGGTTTGAAAAACTATTTTATTGGGGTTGTAAAAAATTTCCAACCAAAAACCCTCAAGGATGCATTACATTAGGCTATCATTGTAGAGAAAAGTGTCACCTTGAGACATGGTGGTTTTGTGGGAGCACCTAAAACATTGGGTCCAAAGGTAATCAGGGATCGAGTAGTAATAGGAATCTTATTTCTTCAAGTGGTAATCAGTAGGAGCAACAGGGAGGATCTTATCCTCTAGCACATAGTGGTGACAATGGTTCACACTCTAGGGATTCTTAGTACTCTTAGTGCAATAAGTGAAACTAGTATGAACATCCATCATAGAGTACTTATTCTTTTACCATTGGGGGTAGTTCTTAACAATCTAGTACACCTAGAGTGAAGAGGATTTTTAATAGGTAGAGGACTTTTGATGAAGAATTTTCTTTATGCAGACAACACGGACACAAGTCATCCCACTGTCCTCAATGGAAATCACAATTCTCAAATTAAAGACATATAGATTTGTAACCCACGATTAGAGATATCGATAGATCTCATATCGTGTTTTTAGTGAAGAGTCCTATCCTCCTATAGGGGGAAACAATCCAATGGAACCCACATAATGTATGCTAGAGTTTTTATCTTTCATGTAGGCTTCTAGGAGTAAGCCTAAGTCTAGGGGGGTGGATGTAATGTGTTCCCCTAGTTTACTTTTCATGTTTTATTATCGAACTCTTTTAGGCCATTTTTATTGTTATGTTTTATGATTAGTGGTACTTTGTTACCATATTTGATTATATGCTATTTCATATTCAGTTGATATATTTAATGAGCTACTTAATACATGATTATTTTAGGTGTTTATGTTTATCCTTTCAATGATGGCATTTCATATGATACTTATAGTGATTTCGGTTATTTCATAGTGATAGATAGATGAATGTTTTATATGCAATTTCTATGGTTACTTATCCCATACTTGAATGTGTATGGTTTACTCGCATGTCATTATTTTTCCTTGCTCATGCCTTGAGTTCCAGTACAAGCTAGGATGGGAGAAGAGAGGATTCTTTGTTGTGATCTTGCTTCATTAGTATGCCTTGTTTGTATGAAAGGATATGGATGCCACATAGAGACACTAGAGGGGCAAAGTCCACAAAGGTTACCAAGGTAACCTTAGAGTTAGGTCATGTGATGACACTTGCCCACTTGCATAATAGATTTCCTATGTGTCTTTGTTGCCTCTAGGATTAGATGATACTTGTGTCTTGGTACCTTTAAGATAGATTGCTATTAGGATTTCCTTGACTTAGATGTTGGTTATGACTTGTGGATTGATATCCATATGGGACTTGAGATTATGTCCCTATCATAGTGGGAGTGGTCCATTTAGGTTCCACAAGGTTGAGTGGTAGTGTTTCTTATACCATTGAGATCTGACAATTGGATGTCAATGATGGATGTCCTTGTGCAGTTGATCTTTTCTTTCTCATCTTATATTTTTGTTAGATGGTTATATTATGTTATATTGTACTTGATTTATCAAGTATCTTATGGAATGATGTATTTTAGTGATGATGTATATTCTTTGAGCTTTTCATACCCTACAATGTGTACAGTGGATGATTATGCATTCGTGTTATGCTAAGTGGCATCCTTTATAATTGTATACTATTTATTGGATTCGTACTTGTGATTATTCTATGATGTGGATTTTGGTTATGTGTTAGATTTAATATTAATAAAACTTATTTATATATGTGATTCAATGTCATGGGACCCTTCAAAGATGTAATCTATTTTTTATGGTTGTATGTATTTGAGATATTGCTTCTACTATGTTATCTATTGATGTTATTATCTTTTTATAAGAAAAATGTTTTCCAAACTTAGTGGAACTTTAGGTTAATTTTGGGTTCCCTAGTAGAGCATTACAGAAGTTCTCTTACTCCTCGTCCTATGGTGGTTTTTTTTCTTTTGCCAGTTCCTGTGGCTCTCCTTTTTCCTACCTATATTCCTTTCTTTGTTCTCCTTTCCATCGTCGAACTCATCGCATGGTTGTAATTTTCTATCCACTTTTTAGACTCCCACCACTTGCTGAGTTATCCTTTGTCAGGGACATTATGACCATCTCCATCATATCTTGGTGTTGGTCCTTGAAATTGTCCTCTAATTTGCTACGCATGTGTTTCAACATCATCCTACCCCCGCTTCCTTACACATTTAGGAAATTTTTTTTGCATTTTATTCATGTAGTATTTTTTCTTTAATGCTTATATGGCATGCCTGAGATGAGTCATCCCTTTCATTCGAAGGGTGTTTAGAATTTGTTTTCACACATCATCACTAACTTATGTTTTCCATATTATTATTTTTCGTCACCTTATTTGTCTTCATTGATCACTCTTGAATATAATAGTCTTTGTAGACATTAACTTCCCATTATTACTCCATGTCACTGTACTTTCTCTTATTTCTTCATGGTACTTGTGTCACTATCCTTTTTTCTATCACCATTGTTGTTGGTTTTCTAAACTTCTTACCCATGTCTGAAATTTTTGCTTCCCATTTTGGTGCAGTTATTCAAGACTATGGGAGTACATCACCTTCATTGTGAACTTGGTTCATTAGATAAGTTAAGAAATGTTCAAGAGGCTTTCAAAAAAATTGAACATTATGGATGGTTACACTACTATGAATGCTTGTGTGAGTATAAATCTAATGATTTTGTGGCTATCAAATTTTCCATGAATCTTCGACATAAAGAAGTCACTATGAGAGGGTTACAATTCTATATTAATCTTCAAACTTTTGTGGCTTCCACTAGCCTTCCACAAGTCAGAGACCTCTATTTTTCTATGGAGTCATCTTGAGTTATATATTTGAATCTGCAATAGAGGTGATTTCTATAGAGAGGTGAGTTAGTTGAAACTACTCAAGGGTCAGGGATAGTCCATAAGTATTTACAATATCTATGGGATGAGGCATCTTACTTTTTTATTAATTTTTTCACCTATGAGGTTCGTTACCTATATGTGTATGCTCACCATATTCATCTCATGTTGCATTTATGACATGGAGTTATGGTTAATGTTCCCTATTTTCTTTTGGGTTCTTTGAAATGCTCATGCGGTCAATACCAAGAAAGTCAAATTGATTCCCTTGCCCACAATTAATTAATTAAATTACTTGTTATATGTGTCCTTAGGTCTTCTCAACCTACCTTAGAATGGGAAAAATTTGTTGATTTATCCCATATAGGAGACCCTGAATTTGTTGTCATTGGAAAGTGTAAGAATTTGCCTAAGGGAAAAATTCACCCAAGAACTAAGAACTCAAACACAAGCACATGATAGACCAAAAATGGATATGATCAATTAATCAGAGTATGTCCGAATACATTGCTCTATTCAAAATGTGATGTTCAAACACACTAGGAGTGCCTGTATATAAAGGCCTCTCAGGAAGCACCTAGAATGTCTCTAGAAACAACCAGAAGATAAGACAACTAAGCACCTTATCCAACATTCTAGATGAATGGATAAGAATGACAAAGTGTCACATGTGTGTAGAAGATTCCTGTGTTGTAGACACCATGTGCTTAAAAGAGGTGTGGACCCCTATGATGTCATCAAGACAACTCACAAGAGTGTACAAGCTACTAAGTGTCTCACAAATAAAAATAATAAAATAATGCAAAATAAATAAATAATGCATTAACCTAAGTAAACTTAAGTTTAATAAGTAAATACTTATTTACACCAACACCCCCCCTTAAGTGCAACTTAGGGGAATGCCCTTAAGCTTACAAACTAGGATGAAGATGCATAATGGGTCCCGGCTACTAGGCCATATTAGGTACCCATGTACATAATGAAGATGCAATCTCTCATAAAGCGGGGAAAGAGGGAAAACCTCATGGGAAAAACCCTCCCCCAAAAAAAGAGAGATGAAAGAGGATGCATGGATGGATGGAGTAATCAAGACCTCCCCACTATGACATACATCCATGTATATACAAGAAAGAATGGAGAAGGACAAAACCTCCTATGAGGAAAAAGTCCCCCCCAAAAAAGAGGAGGAGACAAGGTAGTTCCCCCCCCCTTAAAATTAGTGTGCCAATCAGTGAAGAATGCTCCTATGTAGAAGCTGATCCATGACCTTTGGATGATGTTCCTCCCCTTTGGAAGAAACAAGAGCAAGGGTACTTACGAGATATGTCCCTTAGATGGAGAAGGAATCTCTATGATGATCGATGTCTCTAAAGCCTATCCAAAAGTCCCTATGTCGATATTGATGATGGCTTCCTCCAAAACTATTGAAGAGAAGAGAAAACCAGACAAGGAAGGAGGTAGAACCTATCTCAGGAAACCAATAGTATTCTCAAATGTGAGAGAGATCTCCTGTGGATGTTGTACATAAGAATCCACAATCATGCCAACCTAGAAGGATTGATCATGTAGAGAATGTGCAATAACTGTAGAAGAATCTGGAAGACCATGTGTACCCTACAGTGCTGAAGTACATGAATCTATCACTACGGCAAAGGATGGAATATTTGCCTCAAAAGAAGATGAATGTCATCAATAATATCTCCCACATCTTCAATGTGAGACTCCATAAACAACTATGCAATGTCTGAAAGAAAGTCTTCGCATGAAGGTAGAGTAGGAAGACATAAAGTATCCTACTATACTGATTCTAAAGCATTTATGGCTGAAATAGGATTAGTAGGAGCAACAGGAGCTGGAGGTGTGATCTCATTTGAGGTTGAAGAAACCATAGCTGGAGTGACTGGATGTAGAAAGTCCATTAGAGATGGAGGATCACATGGATCTCCATATGCTTCCCAAATAGACCACCAAATATCACAAGAAAAATGTGCCAATCTAAGAGGACCAAAAGATTCCCTACTCATAATTTTACGCAAAAATTTATTAAGGTTAATAATATATGTCCAATCAAAATGTGCCATTGAATAGAGATAAGGAAGCAATCCTGGATGTTCTCTTAGATGGTCAATTATCAAAGTCCTCCATTTGTAATAGTTCCTTGTTGTCAACTGTGGTCTAATACCAAACTGAAAAATTTGACAAGACTCCATGAGATCAATCAATGAACCTCCAAAGAATTTAAAAAAATCAAAGGAACCCCCCCTGAAAAAGATGTTGTTGGCACTTGAAAGCTAGTTGCCAATTTAAGGCCTATTTCTGAAAGTAGTATTTCTATATACAAAACCTACAATTTGATTGCATATTTGGAAAGTAGACAAAAAAAATGCACTTTCAAAAAAAATGGAACCTGATTTGGAGTCCAAATGAGCTCATACCAAGCATTTTAAGTGCCAAAATTCGAGATTTTGGAGTTGCTGGAAAATTCAAAAATAGAGATCTCAAACCACCTGCACCAATTTGTGTAGATCACAAAATCCTACCCCAAAACAAAAAAAATTTCTCACAAAAAGGAGTCCGTATGAGGAAGATATCATTTTTTTAAAATCGTTGCTGCTGTTATTTTTTTTGAATCGTCTTCGCGCCTCCAAAAAACAAATGGCTCTAGATTTTGCCTCAGATGTCCGATTTGGATGAAACAAAATCTGATCTAGGGGTTTTTGAACCTTCTAAATGTGATGCAAATATCAGATTTGCACCAACAAGCTTCAATCTTCACCTGCAAAAAATATTTCCTATGGCCCTATGGCCAAAAAATTTCCAAAAAATAGCAAAGATGCAGATGAAAAAAATGTAGATCTGAAAATTAAATGTACAAATCTGAAATGATCATACCAATTCTGCAAATCAGTCCTTTGAGTGTTGATTTACAAAAAAAAATTGCCTCACAATTGACCTTGGCCTTGGGTAGGCAGCTTTGTAGCCGATTTTCACCGAATCAGCGTTTTGAATGCAATGATGAGGTCAGATCTAGCTCTAGACACTCCAAATTTTTGCAACACTCTGAATTTGAGTTGAGGTGATGAAGCAAGCGTGGTCTCGAAATGGCTATGTAATGAGAAAATCTCCAAGTTTCTCTAATACCATGTAAGAATTTTCCTAAGGGAAAAATTCACCCAAGAACTAAGAACTCAAACACAAGCACACGATAGACCAAAAATGGATGTGATCAGTTAATTAGAGTATGTCTGAATACATTGATCTGTTTAGAATGTGATGTTCAAACACACTAGGAGTGCCTGTATATAAAAGCCTCCCAGGAAGCACCTAGAATGTCTCTAGAAACAACTAGAAGATAAGACAACTAAGCACCTTATCCAACATTCTAGATGAATGGATAAGAATGACAAAGTGTCACATGTGTGTAGAAGATTCCTATGTTGTAGACACCATGTGCTTAAAAGAGGTGTGGACCCCTGTGATGTCATCAAGACAACTCAAAAGAGTACACAAACTCCTAAGTGTCTAACAAATAAAAATTAAAAAATAATGCAACATAATTAAATAATGCATTAACCTAAGTAAACTTAAATAAGTGTAATAAATAAATACTTATTTACACCAAGAGAAAGAATCTACAACTAGCTCCTCTAAAAAGTGACAAGAAAAACCATTATCCTCGACTAAGTTCTAAAAATCCTAAAGCCTTAAAGATACAAACCCTCAAATGAAGAAAGGCCAAACCACTTCTCACGTGGAAGTCATAAACCCTAATTCCACATCCTATGATTATCAGGAAGAAATAACACACTCCTGAAAAACTATAGGAACTTGCTATGATAGCCCATTCTATTTAAGATGTAGAGGTCCTAAGTGTCTATGAGTTTCCTTTGAATGACCATCTCCTTTGAGAGTTGGGATCACAATAGAGAAAAAATAAGAAATAGGGTAAACAGAAGAAAATGGTAGAACAAGAGGAATCACTCTTGGAAGAGGAACAAGAATTTGGGGGAGGACAAGAAATTGAATAGGGTGGTTAGGACGCTAAGGAGGAATAAGAGGCTAAGGAGGAACAAGAAGCCAAGGAGGAAAAAGAAGCTAAAGAAAAACAAGAGGCTGAAGAAGAATAAGAGGTTGATGAGGAACAAGAACCCAAAGATAAACAAGTAGTAGGAGATGAGCAAGAGGCCAAAGACAAACCAAAAGTTGATAAAGACAAAGCATTAAACAAATATGGCCCTAATAATAGAGAAGATGATATTCCTAACATAAAACAAGGAAGCCCTATTGAACATCTTGTTATCCAGATAGGATAAAATCTAGAACTCAATTTGACTAGAGGATTTTCAATTGAAACAATGCCTAGTGCAATTATAGAGAAAGTCATAGGGAAAGCTAGTGGTGAACCCCTTCGCAATAGAATCCAAAAAATAGGGGAGACATGAGATGAACTGACATGTTTTGACATTGGCCTTACACTTGAACATGATACCATACCATAAATGGAGTCTCAAAAGCTAGACAATACATAGGTTGTCATAGTAGTATCCCAACCGAATCTTAGTGAGGATTTTTCAAGAACTCTTGAAGTCCCTGAAGCAATGAAATATATGTTCCTTGAAAAATTGTTGCAAATAATCACAGTATTAGAAAACATTAGCAGTATGTCCCCTTTTATTATAGTAATGACAAATGGGTTTAGAATCCTTACCTTTGTAACTTCTTTGCTCGACACTCTTTGATGATTCACCAACTTCAGTGTTGTTGTATCCAAGTCCTGATGTATCATGGGTGGATCTTGGATCTTGTATGTAAATAATTTAGTAGAGAGGCTTTCTTGTCTATTGAAGATATTGGAGCTTTACCCTCTGGTCAATAAACTATAAAATACAAAAGAAAAGATAAATAAATCTACACTTTCATATTTTATAGATAATACAACATTATAGTTAGTTCAACAAACATAAATTATTTCCCAAATCTTGAACCTCTGACCTCATGTTGACAAATGTGATATACTAGTCAATCAATAAGGAAAAAGAGCTCTCTTCCCTAATATTAGTTATGTATCTTTCTAGAAGGTTAAAATGTTGACTTACCTAGTACCATTATTGGTGACTAATAAAACTTTAGAGATGAGAAAACCACCAATAATTCTTCTCTGTGAACAAAACTCCACATGCACTAGTTTGAAAACATGATTCAATGCTTTGCATCCCCTCATAGGTGCTTAAAAACCATATATTTTTTACAAATAATGCATAAGCCTTATAAAAGTCATTACAATTAGAAAAATATCATGACTTTAGTGAAATTGGGCCCTGTAATGTGAAGATTTCTTTAGCAAATAGTAGGTTTTGTTGAAATCCTCGTAGGTGAGAGATTGCTAGGCTCTAACAATGCATGGTGGATTCAGGAAAGTAATCTACATGTCATAGTTCCTAGAGGATGGGAAGTTTCCATGTTGCATTAGATTGTGACAACTCTCCTTCTGGTTGGTAGAATGTAGGTAACACACATGAAGTGTTTGGAAAAAGACACTAAAATTTTGTTTTCGGTTAAAACAATGACATGCAATTTCAATGGCTAAGCATCCAAGGCAAAATAGGCATAATTAATGATTTTTAACCCTATATTTATGCTAGTAGCTAGATTGAAAATAGAAAAAGGGAAATAATGAGTAATGATTTATTGTGATAAGTTTTTTAATTAAAACCAAAAAATTGAAGCATCATAATTCTAGTTTTGAATTTTTGTAGTAGAAACTAAGAGATTTTGGTACATGTGTTAGTTAACATTTTTTTCTGTTGTCCAAAAAAATGATTTATAAATTAACTCTAAGCCCATGCATGTGATAAAAACTTGTTGCTAACAATTGATCTATTTGCCTCAATCGAGCTCTTTGTATTTCAAAGGTACAACTCCCTTCTGTTGTAATATCTTATTGGAAAAAATGCTTCTGAGAGGGGGGGGGGGGGGGGGGGGGGGGGGGGGGGGGGTGGGGCGTGAATCAGAAGTACTAGCTTTTAATCTATTTAATATCCTTAATAAAATAACTTTGAAATGAACATGCATGCATATAAACATTAAGCAATCATGAGAAACAAATATGCATCACCACATAACACTTGAGATTTGGTAACCCAGAAACCCTCCAGGAATAAGAAGGTAAAACTAGGGTGGGGATGATACCCACAAAAATTACTGCAGCAATAATGTTTAACCACTTCTGATGGTCTACCCTGTTAAAGGCCTGCCCTGTTAAAGACTTTACACTATATCAATAGTGACCTAGTTAGAGGATTTACAAACACTTTACATGAAGTGCTACCTTGTTAAAGGATTTAATCACCTATTTAAAGGATCTACAAAATAGCTGTTAAGCTAACCTATCATCATAGGATTTCCTGTCTAATACAATGGCTAAAGAGTATTAGGTATAATAAACCTGATAGCTTACAATCCTTGATTGCTGAATACAGGCACTTGATCTGATTTCTTCTAATCTTGATCCTCTGAGATCTTATATTCATTTATATCCCCTGCTTTTTTTCTGATTAACTGAATATTCTTGTGCTGATCTCTTCCTCTAAATCTTTATATACTTCACTCTGAAAATAGTTTACCTTCCACACCTTCATCCTTTTTTATAGAATGAAACTTAGTCTTCCTTATAAAGACATTTGAAGACTTAGGGTTAGAAGTGGATCTATGATCCATATTGAATCTATGATTCCAGCTCATTCCTTATACTTTTATCATTGGTTGAATGCCTTCTCCATTTTCCTTATTGGTTGCATATAGATTGCATAGGAAATATAAATGATTTGATCTTATCACTTAAATCCTTTGAGATTCATCATATGTTGGCCATGAAAATAGTTTACATCTAAGTTTGTGAAGTTACAAACTCATATGCTAATTCAAAGTTACTCGGCACTTACTAATTCTTGATGCTCGGTACCTTCTGTAACTCGGCTCCTGTATATGCTTGGCACCTTCTGTAACTCAGCTCCTGTATCATTCCTATCTTGCTCAGCATCCTTTATGACTTGGCGCCTGAATATTGCTCAGCACTTGGATCATGCTCGGCACCTATAGTCACTTGACATCTGAAGGTTGCTCGGCACCTAATGACTTTCCTATCTTGGCACAACCTATGACTCGGCATACATAGTGTACTCAACTTTAATGTAGAAAGTGATTAAGTGTGTTGACACTCAAGTGTCAAAACCAGTTTTAGACTAACACCTTCTATGATGATTATTCAATTAAATCTTATTGAAATAGAATAATTTTTGAGTTCACACTTTTAACTTGGAAGTATAAAATGTTTTTAACATTCTACATAAACATGAAAATAATGTTGTAGATTTTAACCAATATCACTAATAAAGGCCACCTAACCCAATAGAGATAATGCATTAATTTGATCGACACTAAAAAATACTCTTATTTGGAGCTCATTGTCTAATGTATACCACATACAATTTTATTCCACCTAAAACAAATCTCATGCACATCAAGAACCACAAGATTCAAGCATATGATAATTAGATTTAAAAAGCCATCTAATTTCAAATATTTACTATTAAGTTCCAAACAATCAAAAAGATCATAACACTTTGAATAGTTTTGAAATAATCTAAAAATATCACCAAAGAGCCAACCCTCTAATTAAATTGAAAAATAAGTTTTATAGCTACATAAGGTTGAATTTAATTTCTAAAATCAACTCATGCAAGAACCTTTATCTAAACTAACTTTTGACAAAAACTAAAACAAAGTTTAATAAAAAAGAGAACCCTATTGGTCATGACACTTTAGACTACTAACTAATTTCTACATCGAGTAGAGGACTTGATATTTTTTTCCTAACTAGCAGAAACTCTACCTCTTGCTTCTTTTTATTCCTTATAAGTAGCCATGAAGTGCTATAGTGCCTACTGATCTGGCGCTCTAATGTACTCTAGGTGTAACTTCCATACTTCCTTCATCTTATTTATGTGCTCCACTTTCCCTTCGTGCACTTCTAGATGATCTCTGCATATTATTAACATGGATTCAACCCTCAAGATTATAGAGAAATTCTTCACTTAGATATCTTTTTTTCTCTTTCATTACTTTTATCTTATTCTAAAAGGAAGCAATTATTCATCTATTTTTTTATCTGGTCTCTTCTTGTTTTCCATTGTCTGATGTCAATGCATTGACATCACTAGTCATTATGTCCTTGCATTCAAGTTCCCTAAGGAGCTCTATTGGTTCATCCATGCCCTATTCAATAACAACATTTCTCCACTTAATGTTGGATCCGACAATGAATAACACATAATCATCCAATCCTAAAATAGGTTTTTTTTGTATAAAATATTATGATACCATATTATTACACTTTGTTGATGCACATGATCTCTTCATCCCATTTTACCTTTTAACTCTCCTTGGCATAGAGTTTTGACTCTAGTTCATTGATCACTTTATCAGCTTGTAGCTTGGTCTATGCAAGAATCATAACATTTTTTACCTCATTATCCATCACAAGGTCCACCCAATCATTGACCATCTTGGAAACTACTTGGTCCATTTTGATCTGATCTAAGAACCTCTAATGAGTAGGAGAAGTGACATCCATTATTGAAGAGGATTTAGTCAAACCTAAGGCATCAAGATTTTGCAGGGAATTAATGTATTCAACCATCAATTTCATTGGTTGTTTCATCTCCTTCTTATTCTTCCAATCATTCCATATTTTGTGAGGAATTATTTTATTTTTGAATTCAAAGATCATCATGTCAGTTGTCTTGGTTACTAGCCCTAGATCTTCTTTCTCGACAATAAAGTCCTCAGGTGTGATCTCATCTTTGTTCTTATCAATAATAGTCTTTTATATTTTAGTGATCCAATGCCTTGTATTCTCATCAACTTCTAGCATAGACTTTATATTAGATTTATTTATCTTGGGTCTTTTTTACATGCATTTACTAACCATGTCTTTCATTGGTATAATGCTAGGTACTATACTGCATTTTCTATTGACCAAAAGGTCAAACCATTTAGGTCCATTAGAAAAAAAAATCTTGTGTAGAGTCTAGTAGTCAGTTAGGTTTCTCACTACTTGGGCATCAGGGATACCAAAGTTGTCTATTGCATTTTTATCTCCTTGTTTAACAGCTCCTAATGAATTATCCATATTGGATTGTTCCACAAGTTCACTAATATCCTTTTTTGTGTTAAATTCCACCATCACTAGCTCTTTTTCCTTATTCTTTTTTTGACTCCTCGAATGGTTAATCTTTCATGTAGGTTCAACTTGAATTAGAATTCATTCTTGTACTAGAAGTTCAACTTCTATTGTAGGTTCTGGCTCACCTGCAGGAGAACATTGTACAATATTGTCAGTTAAAATTGGGGATAATCCTAAACTAGAAGTTGTTACTTTAGTTGGGAATTCTTTTTAGTACTTATCATCCTTTTCATTTTCTTCTCCCTTATCCACTTCTCTATTCTAATCGCAATGTTGAGAATTCTTTTCTAAATATCATCCTCTTCTTTCTTGCTCTAGCTCATGTATTTAGGACCCATCACTTATTTGTCCTTGTCTTCTTTGACCCCATCAATGTTTATTTGTAGCCTAAATGTGATGATTCCCTTAATGTGAACCTTGACCACAACATTTTTCTAACCTCAAAGTCATCCATGTAGTCTTCCAAGTAATCATGTGCATGTGGTTCATGCATAAATGCAGGTTATACCTTGAAACAGGTTTCTACAAAACCTTTACTATCAAATCTAGGTCTTTCTTGATAAGGCCTTTCATAAGCTTCAACTTCAATTCAAGATTTTTGGAATCTTGGTAAAACTTTCAATGATAATGGCCCAACTCAATAAGAAACAAGAAGCTAAAACCTTTCTTTGGATTAAGCTTCTTATCAAGAAAAACAATCTACTTATAGGTTTCAATGAGAACATACTTATCTAAGATGTGTCTAGGTAACCTAAAAGGATCCCCTTCAAATATACCAACCTTCACATAATTAAATTTTTGAAATTGAATAAATAAACTTCCACATGTTATGATCAACTGAATTTATTCCTCAGGTAGCCTGTTTTTCTCTTTCCCCTAGAAATCAAACATTAGGTGTGCCAAGAACACATCTTGTACTCTCCTAGAATTCTTTGAGTTCTTTTTCTATTATGATAGGGGATAATAGTCATATTCTCAACCCATGGATCATGAGGTAGGCCTTCTCATTCTCTAAACCATATCAATAGGTATAAAAAGTAAGAAGAAATATAAAATCCTACCATTCCTATAGCTTTGGAAAGTTGTTCATGAAGTATGTCTACAATTATCTCTGCCCAATCAATATATTTGTTTTCACTAAGTATGGTTTTGATGAAGAAATACATCCAATCCTCCCATAAAATGCATGTTTATTTCCCTTCACCCTATTCAAGAAGATGATGGTAGCCTTTACTTCTTTAATCAATTGTTATCTCATCAATGGGCATGGAAACTGGAGCCTCCCTTTTCTAGTTTTAGCAGCTAATTTGTAGCTATAATATTATTATAGTCCTTTTGTTCATAAGAACTAACTTTAAGAGAGACTAATGGTCCAACCTTCAAAGGCTTCTATATGGAAAATTCTCAGAGCACTCATGATAGCTTTTTTGTTTATCCAGAAAAGTATTTCACTAGAGCATATTCAAAAGCACCTTCCTTTGACATCATACTTATCCCTAAATCTGATTATTATCTCTAGACATGACACTACTTCAAGAAACCCTGCAGTCTAAACTCTAGCTACTTTATCTACCATGGACCAAAACTTTGCATTCTTTAATCTTTCCACCACCCTTTCTAGATATAATCTCATTAATTAAAGTGATATCTCCTAATTCTTGAAGAAAACTAATTAAAGGGGTGGGTTTCTTCCCATTGGAAATTTTAGGACATGAGGAAGGCATTTGAACACCTTATATGAATATAACTTGAATTTCATGAAAGATGGAGAGAAAAAAGGGGGGAAAAAAATTGAACTAGGAACTGGAAATAAGAAAACATATGAATGGATTTTAAACTCACCCATGCTCCAACTCCAAAATTTTTTGTAGAAGATAATACCTTATCACCAGCTTCTTCATCTCCAACTGAGTTGTAGGAAAAAATTACTTAACATGAGTACGTATGGTGGAATAGGGAAAAAGATTGTTATAAATTGCACTTGTGCAATATGTTTCACTAATCAATAGAAACCTTACTAATTTGATGACATTTTGAGAGCCTTAAAGGATAATTTAACACATGATAAATTCCCTAATTCAAAAAGAGATAGCAAGAAAAGAAGGAAGAAAGGACTCATCACTAAGACCAATCAAGGAAAACTTCCTTCACTCCAAGAATAGAACAAAGCTAAAGATATCATGGTCATGCAAATGGTTTAGTGAAGATGTCCTCAACCTTCTCAATAATAGGAATATAATCTAAGCTAAGAGAGCCATCCTAGATCAAATGCCTAATGAAGTATTTATGAAGATCAATGTTCTTGGTCCATTGATGCTCAACTAGGTTGCGAGAAATGTGTATAACATTATAATTTTCACACCAAAGAAAGGTGGAACTATCAAGGGGAAAACTAAACTATGTCATCAACTGCCAAAGCCATAAAACATCTTGACTAGCTAGCATAGTTTTCATGTATTATGCCTCTATAGATGATAATGTGTGAGCATGTTTCTTCTTGAAAGATCATGTGATAGGACCAGAACTAAGAAAAAAGACAAAGCTAGAAGTAGACCTCTGATCATCAATATCACCAACCCAATCTGATTCTATATAACTAGTAATGTGAGTGTCCCCTAATGTATAGTGAATTTCATAACATGTAGTAACTTGAATGCACCTCAAAATAAATTTAGAAGCTTGCCACTGACTCTCATGAGGATTGTGTGAGAATCTAGAGACAAGGCCAACCACAAGATCAAGATGTGTGTGCATTAGGTACAAAAAACTACCCACAAGTTGTCTATATAAAGTAGAATCCATTGTATGAGTAGAGAAAGTAGTAGATAAAATAATATCTAGTGGAAAAGGTGTGGGAGAAAGCTTGTAATCAAGCATGTTGAATATTAGAAGCATATCAAGAGAATGCTTCTATTGGAGTATGACTATCCCATCTGAAGACTTAAAAACCTATTCACCCAAAAAATAGTGTAGAAGTCCAAGGTTTTTCATCTCAAAATTCTCTCTCAAATCTCATTTAACACTCTAAATCATAGAGGGTGACCTACCTTTAATAATGAGATCATCAACATATAGCATAAGTATCAATAGATCAACCCCATGATGTTGAATGTATGCTAGAGGATTAGAATGAGAGTGTTTAAAGTGTGATGTGAGAAAGAAGGAATTCATCTTCTCATACCAAGCCCAAGAGGCTTGTTTGAGACTATACAAATACCTCCAAAGTGTGTACACCATAGAAGAGTTCTATACAAAACCTCAAGGCTACTCCATATAGATATCCCCATGTAGGTCTCCATGCAAAAAAGTACTCTAAATATGTTGGAATTATTTAGAATAACTAAGAGGGGGGGGTGAATTACTTATCCAAGGTCCAAATATACAAATAAAAATTTTCAATGTTTAGTAGACCCATATGTAGGTTACTGTCCTAGGTCAGAACAACTTTGCAAAAATGTAAACTTGAAACATAATAGATTCAATAATACATTTGAAACAAGGATTTTATGTGGAAATATAATTTTGGAAAAACCACCAATAACATTCTACTAATTCTCACTCTTATGAAGTGATGCCCTGTGAAAGGCCAACCCTATTAAAGGTTACAATACACACTGTTAAATGTGACTTGGTTAGAGGATTTCAATCACCCTATTAGGAGTGATCCTTGTTAGAGGACTTTAGACCATTCACTTGGAATTTCACCTAGTTAAAGGATTTATAAATGACGGTTATGTCAACCTTAATCCAAAGGATTTACCCTAGACTGATACAATCATTAGAAAGTAATAGTAAGCCTTGATCTGATAACAAATTACAACTCACTTGTAGATTATAGATCTCTATTTCAGTCCTCTATTCTACTTGAATTTCATACACTTCATCTTTGATAGCTTGTTCACCCTTCAAGAATTCATACTATTAAGCCTTCTTTCTTTGCATGCCAATTGCAGTCTCTTTGATTTGAACACTGAATGAAGCAATACCCTAGACTCTTTGTCTTTCTTAGGTTACACATGACCACCTTTCCTCTTGATCAACTCTCTCTATAAATAGAGATTTAAGATCTTTTGTTGTTTAACCACAATTGTCCATTTTAGGGTTAGCTAAGATACAATGAATCTACCCACTTTTCCATTTGGTTCCTCTAGAGACTTCGTCTACAATCTTTCTTAAATTTTCCTTTAAATGGTTTACCTTGAATTCTATGCCACCAGCTCATCATAGTTATCTTCCACATGCTTCAAAAAATTAAAGAAAAAGAAATTGTTGCCTCATATTCATCAAATCTATGATTTGACATGAGTATTGGCACTTGGCATCAATATGTTGTCACTTAGCCTCCATACTATTCTTTCACTTAGCCAATGCGAGTGCACCCAAAAAAAACTAAAGTTTATTGATGCTTGACATCAACTAAACTTTTCTTGGCTTAAACTATGTCCACTTGGCATACACTAGATCTTCACTTTTCTTGGCTCTAACTAATTTTATTCTTGGCTTGCACTATCTTTTCTCGGCACCTATTGTGCACTCGGTCAAGCTTGGTAGATATAATTCTTCTTACTTGTTCTTCCAGACTTAATTAGTGTATCCAAACTTTGTAGCCTTAAGTATATAAGCAATACACTATATCATCACTGTCCTAAGTGATCTTTGTAATTCTTTTTCATACGATAACTCAAACTTTCCTCTAGGTGCTCTTGTTATCTCATTTGATCAAATTCTCTTCATCAATCAAACAAATGATAGTACTCAAATCAACTAAGTAGTTGTCTTACCAACAAGTAGTAAGTTTGACATTAGTGACAAAAAAATTGATTGAAACACATCCTCATACTTGTATCAATATTTTCTCAACAATATCCATCTAAAATATTGTTCATCCATGAGAATATGCAAGAGAAGATACAAGGAAAATAAAATTTATCTTGGGGAAATGAGAAAGGGTCTCAGACTAATCAATACCCTCCACCTAGGAAAATCTCTTTGCAACAAGATGTGGTGTGTACCTATCAATAGAACCATTTGGAACAACTTGGTACAATATGCCCACCTACATCATACTAACTTTCTTTCTTTTGGAAGAGGAAAAATATCCCAAGTGTAGTTCTTCATCAAAGAAGATTAGTCATCATCCATAGCCCTATCCTAATGTCATGTTTCTTGCGAAAAATATATGGATCATCTAAAATGACATGACTCAGTAGTCCAATACCAAATGTCTAAACATGAGTGTGATGAGAACTAAAAGGATCTCATGCCATAGGTCTAACAATATCAATAGTATCATGCTCCCACTTGGATACTCGTAAAACATCTAGTGGAGGTGGGGAAGGTGGATCATCATCAAGATCATCCTCAAAGGATACATAATCTTGTAGAGGAGAAGAGGAAGTACTAGGAAGTGAGGGAGAGTCTGGTAATGGAGGCTCCATCTAAGGATAATTCTCATCAAACTATACATCTTGCCAAAATAATACCTCTTTTGGATCAGGATCAAACAACCTATATGCATTTACATCCTCAAAAAAGGAAACAAGTATGAGTTTTTAGCTCTTCCTCTCCATGGATTTTCTCTAAGCATCTAGAATAAATGCCCAAGCCTCACTACAAAAATAATGAAATGTAGAAACATCGAACTTGATAAGAGTCCAAGCCTCCTTAGGAGTCAAATATCACAATGCCTTGGAATGCATCCAATTCTAAATATAGTTGGCACAGTTGATAGTCTCACCCCAAAATGGACTCATAGCTCAAGACTATATCATACAATTGGACATTCCTTGTAATGTTTTATTCTTTCTCTTAGCAACTCCATTATAGTAAGGGGTATGAGGAACTATGAACAGGTGATGTACACTATGCTTGATGTAAAAATATATGAAAGGTTGACTCACATGTTCCCTGCCATTCTTGGTGCATATATGCTTGATAGAAAGACCAAAATTCTGCTCCACAAATGTCTTAAATATTTTAAATGAATCAAATACGTCAAACTTGTACTTCAAAAATTACACCCATGTGTGTCTAGAGAAGTCATCTATGAAGATAAACACATATTAGGAACATGTAAAAGATGTAATGGCCCTTGCCAATAGGCCACTAATAATCACTTATACTGAACTATGGAATTTCGTCAAACACTTGGCATGCAAACTAAATACACTGTTGAAAGTAAAATGCTGCATATAGAAAAAATTTGGGCAAAAAATCTACTCAAATAACTAATTTAAAATAGTGCCAATATATTTATTCAATGATAACCAAATACTTTTACATATGTTATGCGATTTTCAACTCAAGGCATTACAACATGGTACATTACAAACAAACCCTTACTAGCTGAATACAACTGAGAGTTTTTTGCAATAAAAACTAAAATGAAAGAACTTGGATTGAGAAAATTTTGGAGACTGAATGTCGAAGATGAGATGATGAAAAAGCAACTCCAAATTGCCCTCCAATTTGCTGACCGTACGGCTTGCAGGTACAACTATGCATGTACGAGCTAGTACGAATTCTGGAAAAATAAATGTTGTTCTAAAAGGTGTTGAAAAGGATATAGAAATAATTGCTAGGCTCCAAGGAAAATTATCCCAAAAAATAAAAATCAAACTCCCAGCCAATAGTGAGATATGAGAAAATATGTATGTCCAGGCTGAAAATCAAACCCTGCTAAAAATACCCAAATAAGCTCAACTTGAAGTAGCTAAATACCACTTCCAAAGTGTAACCCCTCAAAGGATATTTCACCTTCTCAGTTATGAAAATCCTTAGGAGACTCTATTCCCAAAGATCAAATGACAATCTACAGACCAAGATGGCGCCACAAATGCTCAAAGAGAAAAGTATTGTAACTCAACACTTGGGATGTCCAAATGAGAGGCCAAGCACTCTATTTATGCACTTTTCTAAGAAGCCTCTAAGAAATTCTAGAAGTATCCATAAAAAAAAAAAATTATGAAATCCCTTTATAATGCACTTTTATATTAAAGTAACTTAATAAAATAAAAAGTGCAACTCAATTCAAAATTATTATATTTTGGCCCCGCATAACACATAAAAATAAAAATATGATAAACTCCATCTCTCCAAGAGAAAATAAGACCATCCAATCCCTAAATTATCATCAGAATGACTCTCTCACCAAAACTACCTACCTACAAGAGTCCATAATAGGAAAATTCACTGAAAAATAGCATGTCACTGAATAGGGGACATGACAGTCTACCCTTCCTGAAATTGCTTGCCCTCAAGCAATCTCAAAGCTAGATGTTGCAAAATATCTTCTCTCTCCCATGTGGCATCCTCCTCAGGTAAATCTCTCCACTTCACCAAGTACTCTCTGATAGTCCTCCTATGGAGCTATCTCTCTTTGCTGTCAATGATGTACTTAGGAACAAGAACCAATTTCCCTTCATGATCCAATGGAGGAAGAACTATTGAAGGAACAACATGCAGACCCAATGCCTTCTTGAGCCATGACACATGGAAAAAATTGTGCACCCTACTATTAGTTGGACGCTCAAGCTCATAAGCCATCTCACTAATCTACCTAATAATCTTGAAAGGGCCATAATATCTAGGCTTAAGCTTCTTTGACCCCCTCTTCCTGGGAGTAGACTATCGGTAAGGCTATAGCATGAGGTAAACCATGTCACCGACCTCAAAAATCCTCTTTGTCCTCTTCTGATCTGCATACTACTTATGTTGATTCTATGCTCTAGCAATATTATCTCTAAGAGCATCAAAAATGTCCTTGCTCTCCTAAAGCAAATCCCCAGCACGAGGAACTCCAGCATCACTCGTAAGTAAATCAACAAAGCTCGATGCATTAAAGCCATATAGTGCTCTGAAAGGATTCATCTGAATAGACATTTGATAGGTAGTATTATAGAAATACTCACATAAATAAATTCATCTAAGCCATGCTTTCTGCTGACCAGCCATTTAGTTCCTCAAATATACCTCCAGCCACTTATTTACTATCTCTGTCTACCCATTAGTCTGTGGGTGGCAACTGGTGCTAGGTGTGAGCTCAGTGCTGCATAAACGGAACACCTCCTACCAAAAATGACTCAAGAATGTGTTGTCCCTATCACTCACTATGCTCTAGGGTATCCCATGTAGTCTGAAGATCTCGCTGAAAAAGACTTCAGCCACCTATGTTTTCATGTAAGTAATAGTGATGGAAAAGAAGTGTGCATACTTCGTCAACCTGTCTACTACCACATAGATGCAATCACGCCCTTGGGCCTTAGGAAAGCTTGTAATGAAATCCATGGATATACACTCTCACTTCCTATTAGGAATGAGAAGTGGCTATAGGAGCCCTTCTGGAAAGGTGTACTCTTATTTGTTCTATTAGCAAATAGGGCACTCTCTAGCATACTGCAACACATCTACCTTGAGCCCCGTCTATGTGAACCTATGTTTTGAAGTATCTAGGATTTCCAA
The DNA here is from genome assembly GCA_028749045.1 of Cupressus sempervirens. Classification (NCBI taxonomy): domain Eukaryota; kingdom Viridiplantae; phylum Streptophyta; class Pinopsida; order Cupressales; family Cupressaceae; genus Cupressus; species Cupressus sempervirens. The sequence goes on from CM053793.1 coordinate 551,818,802, forward strand.
CTGTAGGTGAATCATGAAGTGCTCTCATAGCAATACGCTTCACCTTCGATCCTGGGACTAAGAATATCCTATTCTTGTAGATAATAAAATCATCCACAATGTATACCTGGAATCAACAATTATCCCATATACAATCCTGGATGCCCATGAATCTCTAGCATACTCAATAATGATCAAGTGCCTCCACTCCTCTGATATCTGAATCATAGCACTAAGATGTGGTCTATGTGATAATGCATCTGCTACCACATTTTGAGTCCCTTTTACATAGGAGATGTCAAAATCATAAGCTTGCAATTTACTAACCCACTTTTGTTCCCTATCATTAAGATCTCTCTATCCAAGGAAATGTCTCAAACTATTATGGTCAATTTTAATGCAAAACTTATGACCCACAAGATACTACCTAAATTTAGCCAATGCATGCATAATAGCCAACATCTCCTTGTCATTTATACTAAATGATCTCTCTAGCCCACTAAGCTTCCTACTCTCAAATTCAATGGGGTGCTTGTCCTGCATCAGAACAGCACCAATACCCTCTCTAGATGCATCACACTGAAGCTCAAATGGCTTTGAGAAGTTGGGCAATGCTAACACAGGACATGTAGTCATGATCTCCTTGAATCTCTCAAAGAAAGCTTGTGCATTAGGTGTCCAAACAAAGGCTCCCTTCTTTAGAAAATCTATCATAGGAGCTACATGACATGAATACCCACTAACAAATCTATAGTAGAAACCACACAACCCAAGAAACTCTCTCAACTATGCCAGGTTCTTTGGAGTAGGCCAATCCATAATAGCACAAATCTTATTAGGATCCATCCTTACTCCCTCTACACTAATGATGTGACCCAAATACAATAGCTCTATCATGCCCAAATCACATTTGGACTCTTTATTGTACAAGGACTCTGACTATAGGATTCCCAAAACTATCTCCAAGTGCTCCATGTACTCCTACCAAGTCCTATTGCAAATTAGAATATCATCAAAGAAGACTAACACATATTTCCTCAACTAGTGATGGAAGACCCTGTTCATGGTGGACTAAAAAGTAGCTAGTGCATTGGTCAGCCCAAATGGCATGACCACAAACTCAAAGTGTCCACAATGACATCTGAAGGCAATCTTCTCAATATCCTACTCTCTAACTCTAATTTGATGGTAGCTAGATCTCAAATCAATCTTCATAAAGAAACATGCACCATGAAGCTCATTAATTAACTCATCAATCCATAGAATGGAGTACCTATTCTTGATTGTCCTTTTGTTCAACACCCTATAATCAATGCACATCCTCAATCTACCATCCTTTTTCTTCACCATAACAATTGAAGAAGCAAAAGGAGACTTGTTAGGTCTGATGTGACCCATTGCAAGAAGCTCCTTGATGGTTTTCTTCATCTCATCCTTGAGTCTCTTAATATGCCTATACAGTGTAATCATCATGGGTTTAGCACCCTCCTCCAACTCAATGATGTGCTTAATACCTATGTTTGGTGGTTTGCCTAGTGAAATGTCATTGAAGACTCTATCATACATCACTCTCAACCTCTGTATTTTTGGATGATACTCTGTCTTATGTTGTCCTTTCTATTTAGGCATGAGAGTACATATGACTACCAAATCAATGTCATCATGTCTGGCTAACCTCTCCAGCCATTTGAAGGAAATAGTCCTGATGTCTCCATTCCTGATGGCTCTCAAAATTTTTTGCTTCCCATCCACTTCAAACTTAACCTCCATGTCCTTCAATTAGAAGGTGACCTCTTCCAATGAGCGCAACCACTCCATCCCAAGAACAATATCTAGATTACCCATGTTGACAACATGGTAGTCTACCTTGAACTCATAGTTGTTCAAGTGTAAGGGAAAATTTCTAACCATCATGTTACACTTAAGAGTATAACCATCAGCAACATGTACTCATAGTCCCTCAAACTCTTCAGTCATAATACCACTACGCTCAACAAAACATGCATCAATGAAATTGTGTGTAGCACCTATATCAACCAAAGTAATAACTCTCTGTGCTGCTAGAACACCACGTAGTCTAAAAGATCCTTCCTACTAAATTCTAGACAAGCATGCCTCTTGGAAGTGCAACTCAAGCTCCTCATTAGTTTATGGAGCTTCTACTTCTAGCTCAGGCTCTACATCACTATGATCTACCTCATGTCCAGAATTATCAGAATTTGAATCCTCAAAGTAAGCCCACATAACCCTATTGGCCTTCCCCTTAGGCCTCATAAGACAATCATGATCTTTTTCATAGGGACCTTTGTAGTAAAAACATAGCTTCTTCTTGTGCAAGTCATTCAGTGTCTCCATATCAAAGGTGCAGTAGATTTACCCTTGGTGTCACCTTTTTTGCCCTTGTTTTTATCAAACTTCTTATTGTCCTTGAATGAAGAAATGCTCTTGGAGGTGAACCTATTGGAGGGTGCAATGAGCTCCATGCTTCGTGCCTTCCTCCTAGCCTCTTGCAATGAAGGGGGATCAAATGCCTTGATCCACCCCTTTAGAGGTTCAGATAACCCCTCTATGAATAGTATAACAAACCTTCTCTTGGACACATCCTGCACCATCACTGATAATCTCTGAAACTCACTGATGTAGACCTCCAAATTGTCTATCTATCTCAGTTGTGCAAGATCATGGAAGAAGACCTCTGGGTCTTTCTTATCAAAGTGCTCTACCAATCTATCCACAAGATCTTGATAGGATATCACCTAATTATGTTGCAACGTAACCATACCATGTGACCACCAATCATGTGTTGTGCCCTCTAAATGCAAAGTGGCATACTTGATAGCATCTGTCTCTTACATAGTCCCCAACGCTAGGAATGTATCTAACTTATGGATCTAGACTTGTGTTGTCATCTATCCACTGCCATTGAAAGATGGTATTAAGGTGAGCTTGATACACCTACAACTCCTCATGTGCTCTCTTCTCTAACTCAGATAGCGATCAAAATTTAGCAACTCACGAACATGTGGAGGAAGTGCTTGCCATTCTACATCTACAGCTCAAAGATCATCCTAAAAGTCCTTTGGCACATAATCATCTACTACCTCCTAGGTCACCTCTCTAAGGAATGTAGGATGTGTAGGCCTGTTTGCAGTCCATGACTTGTGCCTAGGAGCACCCTGTGAACCTTCTACAATCTGGTTATCTTGCTCTGGTGTCCCCCTATCTTGTTCTTGATTATGTCTATCTTGTGGTTCATGTGCTCAACCATGGTGGTGAGTTCCTGCAAATCCTAAGCCATCCTCTCTTGTCCTACAACCATTGCTCTAAAAAATTCCCTTATTTCCTAATCCTCATTCCTATTATCTCTTGGTGGGCTATGCTCTTTTTTGTCACCCATGGTGTTTGGCTGCTTGTCAAAATCTTGTTCCCTATCAAACAAAGTTTTCCTAAAAGTGTAAAAACTATGAGAGCCAACCCCATGTGGCTGCATGTTATTGCTAAACCCTCAGGATGGCAGGATCTAACTCTGATACCACTATAATGGCCCTTGACAATAGGCCACTAATAACCACTAATATTGAACTATGGAATTTCATCAAACACTTGGCATGCAAACTAAATACACTGTTGCAAGTAAAATTTTGAATAAAGAACATTTTTGTGCAACAAATCTACTCAAATAACTAATGTAAAATAGTGCCAATATATTCATTCAATGATAACCAAATACTTTTACATATGTTATGCAATTTTTAACTCAAGGTATTACAACATGGCACATTACAAACAAACCCTTACTAGTTAAATACAACTAAGAATTTATTGCAATACAAACTAAAATAAAAGAACCTAGATTGAGAAAATGTTGGAGGCTGAATGCTGAAGATGAAATGATGAAAAAGCAACTACAAAGTACCCTACAATGTGCTGATTGTACAGCTTGTAGGTACAATCGTACATTACAGACTAGTACGGCTTTTGCAAAAATAAATGCTAAGCTGAAAGGTGTTGAAAAGCATATAGAAATAATCATCAGGATCCAAGGAAAATTCTCCCAAAAAATAAAAATCAAACTCCCAACCAATAGTGAGATATGAGCAAAAAAATGTATATCCAAGCTGAAAATTAAACCCTGCTGAAAATGCCCAAATAAGCTCAACTTGAAGTAGCTAAATACCACTTCCAAAATACTACCCTTCAAATGATATTTCACCTCCTTAGTTATGCAAATCCTTAGTAGATTCTATTTCCAAAGATCAAATGACAATTTGTAGACCAAGATAGCGCCACAAATGCTCAAAGAGAAAAGTAGTGTAACTCAAAACTTGAGATGTCCAAATGAGAGGCCAAGCACTCTATTTATGCACTTTTCTAAGAACCTCTAAGAACTTCTAGAAGTATCCATAAAAAAAAAATTATGAAATCCCTTTATAATGCAGTTTTATATTAAAGTAGTTTAATAAAATAAAAAGTGCAACTCAATTCAAAATTATAATATTTTGGCCCCGCATAACACATAAAAATAAAAATATGATAAACCCCATCTCTCCAACAGAAAATAAGACCATCCAATACCCAAATAATCATTAGAATGACTCTCTCACCAAAACTATCTGCCTACAAGAGTCCATAATAGGAAAATTCACTGAAAAATAACATGTCACTGAAAAGGGGACATGACAAAAGATGTTGTGGGGAATGAAATAAGATCATTGCATATCAACTCCATTGGTGTCTTAGCACATATGTATCTACCTATTAAAAAGGATCTTTGTGATGTTTTCCAATTGCATAACCTTGAAAAACACCATTAGTACAAGAGATTTGAGGTAGTCATAACACTAGCTCCTATCTACTCATCTATTGTAGATATCTCTAGTTGACATGGCCAAAATACTCATGCCAAATCTTGCTCATGTTGGAATTTACAAGTGGGAAGATTTACTTCAGGGGGGGTGAATCAGAAGTACCAAAATTTAACCTCTAAAATTGAAATCAATCACATGCATCTAACACATCTAATTTATATGAAAGTAAAGACATGCATGAAAATAGATAACACAAGATTTGATCACCCAGAAACCCTCCAAAATGAGAAGGTAAAAGTGGGGTGGGGATGACACCCACAACTTATCACTACAACAATATGTAACTAGTTAAGGTTACAAAGTTTGACCACCATCAATGGTATGCCCTATGAAAGGCCTACCCTATTAGAGGCTCTACACCCTATTAAAAGTGACCTATTTAAAGGACTTAGAAACACTCACTTGGAATGTCACCATGTTAAAGGATTTACAACCCTATTAAAGGTTCTACAATCTTCATTATAGGATTTTCATTCTCCTAATACAATGGCTAGAATGTATAGTAGAATGTGTTGATCTGATGACTTACAATCTTCAATTGCTAATTCCATATCCTTGTTCTATCTAATTTGATCTGATCCTTCTTGATCTATTATAACTATGTTCATAGTGCAGATGCTCTATTCTAATCAATTTGATTTTGCAATGTTGTTCTTTCTCTAAGTCTTTACACCTCTTTCACTTCCCTCAAAACTTTGCTAGCATTCTCTCATGCATTCCCACATGATCCACACAACAATGAATTATGAGGTCTCATCCTCCTTAAAAAGGTTTTTAGACTTAGGGTTAGGTATGAATCTACAATTGAGATTCATCCATCTTTCCCACTCAATTCTTTCCATTTTTCTTATTGGTTGCATGCTAATTGCATAGGGAATGTAATAGATTCGATCTTATCTTTTAGATCCTTCGAGATTCATCTTGAGTTGGCTCAAAAATGGTTTACATCTATATTTGTGAAGGCACAAATAGCTACTTTGATTTTGTATTACTCGACACTTACTGATTGTTGATGCTTGGCACATATAGAAATTTTGTCTTTCTTAGCTCCTATAGTAACTTTGTCATGCTTGGAACCTATACATTGCTTGGCACATATATTGGCTCGGCATCAATTGTCACTCGATACTTGAAACTTGCTCAGCACTTGAATAACTCGGCACCTATTGAATTTCTGGCTTGGCACATACTGTAGCTTGGCATCTATATTATACTCGGCATCAACTTAGAAATTTCTTAAGTGTTTTGACACTCAATTGTCAAAACTAATTTGAGACCAACAATCTCCCCCTTTGACATGAGTGTCAAAAACACTTAACTAAACATTATGAATCTAATCTCTATGAGTATAATATACATCTTGTTTGACATATGTACAAAACTTCAAAAACTTGTTCAATTTTTTTTTGAAGACTATATACCTCAAAACTTGTAACTCCCCTTGAGCTAATGTGTCATTTCCATATCCAAAACTCCTTATGTTGGATTTGTCTCATGCTGATTATTCTGATACTCTTTATCTCTACCTTGCATTCCTTCCCTTGTCTACCCTATTTTTGTGTGCTCTATTTTTACTCCCCCTTTTTCATATCTTCCCTTGCAGTTTTTATAATCTTTTGGCTTTATCTCCTTACCTCTCCCTTAGTTTTACCTTCTCCTCAAAACTCAAAATTTAATTATCTCCCCCAATTTATTGTATCTCCCCCTTTTTGACACTTATGTGAAAGGGTTCTATTGATTAATTGAATATTTAGCCAAAAAGGATTTGTTTATCTCCATTATGATCTTCAGAGCAGCATCCCAATTTCCCAGTGCAATTTCTAGTGCTTTAAGTTGGATGGTTGTCTCTACTGTAAGGTTTACTAGGCCTTCCAATGCTAAAAGAGTGGGATCTTTCTTCAAAACATTATCTGCATAGGCTAGTTCTTTGTGCAAAACTTCCATGTGAGGGGTTATAGAAGACTATATTTGTATTGACTTGGCCTTTATGTTAGCCTCATCAGTTGTGAGCACAGCTAATTCCTTTTGAGTGTGAAGCGTTGTAGAAAAATACTTCTCACTTTGAGTTGGATCCTTGGGTAGCTACATGCTTGGTACTTTTAGATTTCTCTCCAAGCTCATAATCCTCTAGCTAGTCTCTTATGTCAAGATTGATTGATCACATAGTTTTGAGTACAATGAGAATATGTTCTCAAGTACTATTTTTACCTTTTCTATATTCTCCAACTCCACCTATGATAGTTCTATCTCAATTGATATATGTTTATTCACCTTCATTTGGAATTTCTTTTCAGACCATTCTATCAATTTTGCATTTGTGTCTAGGTCTTCATTTTGTACTTGGTCCACTATGTTGGATAATTGCTCCATTATGGGCTTGGTTTCATTAGGTATTTTCAAGTTGAATGCATCTAAAAAGATGTCTTTGATTTCAATTAGAGCTTTCCTTTTCCTATACTTACTCCTGAGTATCTCTTGTTTCTTCTTTTTCTCTAGTGCCTCTTGTACTTCATTAATCTGATATATGTTCATTGTTTTATAGTCATACATTAGAATGACTATCTCCTCATCAAGTGTTGGGTCTCCATACTAAAGTACCCTTGTAACCTTAGTAGAGCTCAAGCCTGGTGCTGATATTTGAAGTGGTACTACATTAGTTCTCGGCTATTGAGTTGTTCTTGTAGGAGTCCCTATTGTAGGAAAGTTTATCAATGTTTGAATTGCCTCTTGTTCCTTCTCCTTGGGGCTCTCCTTTTCCTCTTTGATTTTGCCTTGATTAATGATTCTAATCTGAGGTGGTGCACCTTATCCTTGTGTTTTAGGAACAAAGATATCTTTCTATCCTATTTTCTCTTTTGCTAGCTCCTCGACAGTTGAAGTCATTGTGAGTATGGAATCAACCCTAGTTGATGCATCTTGTGTTACTTTCTCTTGTGGTTGTCCACTTTTAGCTGTTGGAGTATGTGAAGGTGGTTCTTGTAGATTCACCTTCTCCTTTTTAATCTTAGCTATTACTTTTCAAAGTTCCTCCACACTCACCAAGACTGGATTAGTACATAGCTATGATTGTAAAGTAGTTCGGTGAAGAATCTTTCTAAGATCCTCTGTAATCAATGGGTTGATGTTCTAACCAAAGGTGTCAGGACCATCCTTTACAATTATTTTCTCTATAGGTGTGGATGTTACATGTAGAGGACTAGGTGGTGGCATTTGTGTCTTGCACACTCTATTCTTGTTATTGCTCCTCAGTAGTTGCCATACCAACCTTTTGTGTTTCCTTCTCCACCGTAACATTTTCATTTTCATTTTCTCCTTCTTATTCCTTCTCATTTTCCTCTTCTTCTTCTTCATTATTTCTTCCCTCAAAGGGATCTTCATGCCCTTCCTTTACATTTGTGAGCCCATAAATTACTTTCCACATTAGAGTGGACTTCTTCACAACATCCTCAATTTTATTCTACAATATGTTGAAGGCTCTATACTTGGGTACAACTTTGCACCCATGCTTATTATTAGCCTTGCTTATTTGGCCTTTTGTGAGTTCAGGCATCACAAGAGCCAGTGTTGACTCCCGTATTTCTTTCTCCATGTTTAGACAATAATGCCATTTATTTTCTATAATGGAATATAACTCCTTAGGCATAGTATTACCTAGTTCAAGTGGAGTATTCTTGAACTTTTCCATCATGGTGTATATTGATTCTTGCACCATGTTTTTCTCCTCTCTTGTCAACTTATTCAAGTCAATACCTTTGAGCCCTGACAATTTTGCATTATCTCTAATGTTGTCACAAATGTTTTCCAAATCAGATTTAGTGGTGTGACTTACCACTCTAAACTGGTTGTTACCATCAAATTCAGTTCTCTCCTCATCTAACTCTAAAGATACCATATACTTTCTTCTTTGCTTCTTCTCTACTGGTCCTCCCTACTCTATGGCTTTCTTCTTTCCTTGTTCCTTGGCCACCTTTGTTGTAGCCCTTGTATATGCTCTAGTGGTAGGTTTTGCTAAGCTTGGCTTAGATTTCTTTTTGCCTTTAGGATAAGCAGTAGGCTATTTCTGTTCTTTCCTCTTCTTGGGCTCTACCTTAGGTGCTTCCTCTTCTTCCTCAACACCTTCTTGTTCTTCAACATCTTCAGCCATGCCTTGGGTTAGTTCTAGTGGCCCTTGCCCCTATTCTTTTTCTTCATCATCATCTTCTTCTTCTTCTACTTTTGTTGAGCCTTCACCAAATTTAGCCTTGAGCTTCTTCACTAATTTTTCCTTTTTCTTTAGTGTAGAAGTAGTCCTCAATTCCATATCCACTTTAGATCTTACAACATCATATGTACCAAATTTTTGGGCACTTTTATCCACTTCTTTTGCAAGCAGTGTTGTTATTGCTGCAGATGCCTCATCAATATCTATTTCATAACCAAGTGGCCTAAGCCATCTTACCCTTGGTATGGCTTCTTGGATGTAAGTGTAATCAATATCAACATGAAAACAAATATCATTTATATGTTGTTCCACAAACGTGACTAGAATCCTAAGTCTATGTTTCATTGATTTCTTGAAATCTTCAAAATAGCTAGTCATGATTGTCTCAAAATTGTCTCCCATTTGTTCTATGTATTCATTCACCTGGGCTACTATAGACCTATTAGTTTTCCATCTTATCTTTTCATAAGATGGGAATTCATTCTGTACATAGAAGAATATACATATCAAAATTGCTCCAAATTTGCATTGAGCTCCCTTTGTTCTTCTTATAGCTCCCAAATTCTCATTGATCTATTGTAATTGCAGTTCAGCTAGATCATAAGTATGATCTTTTTGAACAATTTTATAGCTAACATTCACTGTAATACAAGGAACACTATTGAGTGTGCTAGATTGGTAGAATTTATGGGAAATGACTCTGACAAAAAAATCAACAAGTGTTTCCTTAATGGTATCAATGGTCATGCCTCTCTAGTTCCACTTAGCTCCAATATTTTTCTCAATTGCTTCTTTTGAATCACTCCTTAGGGTTTTAGGTCATTCTAGGGTTGGATACCCTATTACCCTATGAATAATCCTTTTTGATATTTTAACTAGCCCATCTTCTAACCAAAAACTGCCATCATGTATCTTACTTAACACAATTTTGATCCATCTAGTCTTAAACATGGTAGGAAAATCTAGGGAACAGGTTAAGCCCTTCTTCTCAACTATTTGGAATTCTTCTTTCAAGACCCTTATTTTGCACAATTTGTTATATGCCTCCCTGATTGCCATGTCTCCAATAGCGCCAATCTTATAGTTATAGTATCTCCTAAAATCTTGAACCATTCCAACCTTAGGAGGAATTACAGATAAGGCTCTGGCAAGGTCATTTTTATACACAACTTCAAGGATAGGTCTAAAATTGGGTTGCTTGACTTCATTTGATACTAGCTGGACTTCAAACAACCCTTTATCCTAAGGTTTTATAGAGCTAGAGGCCATCTCTTCAAACTAGGGTTTCAACACAAAGAAATTTTGAAATTGCATAGCTTGGCACAAGTATAAATACCTTGAATTCAAAGAAACTGTGTTGAATCTGTGTTGAAATCTACTCAAATAATTCAAAATCTACTTGGAAATCATTTTGTGCTCTTCTTGTCTTTTTCTCTTTGCTTGTGATGGTGAAAAATGATTCAAAATGAGATCATATACCCTAATTTCATAGCATTTAATGCTTAGTGCTTATACAGCTATCCACTCAGCTCCTTAAGCAATTCTGCTTTACTCGGCTTCCATTATCTTTCCAAGACTCAGCATACACTAGAGTTTCACTTACTTAGCTTCAATACAAATTTCCCTTCACTCAGCATCCACTACTAACTTAGCTACAACTAATCACTCAGCTTCTACTGACCTTGGTAGACAACTCAGCATATACTAGGATTTTACTCGGCATTTGAAGACAACTTTCTTTACATAGAAAAACTTGTGAGAACTTGAAGTTTTAACTTTGCATCTCTGTTCATGTTTATCTATCCTTTTTAGTATTGACTTAGTATTGGAATTGATGTATGATAAAGCACTTAAATATCAATCCCACATACCATATTTTACTTAGGTGGATGAAGTGTGACAACTTGACCTTTTGGGTGAAGTGATCCCTTCATTGGATGTGCTACTTCCATCTTTCTTCTTCCATGTTTTATTCATCTCTTCTTTGATGTGTTCAACGTCTACCTTTCCTTTTCCTTTGTTGAACTTTGAGTTGGGTGCCTTTGACCTTGTTGGGCAATTTTTGCTAATGTGACTAATCTTCAAACAACTAAAGCATGTAGTCTAGCTCAACCATCTGTTGTAGTTTCCACTAAAATGTGTTCTTAAGCAATTTTTAGGGATGTGTCCATATTCTTGATAGTAGTGACAGCTCTTCCTAGTGTTGTAGTCCCAATTGTAGTGATCTCCGTGACATTTGATCTTTGCTAGTTGATTAGATGTCCACATAGGCTTTGATATGCACTTAAAAGCTCTATGTCCATACTTTTTGCAATTGTAGCAGTGACCTTCAAATCTTGGTATTCTGATGGCTCTAGTCCTCCAGTCATGTGCATGATGACCTTGCTTGTTGTACTTGTGACAGTTTTTAGGTTTGTCATGCTAATTGGCATTCTTGCTCCTACACACATTAGAGGTATGTCCCTTTTTATCACAAAAATAACAAGTGGGTTTAGTATTCTTACCTTTGTCACTTCTTTCTTCTGTAGTATTGGATGACTCACCTTTTCCAATGTTGGTGTATCGTAATCTTGAAGTGTCATTACTAGAGCTTGGTAATTTTAGTAGTTGTTCAAAATCCTTGATGGGTTCATTAGGTTTTTTGAAGCTTTCTGTAATTTCCTTCTCTCTTCTCAAGTCATTTTGTAGTTGTTCATTTTGCATCTTTAGTGTGGAGATCTCAATGTCCTTAACATTTAGCTCATGATGTGCATTCATCACCTGGCTTAGGGTGTCTAACTACATGTTGGAAATTCTTGCAAGCTCAATTGACTTTTCCTCCAATCTATTAGCAAGGTTTCTCTTGTCTTCTTCTATCATAGCCTTATCTTCAATGGCTCTTTTCTTTTGTTCAGACACTTCACAAAGCATCATGGCTTGTGATTCTTGTTCAATCTTGAGAGTTCTAATCTCTTCTACTTGAGCTCTATTCTTCTCCATCAGATCTACTATTACTACATCAAACTCCTTGGAATCTCCATTTGCAAACACTTTTGAGGTGTCAATCTCCTTGTAATGTGTATCATTCTTAGCTATGGAATCTCTCTTCTTCTCTTTAGGGATTTCCTCAATTATTCCCTAGCTTCTTCCAGAGAATGTAGAATGAGATGTATCTCAATCTCTTGGTTCTCTATGATCTTCCCAAGTTTGAAGACTTCAATTTCTAGATCTTTTTTTCCAAGTTGCAATGCTTCTCCTTGTGAGAACTCAGCTCTAATACCAATTTTTTGAATTTACAAATGGGAAGATTTTCTTCTGAGAGGGGGAGGGTGAATCAGAAGTACCAAAATTTAACCTCTAAAATTAAAATCAACCATATGCATCTAACACATCTAATTAATATGAAAGTAAAGACATGCATGAAAATAGATAACACAAGATTTGATCACCCAGAAACCCTCCAAAAAGAGAAGGTAAAGGTGGGGTGGGGATGACACCCACAACTTATCACTGCAGCAATATGTAACTGGTTAAGGTTACAAAGTTTGACCACCATCAATGATTTGCCTTGTGAAAGGCCTGCACTACTAAAGGCTCTACACCCTATTAAAAGTGACCTATTTAAAGGACTTACAAAAACTCACTTGGAATGTCACCCTATTAAAGGATTTACCACCTTGTTAAAGGTTCTACAATCTGGCTATTAAACCAAACTAACATCATAAGATTTTCATTCTCCTAATACAATGGCTAGAATGTATAGTAGAATGTGTTGATCTGATGACTTACAATCTTCAATTTTTGATTCTAGATCATTGTTCTGTCCAATCTGATCTAATCCTTCTTGATCTGTTATAACTCTATTCATAGTGCACATACTATGTTCTAATCAACTTGATTCTGCAATGTTTTTCTTTCTCTAATTCTTTACGCCCCTTTCACTTCCTTCAAAACTTCACTAGCATTGTCTCATACATTCCCAAATGATCCACATGACATTAATTATGGGGTTTTTTCCTCCTTAAAAAGGTTTTGAGAATTAGGGTTAGGTATGAATCTATGATTGAGATTCATCCATCTTTCTCACTCAATTCTTTACATTTTTTTGATTGGTTGCATGTTGATTGTATAGGGAATGTAATAGATTTGATCTTATCTTTTAGATCCTTCAAGATTCATCTTGAGTCAACTCAAAATAGTTTACATCTATGTTTGTGAAGGCACAAACACTTATGTTGATTCTGTGTTACTCGGCACTTATTGATTGTTGATGCTCAACACATATAGGAATTATGTCTTGCTCGACTCCTATAGTAACTCTATCTTTCTCAGCACCTATACATTGCTTGGCACATATACTGGCTTGGCATCAATTGTCACTCTAAACCTATTGAATTTTTGGCTCAACACATACTATAGCTCGACATCTATATTATACTCGACATCAACTTAGAAATTTCTTAAGTGTGTTGACACTCAATTGTCAAAAACAATTTGAGACCAATACTTCACTATATTTACATGAGAAAAAAGACAAACACCTATATAATTAGAGCTCTCAAAGTAATCAAACTAATATAAGTGAGACTATAAATCAATGCCCCTACTAGCAACATCACACTCATGGACGTCTCGAATAACCACATCATGTGGTGAGAACTCAATTATCTTACCAGATCTAGAATGATGGATCTAATAGATGGACAAGAGGTTTTTAGAAATGTAAAGAACCAATAGAAAATCCTATATAGAACCACCCTCCAAAGAAATAGTGCTAGAACCTAAAACTAAAAGTTGTGTAGGATCACCAATGGCAATCTACATAGTAACACTCTAAGAAAGCAAAGTAACCAAATTAGGTGAATGTTTCATTTGGTGAAAAGAACCAAAATCAATAATTCAAGTAGTAGGAAAAGAAAAAGCTTATGAAGAAAGAGAAATTCCTTTCCCTGAAGGAGAATGTGGTGGCTTTGAAAAAGAAATATTGTGTTGCATGGCCTCCTCCAAAGCCTTGAGATGTTTCCAACAACCAAAAAATGGATGACCTTCCTTTCCACATAAATTGCAAGGATCACCTATAAACTTCTTATTCTTTGAGGAAGACTCACTAGACTTAAAAGATATACCCTTTAGAGTGGATTTTGATGTATCTAATCTAGGAGATAGCTTGGAGGAACTCTCACTACTAGATGAATCTATTATGGGCTTCAATTTTGGCTTTAACTTCCCTATATATGTTTGACCTATCAATGTTTGGTTCTTTGATCCTAGTAGAGAATCCAACTATGTAAGATTAGCCTACTCTCTAGTCAACCGACCATAGAATACCTCAAATATTAGCATGATAAATCTAGGACCTAAAGAATCCATAGTGGAATAGAAGGTAGAAGACAAAATCTAAAATTTTCCTCAAAGCTATGATAGAATTAGATAAATTATCAATCTTCACTTTCCCAAAACCATGTAACAAAAAATATGTTATTTAAACCTCATCAAAAAGCCCTTAATATAAGGAAAAGCATTAGATACAAGTGATGTAAGCTCTACCTTAATCTAAAGTTCTCTAAACTCATTGATGGTACCAAACAAGTCCTTGAACTTGGTGCACGTCTCTTGAGGAGTATCTCACCCATCAAGATCTAACTATAAATTGTCTAAAACACTTAAAGAAATTAAAACCATGGCCTTGTCCATATTTTCCATGTTGATCCCTATGTTTTCTATTAGTGTCAAACACTTAAGTCATTCACATTGAAAATTTGATCGGTTATCACTATAACTGAGCCATCTTATGAAGGTCAATCAATGTATATTAAACTCGTTCATATCTCGATTGAAGATAAGCAATTATTATTGCTGAGTAGTTATTATTTCCAAGAAATTCTATGATCATTGAGTACTCCAATGCATGTTGAGTCAAGATAGCATGAAGTTTAGTATTGATCGAGCATCAAAGTGTTCATATTTCAAGTAAACCATCTTTGACATATTTTTTTGGAATATCACAAAAATTGAGGTAAACCATTTTTAGTTGACTTGAATGCATGTTTTAATGCTTGAGGAGTAATTTAAGGATATGAATCCATGTTTTGTTATGGATCATTGATCCCTATGCAAGGTGATTAACCAATCAAAAAAGTGGAAGGATTAAGCAGCAAAAGTGAAGGATTTAGATTATTGATTTTGATCTAGAAACTTCTCTCGTTGGTTATAAAAAGAGGATCCAAACCCTATTTTTATTTGTGTGTGTGTGTGTGTGTGTGTGTGTGTGTGTGTGTGTGTGTGTGTCTGTGTGTGTGTGTGTGTGTGCGCGCGCGCGAGCGCGCGCGTGTGCAATAGAAGCAAATTTTGGATGTTGGAAGAGAAGATTAGATGCTAGAAGTGAAGTTTGAAAGAGGATATTTGTAATCAACATATTAAGTGCAAACCAAAGGACTAGGTACTAATACATTCTAGCAAGTGTTTTAGGGTAAATATCTTAATAGAGTGGTCCTAACAGACCTATTTTAAATCTCCTAATAGGGTGCTTACTTAGTTGTAGTTTTTAAATCCTTTAATCAAGGAAGATTGAATAAGTCTTGTAAGACCTTAATAGGGAAGACTCCATATAGGGTAGATCATCAGAAGTGATCAAAATTGTAGCCCTAATAGACAAACTTTATTGTTGTAGTAGTGAAGATTTGGATGTCATCCCCACCTCAATTTTACCTTCACTTTGGAGTATTTCTGGGTAACCAAAATGTTTGTGTTATGTGTTGATCTTTTGTTTACATGTTTCATGGATGAGATTTTTAGAATATTTAGAATAACTAAGAGGGTGAGGGGGGGGGGGGTGAATCAGTTATCCAAAGTTCAAATGTAGTAATTGAACAAAAAAACACTTCAACTACTTTAGATCTTGACATCCATTAGCTCGGTCTCTATAGAAGATTATCGAGAACATCAACTAACAATCTACTATCCTAAATATAATAGACTTGTAGAAAGTAAACATCTATATTAAATCATCACAAATAATATTCACACAATTTTGACACTAGGATTTAATGTGGAAACCCAATTTGGTAAAAACTACCAATAACATATCAAAAATCTTTTCACTCTTCTTAAGTGATCTCTACTAGGAGCCAACCCTATTAAAGGTTACAAAATACATTATTAAATGTTACTTTTTTAAAGGATGTAATCACCCTATTAGGAGTGGCCTTGTTAGAGGACTTTAGAACATTCCATTAGAATGCCACCTTCATTAAAAGATTTACATATGACTGTTAGGTCAACCTTGATTGAAGGATTTCAATATTGATACAATGGTTAGAATGTAATAGTTTTTTTTTATCTAAATAAATACAACTTACTTTACAAATATAGATTACAATTTTTCTTATAGGATGATCCACTAACTAGCCTTCATGATGATCTTTTTCTTTGATTCACTTGGAAACCCTTTAAGCAATCACCCTTCACAACTCTATTTAGCCTCCTACTTAAATTCACCAGTCAATAACATCAACAATTGCTCCAACTTTGCTAGGTCTTCACATCCATGATCTTAGCTCTTGTGATTCCTTAAATAGGTAATTCTAATCTTTTCCCACTCAAACACCACTGTAGATCTTAGGGTTAGGTCATATGCATTGAATCCTTCTAACATTTTGTCTCCTCTTTCCTATTCTAGAAAATTATCCAAATTTCTTCTTGAATTCTTGCATAGAAACATGAAAATGTGGTTTCCCTTAATTTAAATGTTCCAATTAATCCATCCTTATCTTCAACACACTTTACATATCACAAGAAATCAACTCTATTGGCTAGAAATCATGATTTTCTCATAAACTGCCAAAATGTTGTCCCTCAGCCAACACTATGTTCTAACGTTCGATCATCATTGGGTTAATTAGTTGCTACTTATATTCTTGTTTGAAAAATATACTAACACGATCAATATTTCTATTCATTCAACATTGTTTCTTCTCAACTTACACTGGTACTCGATCGACACTAGCATCACTCAGCAATCATTGCAAGTCCTTAATCTTTTGTTTTGTTGCTCAGTAGAGCCTATGCATTTGGTCAATATTTGATCACATCTTCAAGACTTTAGTACAACTACCATCTTCACTTGTAGCATGATTTAAAGAATCACTTTATCTTATCAAAGTCTAACTAATCAAGTGTCTATTGTAGTTTCTTCACATAACTCAACATTTTCTCTAGGTGTTATTGTTATGACCAACTTCTCAAATCCTCTTAATCAATCATCTAGATATGACACTTAAATTAGATAGAAATTTTCTAATCAATAAGGTTTTATTTCAATGGAAACATAATATTTTTTCTAATTGTAGTTTGCAATAGTGGTTATTTGTTAGATCTGGTACACCATTACAGTAAATATTTATGTGATTTACAATATTGTTGTTAGAAGGGTTAGAGGTGAAGTTATTAGATTTGATAATTGTCTCAAAGGGTAAAATTTTGGTAGATCTTGATTCACCACCACCACCACCCCCCCCCCCCCCCCCCCCTCAATACTAACTTTCCCAATGGACTTCTAACAATTGGTATCGGAATTGCATTCTCTTAGTAGAAGTCTAACCACGTAAGAGTCAAGATCTTGGAGATGGAGACCTACCAGTTGGAAAAGATCATTGAAAATTAGAAGCTTGATATACAGCTTGCACTGCAGTAGCTTGAAGAAGTAAGAGAGGGATTGAATAAATTTTTAAAGATAAGCAAGGAGATGGAAATCCTACATAGTGATACACAATATCAAGAAGAAGACATTTAAGGACTACTTGATGATGGAAATTCCAATGGAAGTAATGCAACAATAGCAGATATCTTAGAGAGGAATAATAAATTTAATGAAGAAATAAGAGGACTAAAGAGAGAGCATGAAATCTAATCAGTAAGATTGTGTGAAGTGACTAAAGAAAAAAAGAAAGATGAGGAAGATAAGTCAATGGTTGATGAAAATAAAAGGAAAATAGGGACAAGACTTGATGAAAGGACATATGATGTGCAATAACTCACACACAAGCAATTTGATATGCTTAATCAATTGCTAAGTACAAATCAAGAGCTTAATAGGAAAGATGTGGAGATCACAAAGCTGAAATTTGAGAATGAGCATCTAAGGAATGAGATGAAATCTAAAAAAGAATTCATTGAAAGGATGAATAAAGATAAAGAAGTTGTGAGATGCTATGAAGAGTTGATGAGATCACAGAGAAGACCCCATGACACATTTGGTCTAAGCTATGTCGAGCACCTATCATCTACCAAGGAAGGAGAATCATCAAAAAGTAGAGAATAAAGGAATGCAAAGCCAAAGAATGGTAAACTTACATGTTATCATTGTGGAAAACTAGAACACACAGAAAATGTTTGCAAAAGAAAGATTGGTAATAAAAACCCCAAGCCCAAATATAATGGATATTGTTATAATTATAAGAAAAAGGACATCAAGCACATGAGTGCATATCCAAAGTTAGCAATATACTAGTTGTGCCTAGAAGTGAAGAATATTGCTACAATTGTCAGAATTATGGACATAGAGCACAAGAATGCAGATTAAAGGCATAACCTAACTAGGCATCTAAGAAGAAAGGAAATGCACCTAATCAAGGTAGCTCATATAATTGGGATTACTGTAAGAATTTGGCTTAGGCTAGAATTCACCCAAGAACTAAAGAACTCAACACAAGCACATAGTAGACCAAAATAGGTAGAGTATGATCAGAATGACAATATTCATTCAATAATTGGATGCCAGAGTACACTAGGAGTGCCTGATTATAAAGGCCTCAAGAGAACTTCTAGAATGCATAGAAGTCAGCACCATGACATGTCATACAACCAGGCATATGTCCACCAGATATGGATTATCCTCCATTAAGCACAGAATTAAGTGCGATGATGTGAGGATAAGACTATGATGGTGTAGCACACAAATCAGTGGATTAGACAACATGTGCTAAATGAGGAGTGCGGAAAACTATGTTGTCATCATAACAACTTAGTGAATGATGCATACTCCTATGTTGTAGACACCATGTGGCTAATTAGAATTGTGTAACTCAATGGGAGTTCACAAAATCCTACATGTCTCATCTAAAATAATAATAAAATAATGCAAAATAATTAAATAATGCATTAACCTAAGTAAAACTTAAGTAAGTGTAATAAGTAAATACTTATTTACACCAACACCCCCCCTTAAGTGCAAGTTAGGGGAATGCCCTTAAGCTTATGAAATCTACGATGAAATGCAATATGGGTCCCAGCTACTAGGCCATGTTAGGTACCCATGTACATAATGATCTGCAATCTCCCATAAAGTGGGGAAAGAGGGAAAACCTCATGGGAAAAACCCTCCCCCAAAAAGAGAGATAAAGAGGATGCATGGATGGATGGAGTAATCAAGACCCCCCCATTATGACATACATCCAATATATACATAAGAGAATGATGAAAAGAGGAAGAGAGATAGGATGGGCTCCCCCCCCCAAAGAAGAATGCCGAGCAGTGAGTGCTCTAATGAAGAAGCTGATCCAAGACTACAGAATGGTGTTCCTCCCCTTAGGAAGAAACAATACCAAGGGTACAAATGAGATGCTTCCACTGTGTGTGGAAAGAATCCCATGGATGAATGATGTCTCTGAAACCTGCTCAACTGGCTGAAGAACCTATCCCAAAGAACTATCTGTCTTTGCAACTGATGAAGAACCCTGCTGCAACTACTGATCATAAGTATCCACAATCACTTCAACCTATGATGATTGATCTTGTAGAGAATGAACAAGAGAGTCTAGAACCCTCATGACAACTGAAGAAGGTAATTCTGCATCAAGAAGAGGTAGATCATCAAAATTGTCCCCCAAATTTTTCACTGAACCTATATCTGGAAGACTGGATGTACCCTGTTGTTCTGGACCTATCACTGTGGTGATGTATGCATGCGAACTGAACTGAAGAAGTGACCTCTCACTGTATCTATCGATAGAACTCCACATATCTGAAGCTATTGAAGCACTATCACTGGTGTCACTATCAGTATCCACACTATATGATCTACGAAGAGGAGTAGAGGACAAGCTCAGAGAACTTTCCTCAAAATATACATCCTTCTCCACAAATATCTGATGTGTCTCAGGATCTAGAAGTCTATATGCCTTCACACTATCTTCATAACCAATCAAGGTACAAGGCCGAGATGTTTGTGCCTTGTGACCCCTGGAAGATCTTTTTGTCCATGCTGGACAACCGAAGACTTTGAAGTGTGTCACAATAGGTTTTCTACCGCACCATGCCTCAAAAGGAGTTTTTCCATCTAAGGCTAGATGAGGAGAATGATTAAGAATGTGAGTGGCATTGGAGATTGCTTTGACTTCTAATGATGGATCTAGAGACTTGGCATGAATCATGCAACTTCCCATAGACTTAAGACTACTGATCCTCAAAGCTGCAACATCTGTCTTATGTGGAATTGATACTGAAGGAGTCTAAAGATCAATTCCCTCATGTCTGCAAAAGTCCTTAAGTCTTCTGTTTACATCCATGTTTCCATTGTCCATGTGGAGTACTTTGATGGCCTTTCTGGATTTCTATTCTACATGAGCCTTAAAGTCTAAAAATGTGTCCAACACTTCACCCTTACTATGTAGAAAGTAGACCCAAGTGAACTTTGAAAAGTCATCAACAAAAGTAAGTATGTAGCGACCCTGGCTGAATGCAAAAGGACCTGCTAATACCATGTGAACCATTTGTAGAACACTTATTGCTCTAGAAGACTTCCCTCTTTGTAACTTCCCCTTTGGATGCATATCCACTAAATCTGATGAACACTTACCCTTAGAAAGTTGATTTGAGGTAGACCTTTCACCATTTGGTATGTGCAAAGTTGCTGAAGATAGCGATAGTCAAGATGACCATACCGCTCATGCCATAATTGCATGCTTGAATTAGATTGATTTAACAAGGCCTTTGAAGGAGACTTGGGTACAAAATGTGAGAAAGAGTACAAACTCTTGTGATCATTCACTTTCCCTATTGCAACCAAGGAATTATCTTTAAGACTGTGCACTTGAACTGAGTCAGGAAGGAACTCAACTCTATGTCCATCTCCAAAGTGAGTGACTTGGTAGATTGAAAGGAGATTTGAACTTAGGTTTAGAACATAGAGAACCTCTTGAAACTCTCCATTTTCCATTTCCACATTTCCTTTTCCTTCAACTTCCATTTTGCTATCATTCCCCATGAAGATGTGTGGTACCCTTGAGCA
The DNA here is from genome assembly GCA_028749045.1 of Cupressus sempervirens. Lineage (NCBI taxonomy): Eukaryota > Viridiplantae > Streptophyta > Pinopsida > Cupressales > Cupressaceae > Cupressus > Cupressus sempervirens. The sequence continues at coordinate 551,840,115 of CM053793.1, forward strand.
ATTCAATGAAGAAAAATCCTCCTTTCGAGAACCCATGTGATATGAGGCACCAGAGTCAAATATCCATTCTTTAGAAGAGTTTGCATTTTCCATGAATGCTTGCCCTTTGCCCTTTGAATCTGAAGAAGATCCCTTCTCCTTGTAAGCATTAGGCAATGGAACATTATGTTTCCTCATGATGTTGGTTAATTCATCAATCTGTTTGCGATAACACTCATCCTCTTCATGACTAGTTTTCTTGCAATAAGCACACTTCTTCTTCTCCTTATTGTTGTCCCCTTTCTTGTTGGAATTCGAGGACTTGCCTTGTTGATTGGATTGAGGTGTTGTCTTTTTTGCATCCTCATATTTGGTCTTCCATTTCTTCTTACCCTTTCCTTTGTTTGAGGACTGTCCAGCTGAATGTTGAGAACCCTCATTGGCCACCAATGCTTTGGACTGAGGTGATTTGAGAATCCCCATTGTTTTCAACTTCTTTTCTTCATCATCCAATAGCTTAGCATATTCATCAAAATTTACTTTCTTGTAGGCAGACCCTAAGGTAGTCTTTGAGGTGTTAAAAGAAGATACAAATGTGGAATATTCAAATGGCAGCTTGTTGTGAATGAGATAGACCTAGTCTGTCATCTTTGATAGAATTCCCACAATCAGCAAGCTTTATCCTTAATTCATTCACCTTAATGATGAAGTCTTGTATTGAGTCATACGACTTAGGATCTAAGGAAACTAGCTCATCTTCTATTTTGAACACATCTTCTTCAGACACTTTACCATAAAGGCTTTCGAGGGTATCCCAAGCTTCCTTGGATGTAGCACATTTCTTAATTTGATACATGATTTTATCATCTACCCCCAAACATATATCACCTAGGGCTTTCCTATCCATGGCTACCCAATTTGAAATTTCACTTGTAAATACATTATCACCTGTTGGTCTAGGAAGAGTACCATCTACATATTGTGAAACTCCATTATGCATTAAGTGATACAACATTTTGATAGACCATGTAGCATAGTTATGAGGAGTTAACTTAGGAAACTTAAAGTTTCCCATAATGTAGAAAAATGAAAGAAAATTGCAGAAAAGAGAGAACACAACACCAAGAATACCCCCCCTTTTCACTAAATCAAGAGACCCCCCCCCCCCCCAAAATAGATGCTTTGGGCACTTTATCAGTAGTGCGATTACAATGGGCCACTTGCCAATTTTGGCCTTTATGGACTTCTAATTTTTCTTGTTACAACTTCTTAATAGAGTACAAATCTGAAACTTTACAATGTTCTACAATACTAAAGCATTACAAAGCAAAGAAAGGCCCTATTGCTGAAAGTGACAATTTTGTCCATGCAACACTACAATCTGATGCTAGATTTGGAAAGTAGACAAAAAAAAATGCACTTTCAAAAAAAATAGAACCTATTTTTGACTCCAGATGTGCCCATACGAAGCATTTGAAGTTGCAAAATGCAAGATTATCCAGGTACAGTCACCAAAAAATGCAAATTTTGAATAATCTATACACCAAAACCAAAAAATAGCTGCACCACTGAAAAATTTAGAAAATTTTACCCAATTTCAAAAAAAATTGCACCTGATTTGGAGTCCGGATGTACGAGTTATGGCCTCTTGAAGTCGGACTGCCAAAACCAAAATCAATTTGGTGAGGGGTTGCACCAGCAAAAGAGAGGGTTAAATTTGACGATCATATGGCTGTCACAGTAGTTCAAAAATGGCCTAGGATGATGTCTAGATGGGCATCAAATTTAGGTTAGTGAAATGCTAACGTTAGTAGAAAAAGGCCACAGAATGACGTGGCAGTTGACTTGGATTTCTATACCATATGGATCCATACAACATGTATAGAAAAATCCGACATGGATGTTGATGTGGCAGTATGGATTCTATGATTCAAATGCTGACGGGGCAGTTGTCTGCGTACATGGCAGGGTACAGTCAATGCTGACTGTGTTTAGCTGCTGATGTGTCATTGACAAGGCGATACTGCCGCATGGGAAAGTGTTTGGGTGCCATGTGGCATAGGCTTGACGCAGTCACAGAGTTCATCGAGATTGAAAACAACAATGCCAAAATCATGTTCAATGCTGGAATATGCTCCTGCAATACCGTCGGAGTCCTCAGCAATAATCCCACATTCGTGGGCAGACGGGTATGCATAGTGTTTAAAACGGATGCACTGCAAAACTAACATAAATGATAGCACGTGGCGGTGTGTGCAGTCGGCCGACTGAGGGATGGCCACTGGGATTATGGTAGGTTGTGCCTAATTAAATAAAGACCCTGCAAAATAAAAATAATTCCGCAAATGTGCAATACGGGATCTGATAGCCCGTACTGCAAAAAAAAATTCTCTGTCTAAACGAAAAAATGATTTCCGAAAATATTTTGAAAATAACAAATAATTTGAAAAAAATTGTAGAGATTAAATTTAATTCAGATCTACAAACAGTTTAATTAGATCCGAAAAATCATACCCAAATTGCAAATCGTTGCCTTTGGTTGCCGGTTTGCAAAAATTTTTTTCCTCTCGATCAACTTTCTCCCAAGATAGGTGAATTTATAGTCAATCTTCATTGATTCTGTGCTCTGGACACAAAGGAGAGGTCAGATCTAGCTCTAAACGCTTCTAATTTCTATGGATATTCTAGAATCAAGGTGTTGAATCATGAACAGTCTCGAACGGCTACGTGATGAGAATCCTCCTCAGCTTTGATACCATGTAAGAATTTGGCTTAGGCCAGAATTCACCCAAGAACTAAAGAACTCAACACAAGCACACAATAGACCAAAATAGGCAGAGTATGATCGGAATGACATTATTCATTCAATAATTGGATGCCAGAGTACACTAGGAGTGTCTGATTATAAAGGCCTCAAGAGAGCTTCTAGAATGCATAGAAGTCAGCACCATGACATGTCCACCGGATATGGATTATCCTCCATTAAGCATGAAATTAAGTGTGATGATGTGAGGATAAGACTACAATGGTGTAGCACGCAAATCAGTGGAGTAGACAATATGTGCTAAATGAGGAGTGCGAAAAAATGTGTTGTCATCATAACAATTCAGTGAATGATGCATACTCCTATCTTGTAGACACCATGTGCCTAATTAGAGTTGCGTAACTCAATGAGAGTTAACAAACTCCTACATGTCTCATCTAAAATAATAATAAAATAATGCAAAATAATTAAATAATGCATTAACCTAAGTAAAACTTAAGTAAGTGTAATAAGTAAATACTTATTTACACCAACAATTACAATACATAATACAATTGTCATTTATGTGGTGAATATGATCATATTGTAGAACATTTTATTACAATACATTTTAGAGGTAAATCTAAGAGTTAGATGAATGGAAGTATAGTTTTTTATAGTTGTTATAAGATTGGACATTTGAGAAGAAATTGTGGGACCCAAGCACTAGCACAAAGAAATGAACAAAAAAAGATAAAGTTATTATTGATGTAGATTAGATGAATCAAACATGGAGAAAGAAGGATGAAGGAAACATTAGTGGATCTATTGATGTTGAGATCACCCAATCTAATGGATTAGGTGATCAAACTACCTCAAACTAATCAAGGAAGGTATGTGAGGAACTATATTTCAAATGATATATCATACATTAGTTCCTAACATGTCATGTAGTGAAGTCCATAAGTGCATAAAATGAGATGCATTAGGATAGTTCTAAAGTGTGTACCAAATAAAAAACACATATATTGAGTTGAAGCATAGTTGATGTTGAGCATTAGTATCATTATTAGTTGTGACAATTCATGGTATAGACCAATCTATTGTGTTGACTAAGTTGATGTATTGACTAAGCTAGTGAATGGAAGTATGAAGGCTGAGTTGTCTTATGCAAGATGAGATAGTTTCATGCACTTTGCATTTACTTACTAAAATTATGGAGCATTAAATGGAAGGGTATTTCAATTGTTTGAAGGTATCTAGTCAATTTGAGTTTGCATTCACCCAAAGATTAAGAACCCTCAAAGTGATATCAAGGTGATTGCAGAATGATTTGTGTGAATTGCAAAAGATTTTGGTTTGTGTCATCGATAAAATTGTGTAGGTGTGAAAAGTCACTTTGAACTAAGTTGATTATTTTGTGAAATTATTCAAAGTTCAAATCCTATTTTTCAATGGCATCATCTACATCTAGAAGTGGGAAGAGGGAGGAATTGAAGGACATCAATGCTCGGATTGTGTGTAATGATGTGTGCACTCCAAAATTCAAGGCATATCCAGAGATCGTGATGATTGGAGACTCATTTGGAGTGTTGTCATCGATTCCACGCTATGCTATTATGGTGCATGATGTAAGATCTTGTCACATAAGAAAAATTGGAGAAATTGGTGATTTTGAACTAAGGAACACATATGATATGCTATGTGAAAATGGATTGTTGAAAGAGGAAAATAGAGTTCATTGTTGAGAAAGGGTTAACTTGTATCCTAACTTTTCCCAAGGTATTCAAGGTGGAATGGATTAAAATTGTTTTGAGAAGGTTGCATGATATGAAAGTTATGGATAGAGAATGGTCCAATTACAATTACTAAGTCCATCATACACCAAGTAACTAGTTACCCTACTCTTGATCAAGTAAAGACTGTTTGATGTCAGGAAAGAAATATAAGTGAAGAACTCATAAAGGAAAGTTGGAATGATCATGGGATGTCTATTGATATGATTAATGATTCGGTCATTGAGTTTATAGTTTGAATGATTGCACATAATTTCTATCAGTTAAGTTGACTGAATAGTGTGCCATGTGTAGCTATAAACTTAGGATATCAAATAGCCAAAGACAATAGCTATGACTTGGTCAAGCTACAATTAAGTCAACTAGCAAAAAATATTGGAGCCATCAAGAAGGTCAAGATACATCATGTAAGTTTGGCTCACTTATATTATGTATATTATTTTATGTAGATAACTCCTTTCCTACAATTGGAGATTTAGTTTAAGATAAGGATAGACCTGTAACTGAGAAGATCAATGAATATATTGAATCATTAGGTGAAATTTTTGAAACATTTTTGGATGGGTATTTCAAAGAGTTCGAAATGAAAATGAAGAATTGATTGAGAATACTTAAGTTGGTGGTTGATCAATAAATATTATATGCTTTATGGTTGACATTGACTACACCTATGCTCAAGCAATCATACCTAGAGTGGCATGGCTTAGCCCAATGCAATATGAGGTCAATGTGGATGAAGTGTATGTTGTTATTACAACTGAAAAAGGAAATTAAGAAGGGTGTTGATCCATTTGGTAGATATGAAACTACCAAGATAAAAAATGATGATGTTGACAAAGGTCCCTAAGATGGACAAAAGGAGAAAGAAAATGATCAAAGACATAGATGGTAAGCTTGGAGAATCACCACTATAAATCACTGAAGGTAAAGGGGAACATCATGATAGTTATGGTGATGATGATGAAGAAGATGAAGCTAAAGGTAAAGAGCATATGGTTGTCAAGCCTTAGGTACCAAAAGGTAAAAAGACTGTAATTATTGATCCCAAGGTGAAAAGGATCCTAACAAAAGTGGTTACACCACCCACCTCTACACAAAGAAGAGTAACCAGACAAGGATGGAAGGTAGAAAGCCCTATAGATATTGAGCCAAAGAAAGGGATAGTGAAGATAGCTAGGCTAGCAAAGGACAATACTCCAAAGAAGAGGTCATTAGATGCCAAGGAGACTGAGAAATTTTACCAGAAGAAGAGGCCAAGGAGAAAACTTGTTGTTAAACCTAATGATGGGGAGGAGGATGAAGCTAAGAGTATTGAATCTAATGATCTGAGAAAGTTTTAGATAGTACCAAGTAAGCTCCTCAAGAAATTGAAAAGGTATGTGAGAATATTATAAGTTCAGCATAGTTAACAAGTCTTAAACATGCAAAGTATGATACTTTAGATAAAGGTGATAAGGAAAAATTTGAACAGATTATTTTGGATATGATGGTGAATTTTAAATACATGCCAATAGATTTAGGTAAAGAATTATCTGAGGAATTATATAATAAAATTGATTCTAGGTGGAAATAGGCATTAACTACTAAAAAAAAATGAGAGAGGCCACATTGGCCCAAGTTATGCCAGACTTAGGAAAGTGTCATATGGCTATAGCGATGAAATATTATGTGTAGAAATTTATACCTAAAACAAGAGCATATAAAATTTTGAGAAATAGAATTGAAGATTTTGTTCAATAAAAAAAAAATTTGTGGAATAAATTTTTTGGATTAATTCCACAAATAGAAGAAGAAGAAAAGAAAGATGACAAAGGACATTTGTACAATGATGCAGAACAATTAGTAGAAATAGTAAAGAAAATGGCTTAAGAAAATGAACAACAGACAAAGACACTCATCATTGAGGATGAATTCCCTACTATTACTTTGTCCATTGTGACTATAGATGTCAAAATCACTAAAAAGATAGTGTCTACCAAGTCAGAAAAAAGGAGCAAGCTCCTAAATCTAGCAAAGGCACTATAATGGACAACACCAATCCAATTATTGTACAAATCATGAAATATCCAAGGATTGGAGAGAAATAAATGGATCAATGGGTAACTATGACTATAACTGAAACACCTATAGTTATTTTTTATTGCAATCCTCAATTACAAAAAAAAAAAAAAAAACACTTATTCTAGATGCCTAGGAATAGGGAGAGTCACTAGATGAAGAGAAAAGAGATAGAGAGACTACTAAGGCATATCAAACCATAGAGGGTCATATTGATGAGATGAATGCTCAAGTAGATAATTTTACTACTAGTGAAATAAGACCACATGTCTTAGAGCCTCTTACTAGGGGGACAAAGGAGAGAAAGCCACATTGTGATGCAAGGACCAAGGAATAACATCAAGAGCATAAGAAAGAAGAGAAAGAGAAAGGACCAAGTTTAGATATCTATTCACACTCTCTATAATTAGCATTACCAAGAAGCAGCACCACAGAATCAAAAAAGAAGAAAATGTTGAAGAGGAAGGCTAGATCACCTGAAAAGTTAGTAACACTGGATGAAGTTATATTGATCCCCAAATTTGACACTGATAACTTGACTTATGAGCAAATGCCAATTTTGCAAGATCTTTTAGCAAGGAAGACCAAACAGGAACAACTGAGAAGGGAGCATCAGAAAAATTAGGTACTTCAAGAGATTAAGGATATCTTTGTTGATCCTTGTGATATCAAAGATGTTGATGAAAAATCCCCAATAATAGAACAATTAGTTCATATGTAGAAAAGGTGAATAATGATGACATTGATGCAAATGAAAAGTTATTGCAATGGTTCGAGAAAAAATTTGAGAAGAAATTTTTTGAGAAATTGTTAACTGAAATCGTCATTAGACAAGTTGAAATCTCCAACCTTGTAAAAAATATTCAAATTTTGTATAATACATTATGTGATGTACCCTAATTTACAAAGGATATTCAAGATCGGATTGAGAAGTTGCAATTAGACAATTTAGATATGACCTCAATAAGACACTCTTTGAACATTGATGCAAGTTCAAGTTCTATTCATTATAATAGATTGATTTTTTCCCAAGAGAGATTGGCTGAATTACATGCCATAGATGGTAGAATGTGAGAAAAACACATTTCCATTTAGTTAATTGTGATATCACATTTAAAAATTATGTAGAGAGACTTTTCATTAGTAAAGGAGATGGCTAAAAGAGATTCACATCTCTCTACCAAAAAAAATTTGGTTGACCAAGTTGCTCAACTAGAAATCAAAAATCAAGTTTTGGAATCTGTCAGATTGAGTTGGGACAATGCATTGACAATGATTATACAGATTCACAAAGAATTTTTGGATAAATATGGTTTGACCCTTTCACCCCATTATACATGCATGACAATAACAAGGGGGAAATGTACATAAAGGGGGAAATACAAATTGAAATGTATATGATCAAAGGTATGATTCTTTGGAAATTTTGTCATGAATACTCATTTTAAAGTCAGATAATGTCAAAAGTCATGTACATATGTTGTATATATCAAATTCTTTAGGAATACCAAGTCATAATCTAAGGGGGAGTATTATTTTCAGTTTTGGACATAATCTTTGTTAAAGTAAAGCATTAATTTTATTTTATTTATTATATTACCTTAACTCCCTTCTTGAGATTTCACTTTATGCACTTGCATTTCCATTTAATAATTAAATAGTAATTATTAAATGTCATTTACCTCTTAGGGTTTCCCTTTTAGGTTTTTTGATCTCCTTCTATAATGGTTTATCTTTTGTAAATATCTCTTATTCTTTATTTTTAGTCTAATAATATAATTTGCATATTCTCAAAGCCAAACCCTTGCCTCTTCTTTGTCTTTTCTTCTCTGTAATAGGTTCTTGCATCCAGGTGTTCTTCTAGTATTGTGGATTTGTATTGCACAAATCTTTCATCATATTAGAGCATGACCTGTTGTAGCTTGTTCTTATTTGGAGAAAAAGAGGAACTAGGGTTTGACACATTAGATCTGGCTTTTTTTGGGTATTTATTTTGTTAAAATAGGGGGTTTCTGATTTTTGGATCACTTTGAGGCCAAACAGACCTTACAATTGGATTCAAAAGACATCAAAACCCCCATTTTCATATAAAATTTATTGGTTTTGGACAACATTTACAAGGGAGGCAAACAAAATTGCATACCAAGGTTGTACGGCCTCTTGTCGCAATCTGAGGTGCAATAAATTAAAAAATTGCAACAAAAAATATTGATTGCATGGGTTTTTATCCACAGTAGTTATAAAATTTGTGCGACTATTTTTTGACTAACCACCCACCTGCCTTCGATCTGTGTCACTCCCATGCTGCCCAAGCACCTCCATTACGGGTTGTGCTAACCACCCTCTACCACTACTCTACTCAACCTCCAACCTATGATCATGTGGGGGGGTGGGGGTGGGGCGAGTGGGGGGGCTAGGTGCTAGCGCCCCTTTTTTTAGCCTTTTAGAGGCTCTAGCAGTCTTTTTGCTCTACCTTGAGCATACGGAGGTATTTTTTAGATCCGAAAGAAGCACCAAAAAGCTGATTCAGAGAGAGAGATGATGGTAAAAGTATTTTTTGGATTTATTTTTTCATTTAATGACTATTTTTTTCTCAAATTCAGATGATGTCTTCTATCTTTCAAGAGGCATAACTTGTTTATTTTAGTTCCATTTTTCAGTCTAAAAGAAGCATCGAAAACCTTTTCTTAAGAACTTTCGAAATTCTATATCATTTCACCAATGTTTTTTATCAAGTATTTGTGATACTCAGCTAAAGTCTTTTTTCTCTATTCTTGTATATGCATTCCCTTTGCAAGTTGGGGTTTAGTATTTTTCCTGTGGGGGGTGTTTTTCATTATTTTCTGTTACAATCTCAGTATATCAAAAAAAACTCAAAACATTTTCTTAAAACAGTGGCTGAGACCTTTCTTTTCTAATATATCTAAACCCACATAACTATCACATAGGGAAATCTTCTATGCAAGGGCTTCTTTGTTTAAAGGGTTTGTGGTCTTGTTTAGATACAGTGTAGCTAGTATTTCAGAGTTAATATCAAACTTCATAGCATAGGAATAAGATGGATGAATCCATGGGTCTAGTTTCTTTTAATTTTTCTGATAGCTTATGGTTTCATCTTGATGAGCGTTCCACTCCTCAAATGTGGGACATGTTCAAGGACTTGTTTAGTACCATCAACAAGTTCAGAGCACTTCAAATTGAGGCAGAGCTTACTTCTCTTGTACCATATGCTTTCCCCTCTATTGAGGACTTTCTCATGAGTTCCAAACAATAGAGAACTTTTTTATAAGGATGTGGAAAAGAGAAGACAGATAAGGAGAACATAGGAGCTAGAGATTGGGCTACCTCAGATCTCTTATACTAATGATGTTTCTCAAGGTTGTGCACTTGGAAACCACCACAGAGATCCATTTCCATTAGGTAGATCCACATGTGCTAAGGTACCATTGGAGTTGATCTACAGTGATCTTATGTCATTACTTAGTCCATCCTTTTAGAGTACTCAATATGTCCTTACCTTCATAAATGACTTCTCTAGATGCACATAGGTGTACTTTTTGAATTACAAGTCCAATTTCTTTGATTCATTTCAAATCTTTAAGACATTTTTGGAGAAGCAGTTTGGTCTTTCTATCAAGCATATACACATTGAAAATGGTAGGGAATATGTGAATCAATCTTTAAGATATTTTTGCACTAAGTATGGTTTATAGCATTAGTTCACAATTTCACATACCCCTCAACAAAGAATGGGTTTCTAGCGAGAAAGAATAGGACATTACAGGAGATGGCCAATTGTATGATATAGTCTCAATCTATGAGCTCTTCATTTTGGGTTGAGGCTATCAACTATGCTAACTATATTCAAAATTGGATACCTCATAAGGCATTGTGACATTTGAATCCTAAGGAGAATTGGACTCATGTCAAGCCCAATGTTTCTACATTCCACATTTTTGGTAGTGAGGCTTGGGAATTGATACCAGATGCTTAGCAAAAATCTATGGAGAGGAAGAGTCGACCACTCTTTTTTTTTGGCTATTGTGAGGATGTGAAGGCATACAAGTTGTTTGATCTTGATTCTAGATATGTCTTATCTCAATGAGATATTCAGTTTGATGAGTGTTATCCTCAGATGGAGCCTCCATCACTACATTCTCCCTTAGTTCCTAGTACTTCCTCTACTCCTCCACAAGATTATGCATCCTCTAAGGAAAATCTTAATACTGATCCCCCTTAACTACCTCCACTAGTTGTTCAGCAATTCATGCTACTATTGATGCAATAGGACCTATGGTCGGTGATCCTTCAGATTCTCATTGCACTTGCTGGTACTAGATGATCTATGAAATTTTTCATAGGTGATAGGACACTTAGAGTGGGATAGGGCTATGGAGGAGGAGTATCTATCTTTGATGAATAACCACACATGGGATCTTTGTCCTCTTCTAAAAGGAAGAAAGTTGGTTTGGTGTCATTGGGTGTATCGTACCAACTATGTTGTCGATGGTTCTATTGATAGGTACAAGGTACATCTTATTGCAAAGGGATTTTCACAGGTTGAGAGTATTGATTACTCTGAGACCTTTTCTCATGTTACTAAGATGAATTCTATTTGCCTTGTACTCTCTCTTGCAACTTTACAAAGATGGACAGTTTATCAAATGGACATGAAATGTGATTTTTTTCATGGACATCTACATGAGGAGATATATATGGAGCAACCTCCTAGTTTTATATAGGACTCTTCTTTAGTATTTAGGCTTCAGAGGTCTTTATATTATCTCAAACAAGCCCCTCGGGCTTCGTATGAGAAGATAGATTCCTTCTTGCTTGCTTCACAGTTCACTCGGTGTCATTCTGAACCTATAGTTTACATTTAGTGTCATGGGGTTGAATTATTAATACTTGTGCTTTATATTGATGATCTCATCATTACAAGTAGCTCATCCTCCATGATATAGAGTGTTCAGTGAGCCTTGAGAGAGTAGTTTGAGATGACAGACCTTGGACCTCTACACTATTTTTGGGCCTATATGTTTTTCAATTTTTAGATGGGATAGCCATACTCCAATAGAAGTATGCTCTTGATATGATTCAAAGATTTAGTATGCTTTATCACAAGACTAATCCCACACATTTTTAGTTGGGTGTTGTTTTATCTACCACTTACACTATTCCTACAGTGGATCCCACTTTATACAGACAACTTGTGGGTAGTTTGGTGTACCTGAAACACACACACATCTTGATATTTACTTTTCTGTTCAACTTGTCTCTCAATTATCCAATGATCCACATGAGAGTCATTGGAAAGCTTCCAAACGTATCTAGAGGTAAATTCAGGGTACTACATGTTATGGCATTCACTACACATCAGGGGATCCTCACATTGTTGGTTACATAGATACATATTGGGATATTGATATTGATGATTGCAAGTCTACTTATAGATTTGTTTTCTTTCTTGATTTTGATTCTATCACATGGTCTTGCAATAAATAGAATGTTTATGCATTAACATCCATAGAGCCAAAGTATAGGGAAGTTGCGCTAGCTAGTCAGGGGGTTTTATGGCTTTGACATTTGATGACAAAGTTTGGATTTCCTCCTGATACTCCCACCTTATTTGGTGTGAAAATCATAGTGCTATACACATTTCCCACAACCAAGTTGAGCATTAGTGGACCAAGCACATTGAGCTTCACATGCATTTCATTAGGCATCTAATTCAGGATGGCTCTCTAAGCTTGAAATACATTCCCATTGTTTAGCAGGTTGCAGATATTTTCACTAAACCATTTGCATCCCTAAAGTATCTTTAGTTGAATTCTATGCTTAGGGTGAAGGAAGTTGTCCTTGGGGGCTCTCATTTATAAGTCCTTCCTTCCTTCTTTTCTTTCTATCTCTTTTTGGAGGTTTTTCCCATGTGGTTTTCCATGATTCTCCATTTCATATATATTTAGTTGTGGTTGGGTACCTCATCAGGCCTTGTTGTCAGGACCCAAGTTTTCTTTTAGCATTGTAGTTTCCTTTCTTTTTCATGATTTTTTTGTAGCTACATTGTTTCTCATCTTAAGGGGGGTGTTAGAGTAAAGCATTAATTTCATTTCATTTATTAAATTTCCTTTACTCTCTTCTTAAGATTTTACTTTATGCACTTGCATTTCATTTATTAATTAATTAGTAATTATTAAATGTCATTTACCTCTTAGGGTTTCTCTTTTAGGTTTTTTGATCTCCTTCTATAAGGATTGATCTTTTTTAAATATGTCTCATTCTTTTTTTTTCTAGCTAATAATATAATTTGCATATTCTCAGAGCCAAACCCTTGCCTCTTCTTTGCCTTTTCTTCTTTATAATGAGTTCTTAAATGCAAGTATTCTTCAAGTTTTGTGGATTTTTATTGCTCAAATACGTCAAGTTTCAATCATGAAAAAAAAAAAATTTCCACTAATGTCAAAGGGGGAGATTGTTTATCCCTAGGTTATGTTGTCTATCAGTGTCACACACTTAGTCATTCACATGGTAGAGTTGGTCAATGGTGCAGAAGCACCTAGGTAGATCTAGGGATTCTTTGTTGATTTTTTCTTGTAGTGATGCTACCTACATCATTAGATCAATATAGGGACCAATTTTTTCCTAATGTGAAGTTAGATAGGTTCAAAGAGCCAAAATGGCAGTGTAGCTAAAATTGCTCCAAAATTGCTCATTTGGCTCTTTTGAGCATTTTTGGGTTTTGAGGGCTAAATAGATAAAATAGATGTTTGGGGGACCTTATTAGGTTTTATGTACCTATCTAAGACCTTTTTCATATATTGGTAACCCATGGAGAAAATTTGAGAAGCAAACATGCAAAATTGCAAAAATTGCTCATTTTAAAAAGTTGTCATTTAACAATTTTTGCAAATTTCTGCAAACAGAGCAAGTTATCAGTTTGAGTTCATTAACTACCTAAAAGAGGTTGGGGAACTCATGGTATTCCTTTATAAGTCCAAACTCATTCTTTTTCATGGGTTGGAGAAGTAAGTTGATGCATTATGCGGACAGTAAGAACAGGAAGTAAATGACAGTTTTTGTTTTTCGGTGTTCACAGCCTGAAAGTGGATTAACTTTACAAATCTTTGTGTTGGAATAGTTACGGTGGTCTGTTTTAAGATTCTATACTTAGTTTTTTTCCTTTGTAGAAAGTTTTTTGTGGTTAAGTAAATTATTTTTTGAATCAACAACATGTTGTTCTGAATAGAGCAGTATGTGGAAAATGGAGTCTTAGGGCCACTTCCCACCATATGCCTCTTGAGATTTGGAATTAGAATCCTTTTACATTATGTATAGAGAAGGAGAGCCCATGGGAAGCATATCAAGCATTTTTAGTGTGATTCCGTAGGCAATTAACCCATGTTTGATTAGGGATCATAGATTTAAAAAAGAACACTTGGAGTGGATTGAGATTACAAAGACATCAATCTAGGCACGTGATGAGTAAGAGAAAGGTGTAGAATAACTCCAATCTAAAAGAGAAGTCTTGATAACGAATTTTAAATGGTTTTTAACCCAAAAAACACCAAAACCCTTAAAACCCTCAAATTAAGCATAAAAATGTGCTTGTGTTGTACGGACAAGTTGAGGGCTTGAGAATGCCAAAATCTTCAAGTACTCTAAAAGGGTATCTAGAAAGGTGATTTGTTTTGGTCATTGTTAAGGGATTTTTCAGAATATCTTGGTTTTAGTGTGTTTGGAGGGCTAATCCTTGTAGCCTTTTTCCAAGCATATGAGTATAAATTGACCTATGGATTGAAACTCAAATAGGGTTTTGTAGTTGTTTTGGCTTTGGTGTGTTGATGAGTGACCTAAGGCATGCCTAGATATCCATTTCATCATGTGGGGGATTGAATCAGCATTGGGATTATTTGTGTGTTTTTAAAATCATGAGCAAGCTTGTACTAACCTATTGATGTGCACCAATTGAAGAAGTGGGATCTCTTTGATAGAATCCTCAGAAGAATAGGGTGTGAAAGAAACCTTATTTGATTAGGTGGAAGACCTAAGAATACCCTAGAGAGATTATAGTTTTTGAGCAAGATTGTTAGTCAAATCAGAGTGATATCAGAGAAAGTTAAAGACTTGGGAAAAATTGGTTGATGTTTGTAGCTACTAGAGATTCAGAAGGTGAAACCAGCATAGTGACAAATGCAAAACTAGCCAAGGAAGTTGATGAACAAAGTGAGAAGAATAGAGTCCTTAAAGAATCCCTAGTAGAGGTAAAGGTGAAACTAGATACATTTGTTTATGCAACCAGGAGAAAGGAAGAAGAAGAATATTGGAAGGGTAAAGAGGTAGCAGAAGAGGATGTAATCCCTAAACCTAACCCTGTCTTGAATAAAGATCCCTTTTTGAAGGCTATCAAATCCCTAAGAGGAAAATCTTTGGAAGATGTACCATTTTTCAATAGAAATATGGATATTGATGCAGTCACGGAGTAGATAGATGACATGGAGAATTATTTTGAGTGTGAGGGGTTATCAAAGGCACAAAAGGTTAAAGTTGCTAAGTCAAACCTCAGAGGCTCAGCTCTAACATGGTGGAAATATATATACGATGAGAGAATCAGCATGGATAAGACTCCTATAGCTAACTGGAAGGTTATCATCACTAAAGTGAAGAAGAACTTCCTACCTAAAGACTTTAAGATCCAGCTTGACAAGAGAAGGCAAGGAATAAAGAAACAAGACCTAGATGTAATCTATTATACTAAGGAATTTTAGAGGTTATGTCTGAGATCCAAATAGCAAGAAGATGAGCTAATCAAAGTGGAAATATATCTAGGTGGTTTGAAGTGAAATATCCAAGAGGAGCTCAATTTTTGTGCACCCACCATAGTTCAAAGATGTCATCAGCTAGCTCTAAAGGTAGAGGAAAAGAACAAAAGGAAATGATATTATAATGTCAAGGATAGAGGTAAGGGCAGAAATCAAAGAGGAAAAATGGGAGGCTACAAGGGTAGAGGTAGTGAGTAGAAGAATCAAGGTAAGAGAAAGTTTATAGAGCAAACTAGTGACAACTCTTCAAGAGGTGGTTACAATAGAGGGAGAGGCAACAAAGGAGGATCAAATAGAGGGAGAGGGTCAGGCAGATCCAACTCATACTTTACAAGCATGAAATGCTATAAATGTGGCAAGTTGGGTCATCTAGCCTATAAAACCAAGACAAAAGAATGACATATGTGCAAGAGGATTATAGAAAAGAATCAGATGTGGACCACATTGAATTTGAAAAAGGTGAGAGCCTCATGTTTAGGAGAGTGTTGATCACACAACAAACTCCTAATGAACCTAAATATAGGAGGGCATTGTTTAGGATAAAATGCAAAATCCTAGGAAAAGTATGCAAAGTAGTGGTTGATCCAGGTTCTACTAATAATGTAATATCAGAGGAGGCTATTACTAAATTAAAATTAGAGAAGATACCTCATGAAAACCCTTACAAGGTTACTTGTATCAACAAGGTACAAAGCATCTTGGTGAATGAGCAAGCTTGGGTGGAATTCTCCATAGCAAGATATAAGGACAAACTGTTGTGTGATGCTTTTCCTATGGATGTTTGTCATCTTTTGCTAGGTAGGCCTTGGAAATTTGATAGGGAGATTGTGTATGATGGAAGAGATAATTCCATAACTTTCAAGAAGGGAGGAAAGACCTTCAAAATTCAGTCTTTGTTAGAAGGGTAAGAATCTCAGCCCAAAGTACCTAGTGTGCTATTTTGTTGTGGAAAAGAGTTTGTTAAAGACCTCAAGGATGAGGAATGCTAAATTTTTGTAGTAGTGTTGAGGTCTAAAGAAAAGGAAAATTTAGCCAAGGAACCCTTACTAGTTGAAGTCCAAACTTTGCTTGAAAAGTACAAGGACATAGTGAATGATGGTACTCCAGCTACTCTACCTCCTAGGAGAGTTATAAGTCATCAAATTGACTTTGTTCTAGGTGCTTCATTACCTAATAAAGTAGCATACAATCTCACTCTAGATCAAAACCTAGAAGTGGCAAGACAAGTCCAAGAATTGATGGATCAGAGTTTGATACAAAAGAGCATAAGCCCATGTGTAGTTTCTATTGTGATTGCATCTAAGAAAGGAGGAAAATGGAGATTGTGTATGGATTCAAGAACCCTAAATAGAATCACAATTAGGTATAGGTTTCCCATACCTAGGATTGAGAATCTGAAGGATTGCCTTGGAGGAGCCAAATATTTCACTAACTTGGACTTGAAGAGTGGTTATCACCAAATAAGAATAAAGGAGGGAGATTAATGGAAACTAGCATTTAAGACTATTGATGGTCTTTCTAAATGGCTTGTGATGTCATTTGGTCTTTCCAATGCTCCTAGTACATTCATAAGGCTCATGAATGAAGTGCTCAAGGATTTCATAATCAGATTTGTAGTTGTATATATAGATGATATACTTATCTTCAAAAAGACTAAAGAAGAGCATATCAAGCATGTTGAGGTAGTTTTGAAGAGGTTTCATGAGGAGAAACTAGCCATAAATCTTGAGAAGTGTGACTTCTTCAAAGAAGAACTTATGTACCTAGGCTTTGTGGTGTCTCAAGGCACAATAAAGATGGACAAGGAGAAGGTTGTTGCAATACTAACAAGTAGCTACTCAACCTATCCTACAATTGCCTAGTTTTGAGAAATTTTTCACCTTAGAATGTGATGCAAGTGGCTTAGCAGTAGGTGGGGTTTTTAGTCAAGAAGGTAGGCTAGTAGCCTTTTATAGTGAGAAGATTAATTAGGCCAAGAAGAAGTATCCATCCTATGACTTAGAGTTATAGTCCTTAGTTTGGTGTCTTAGGAGGTGGATAAATTATTTTTTGCCCAAAGATTTTGTTGTATTTATAGATAATCAAGCTCTTAGCTACATTAACACTCAAGAGAAGCTGAGTGATAGACACTTGAAGTGGATGGAGTACTTGCAAGCCTTTAACTTCATAATCAAGCACAAGAAGGGGTAGATGAACAAGGTTGCAAATTCACTAAGTAGGAGGATTATGATAGTCCAATAGATTTAGCTCCAAATCATTAGAATAAAGAGTTTTCGGAATCTCTACAATGAAGATGAGGACTTTATTGAATCCTATAAGGTATGCAGTAATTTTGAGAATCATTTTCATAGAAAATTTTCAGAATATACCTTGCAAAATGGGTTGCTATTAGAGGGTAACTAGTTGTGTGTACCAATGGGTTCCATGAGAGAGAACCTAATATAGGAGAAGAATAATGGAAGCCTAGGTGGTCATTTTGGTGTCAGTAAAAGCATAGAACTAGTGCAAAGGTTCTATTATTGGCCAAAGTCAACAAGGGATGTAACCAAGTATGTGGAGCAGTGTATGTTATACGTGAAATCCAAAGGAGGAATGAGTAATGTAGATATTAATCAGCCTCTACCAATTCCAAATTGGTCATGGGATTGTGTAAGTATGGATTTTATTGTTAAGTTGCCAAAAACTAAGCAAGGTTGTGATAGCATCTATGTTGTTGTTGATAGATTTAGCAAAATGATGAATTTCACTCCATGTAGGACAACTAATGATGCTAGTCATATTGGCCATCTATTTTTCAAGGAGGTTTTATGGATTCATGGACTTCCATTAAGCGTTGTGTCAGATAGGGATGTCAAATTTATGAACCATTTTTGGAAAACCTTGTGGAAAAAGCTTGGTACAAACATGTCATTTGGTTAAGCTTACCATCCCCAAACTGATAGTCAAACTGAGGTTGTTAATAGGACCTTAGGGAACTTTTGAAGGTTCCTAACTAAGGAATATGGTCGAATTTGGGATGTTATTATTTTACAAGCAAAGTATGTCTATAGTGATAACAGGAATAGGACTACTGGAAAGAATCCTTTTGAGATAGTTTATGGGATGCATCCAAGGAGTGTATGTGAATTGAGAAATCTTGATGATATGGATTAGAGAAGTGGTCAAGATGAAGACTTTCTTCAAACCATGAATGTGATTCAAGAGCAAGTCAAGAAAACTATCTAAGAAAACACTCAAAAGCTCAAAGCCAAAGTGGATGAAAAGAGAAAGGATATTCAGTTTGTTTTTGGTGACTATGTAATGGTCCATTTGAATAAAGCAAGGCTTGTGTTCCTACCAAGCTACAGATGAAGAGGGTAAGCCCTTGCAAAATCTTGGCAAAATATGGAGAAAATGCCTACAAGATAGATTTATCATCCAATCTAGGCATATCCCCAGTTTTCAATGTATAAGACTTGGCAAAATTTAAAGGCACATTACCTCAAGTTAGATTAGATGTTCAAGATGACCTTGAACTTACTGCAGCACCTAGCATCAGCAAGTTGGAAGCAAAGAAAGTATTAGACTCAAGAGTGAAGAAGTCTACAAGGCACAAGGTATATATGGAGCATCTCATCAAATGGAAGGGCAATCCAACTTCAGAGGCTACTTGGGTTGTTGAGATAGAGTTCAAGAAGGTTGGAATACCCCTAGACATATTGCCATTAGGTGGGACTTATTTTTTTTTATGGGAGGAGTATAGTGCAGGAGCACCTAGGTAGGCTAAAGGGTAGACCTAGGGATTCTTTGTTTATTTTGTCTTCTAGTATTTCTAGCCACATAACTAGATAAATAATGAGAAAAACTTGGTCCTAAGGAGAGTTTATATAGGTTGAAAGAGCCCAAAATGGCAATGTTGCTAAAATTGCTCATATGGCTCTTTTGAGCATTTTTGGGTTTTGAGGGCTAGATATGTCAAATAGGTGTTTTGGGGACCTTATTAGATTTTTTTTACCTATCTAAGACCTTTTTCATAGATTGGTAACCCATGAAGAAAATTTGAGAAGCAAACATGCAAAATTGCAAAAATTGTTCATTTTTTAAAAGTTGTCATTTGACAATTTTTGTAACTTTCTTGCAAATAGCTCAAGTTATCAATCGGAGTTAGTTAACTAATTGAAGGAGGTTTGGGTGCTCATATAATTCCTTTATAATTCCAAACCCATTCTTTTTCATGGGTTGGAGAAGTAAGTTAATGCATTGTACAGACTGTGAGAACAACAAGTAAATGACAGTTTTTGTTTTTCAGTGTTCATAGCATGAAAGTGGATTAATCTGAAAATATTTGTGTTGGAATAACTAGGGTGGTTTGTTTTAATATTTTTTACTTAGTTTTTTTTTCCTTTGTAGAAATTTTTTTGTGGTTAAGTAAATTGTTTTGTGAATCAACGGTATGTTGTTCTGAATAGAGCAGTATGTGGAAAATGGAGTCTTAGGGCCACTTCCCACCATATGCATGGTATAACCTCTTGGGATTTGGAACTATACTCTTTGGACATTATGTATAGAGAAATGGATCCCATGGGAAGCATAGCAAGCATTTTTAGTATGATGCCCTAGGCAAGAAATCCATGTTTGGTAAGGGATCACAGATCTGAAAAAGAGCACTTAGAGTGGATTGAGAGTACAAAGACATCAATCAAGGCATGTGGTGAGTATGAGGATGGTATAGACTAAATTCAATCCAAAGAAAAAGTCTTGATAAGGATTTTTAAATGGTTTTTAACCCAAATAGCATCATAACCCTTCAAACCCTCAAAGTAAGACTAAAAATGTGCTTGTGTTGTACGGACAAGTTGAGGGCTTGAGAATGCCAAAATCTTCAAGTAATTTAAAAAGGGTACCCATAAAGGTGATTTTTTTTGGTCATTGTTAAGGTATTTTTTTTTAATCTCATTTTTAGTGTGTTTGGAGGGCTAATCCTTGTAGCCTTTTCCAAGCATCTAAGTATAAATTGACCTATGGATTGAAACTCAAATAGAGTTTAGTACTTGTTTTGGGTTTGGTGTGTTGATGAGTGACCTAAGGCATGCCTAGGTATCCATTTCATCATGTGGGGGATTGAATCAGGATTGGGATTATTTATGTGTTTTTGAAAGTCATGAGAAAGCTTGTACTAACCTATTGATGTGCACCAATTGAAGAAGTATGATCTCTTTGTTGTGTACTCAGAAGCATAGGGTATGAAAAAAAGCTTATTTGATTAGATGGAAGACCTAAGAAGACCCTAGAGAGCTTAAGGTTTGTGAGCAAGAATGGTAGTTACATCAGTCGGTCATCACTATGACCAAGCCATCTTATGAAGGTTGAGCTATGTATATTAGACTTGATCATAGCTCAGTTGAAGCTTAGCAGTTATTATTTTTGAGCAAGTCTATGGTTGGAAAAGTACTCAAATGCATGCAGAGTCATAAAATATGTGCCAAGTAGATAGAAGTCAACAAAAAACATGAAGATTAGTTTTGACCAAGCATCAAAGTATTCATATGCCAAGTAAACCGGTTTTGACATATTTGTTTGGAATATCACAATCATTGAGGTAAACCATTTTTAGCTTACTTGAATACATGTTTTAATGATTGAGGACTAATTTAAGTAGATTATTATGCATTTTTTTATGGATCATTAATCCCTATGCAAGGTGATTAACCAATCATAAAAATAGAAGGATTAAGCAGCAAAAGTGAAGGATTTGGATCATTGATTTTGATCTAGAAACTTCTCCAGTTTGTTATAAAAGGAAGATCCAAACCCTATTTCCAATAGTGTGTGTATATACATGTGATAAAGGTGATGTTTGGATGTTAGAAGTGAAGTTTTAAGGAGAATCAAATAGAGAGACCAAGCAGAGTAGTCGAGGGAAGAATATAGATATATCATATTAGAGATGAGATTGGAGATTGGAAAGAGGAGATTTGTAATTTGCATATTAAGTGCAAATCGAAGGATCAAGTAATAATACATTCTAGCAAGTGTTTCAAGGTAAATCTCTTAATAGAGTGGTCCTAATAGGTCTATTGTAAATCTCCTAAGAGAGTGCTTACTTAGCTGTAAGTTTTAAATATTTAATCAAGGTAGATGAATAAGTATTGTAAGCTCTTAATAGGGAAGACCCCTCATAGGGTAGATCATCAAAAGTGATCAAGTTGTAGCCCTAATAGGAGAAATTTATTGATGTAGTAGTGAACATTTATGGGCACCATCCCCACCCTAGTTCTATCTTTACCTTGGAGGGTTTTTGGGTAACCAAAATCTTTGTGTTATGTGTTGATCATTTGTTTACATGTTTCATGGATGTGAGTAGCTATTAGATTTGATACATCATTGTAGTAAATGTTTATGTGATTTATGATACTCTTAGAAGGGATATAGGTGAAGTTATCAGATTTGATAATTGTCTAAAATGGTGAAAATTTTGTAGATCTTGATTCACCCCCTCCCCCCCCCCATTAGTATCTAACTTTCCCAATAGACTTCCAAAAATTCTTGTGCTGCAAGGTTTGATTGGAACTCTAAAAAATTGGATGCACTTCATCTAAACAAGATCATGAACCCTTTGAACAAAGAATTCATGACATGGTAGTCATCCATGTGTGATAGTTATGTGCGTTTAGAGAAACTAGACAAGAAGAGGGTCTCAGTCATTTTTTACAAGGTGTTTATTTTGATATAGTTCTAGTTTAATGATATAAGTGATAGACACAAGAATAAAAAATACCTGTCATAATGAAAAAAACTAAACTTCAGATGCTAGAAACAATGCATATACAAGAAAAGAGAAAAACAACTTCAGTTTAGTATCGTGTGCACCATTAAAAATTTCTAAAGAAAATAACAAAAAATCTGGAAAGAGCTCCAAAAGAGCTTTCTGGTGCTTCTTTTGGATTGATAAACAGAGCTAAAGTGAGCAAGTTATGCCCCTCGAAATGAAAAAGGAATTATCAAGCTTCAATAGAAAAAAATGTAGCATATTGGTTAAATAACCAAAGAAAAAACTAAACCATTGTATCTATCTTGAAATTAACTTTCTGATGGTATCTTGTTTGGCCAAAAATGCCTCTGTATGCTCAAGTTATTGCAAAGAAATCACAGGTACCTTGTTATACCAGGAAAATCCCCTTGGGCCTCAAAAAATAGCCCCTTGGGTTGTAACATGACCACATGTAGGCATTGAAGGCCCTATGTAAAGCTTAGGTGGTGGCTTCACAAAAATCATTGGCAGGGGAATGCTATTGTAGAAGCACGATAGCATGCTAGTAGGGGAGGAGCAGAGATGAGCATCAAGGCCCCACGATGCCACGGTGGCAGTATCATCTTCCTAGTGGTGGTGCGTTTATTAAAATGTGTTGCACTTTTTTTAAAAATACAAAGTTTTTGTGTGTTTTCTTAATAAAAATTGTCTCAGATTGTGTGCTAATGGGCGTACGGCCCTAGTATGCAAAACAAAATTGTCTCTCTTATCAATAGTGTCCAAAATCAAAGTGTTCTATAAAATAATAGAGGTTTTGACACACTCTAAATCCAACTATGATGTCCATTTGGGCTCAAAGTGCTCTGAATCTTAGAGACCCCCATGTTTCATATAAAATAGTCAAAAAGTGCCAAATCTGATTTGATAACCCCTTGTTCTTTGTTCCTTCAAAAATTTGAACAAGTTGCAGTAGATCCAGCTCTAATACCATGAAAGGATTTGATAGAAACAAATCCAAAGATTTTGTACAACACCTACATGCAAGAACCTGTCATAGAGAATCAAATATAAGAAAAGACGAGAGTTTGACTCTGAAAATATGCAAGATATATTATCAAACAAAAAGAATGAGTAAAATATAAAATGGATCAATCCTTATAGAAGGATATTGTAAAACCTAAAGGGGAAACCCTAAGAGGTCAATGGCATTTAATAATTAATCTTTAATTATTAAATGACAATGCATGTGCATAAAGTGAAATCTTAAGTAGGGAGAAAAGGTAATTTAATAATTGCAATTCAATTAATCCTTTACTCTAACAATAACAATAATATTAACAAGTGTTTTTATAGAAAAGGGCCTGAGGAGTTTAAAGTCATTAAACATGTTGATTGGATTTTTAAACTATATATTTTGTGTTGGAAGGAATAGGAATGTAATGATTTTGTAGGAATATTTTAATCCGCGAGGATCGAATCCATGTCTTTATGCCACTTCACGTGGGATTGGAATATTTTGTTTACAATACCCCTCTTCATAATGAAATTATCTAACCCTCCAATTTTTTTTGTGCTATTTCATATGTTGCTTCCTCTCTTGTACTTCATTGGGGCTTCCATTACTTCTATAGTTTTTGTGTTTGAGGAAGACCACCACAAAGAACATGTGGGTCCTTTCATTTTCTTTATTCTTTGTTGGGTTGCTCACATGCTTTTATATTTTTGGGAGGCTTGGGGTTTGAAAATTCATCATAATTTGGAGGACTTTTGGAGAGTATTATATACTGTCATTTGACATGTAGTTTTGGAATTTTTTGTGATCTTTTGAGAGATATTTGGAGGGTATTATCCCTAGTTTTGGTCGATTAAAAAAAAATATTTGGTGACACACTAGAGGATATTCATTTTTTATATTTATAAAAATTATCATTAATTATCATAATGAATTTATAATGTATGTTTCTAAAATGTACTTTAAAAAAAATTATTATGATGATTGTTCAAAAGGATCATTTTCATTTACTATCATGATAAGCAACCTGTCATCTATCATTTAAATCAATGGTTATTCATCAAATTTATGTTTAAAAATAACATTTATCTTTCAAAACCAATACCAAAGGACGCTTAATGATTACAGTACAAATAATCTAATGTCTAAAGGCTTGATCATGTACTATCTATTAAGCACACAAAAAAGGGTCATAGATCCAACATAAACTTACAGAGAAGCATTAGTATTACTAAACTCTCTTTGTTGAAATGCAAAATGATAAAAGTAGGTAGGAATATCATTTTATTACAGGATTTTGTGGACTAATCTATTATAGTTGAATTGAGTTGTAGATGGAAAATTCTAGTAAATAATCAATCAAATTCAGTAGTTTAGTAAATTAATTTTATGTTTTGAAGAGCTTAGATAAAAATCATATATAACGCTATATTGATATGTTTTGCATTGTTCCCTTTTAGATATTAAGATCTAGCTAATCCAAGAAGCCTTGTAATGTGTCAAGATACATACCAAAATGTGCACCTCCCTTTTACAACACATCGATGTGTCTAACATATTTTTATATTTCCTATTTCAAGGGACCCATTTTTTGAAGGTCGTCAATTTTAAGTCGAGTATTACAGTGAGAAACCATTTGAAGTATTGGAAAGATTATGACATTATCTTTCAATTTATAATTTCTAATCCTATTTTTTGAAATCTTGAGGTCATTTCTAACTATCTATGTCCTTAGAATTTGACTTTGAAGCTTTAATATTTGCAAAGTAGACATGATCTTGCAACAAACATTTATTGGCATGCTGATCTAGCCCATCTGGAGCTTTTGGAAAAATGGTTACCAATCTATGCTCAAATATAAATTTACTAAAGATGGTAATCTTATGTAAAGCGAGGTTGAGTTAACATAGAGGAAGGATTGAGACAAATTTAGGAATTTTGAATACAAGAGATCATGCAAACATAAGTTAAATTTTAGCTATGAGATTTTGTTTAGGAATAATTCATATGCATTTAGGTGAATTGAATAAATTCAACATGAGTTTTATTTGCATTTATTTAACTTTTGACGCACAATGTTTAAATGTGTTGAAGGATAGAAGGATTGACAACTTCATTGATGTTCCCAATCTTTGACTACATTTGGGAGCACTTGTTCCAACACACCAAACATGTTTCAAGATTCAACAAATTTCTATATATATAAAAAAGTCAAAACTAAGAGCATGTGATATATCTAGAGGATCCTTCTTCATATTCAAAAAATAAGTTGTTTTGCATTTAACTAACTTTGGAGCATATGAAATAGGCATAAGGGCCCAAGATCTCTCTTTTAGTGAGATTTTAACTAGTGACAATCTCATTTCCTCTAACAAGCCACCAATTCTTTTATTTTACGAGGACACACTGTGTTGCCAAAGGTTTCTAACAATATTTTGGTAGAGACTACATAAACAATATTGAAGATAATGTTTCTATTGTCCACCTTTACTTCCT
The DNA here is from genome assembly GCA_028749045.1 of Cupressus sempervirens. Lineage (NCBI taxonomy): Eukaryota > Viridiplantae > Streptophyta > Pinopsida > Cupressales > Cupressaceae > Cupressus > Cupressus sempervirens. The sequence goes on from CM053793.1 coordinate 551,865,748, forward strand.
AGATCATAATTTTTATTTTTATTAATTGTGAGGCCTTAAGGTGAAAACACCTAGTGTTGGAGTCTCCTTTGTGTAGTCAAGCCATGTGAGATTTAATGTCTCAATATTATTTTTGATGTTGATTTATTTATATATCTTATAATCAAGAGAAAATAGATTCCACCTTAAATATAAGAGCTTCATTAAGAGGTTCAAACTCTTTAAAAGTTATTTCAATTTATTCAATTTACAAAGAAAAATTTGATCTAAGTTACATCCAAACTAATGTAGTGTTTCATTGCTAAGACCAAAAGTTTAGTCCATAACTTCTTAATATACTATACTTCACATTCATAGAAGAATACCTAATTCTCTACCCATATTTTTTTTTTAAAAATTGAATACTTTCATATTATACAAAGAATACTATAATTTAAAATGAGTTAATACAAAATTCATATATTAATTTCACTATTGAGAAGAATAAGATTTTAAATAAACCGTTGATGGAAAATAAATATGTATATACATTTAAATTTAAGGAAAATCACAAATTTTTAGGGCAATGATTCCCAACACTTCTATTTGTTATTAGTTCCTGCCGCATGGCAGGTAACTATAGCATTCATGCTTCTTCTTTTTTGTATTACCTTGGCCAATAGGAAAGTTTTATTTTTTGGTGTCTTATTATATGTCTTTGTTTTTTGTTCTCTTAATTGATTCTAATTGGACCACAATGTATACAATAGTGTTTCCGAACATTATTTTCTTTATAAAAAATTTGAATATCTTCATGTTTTCAATTAAATTCTATTTTTCCCTCATCTGTGACATGTAGGTGAAGTTATTTAGTAATTTCAACATAGTTGGGTTGTAGTTTTCATTATTAACCAAGTGGGTGAGGCTAGAATTATTGCCAATTGTTTTGTTCGTGGCTTGTAGTGATAGAAATTATTTTCTTTTTCTTATAAACTATTTTGGTGATAAAAATTATTTTGCCTTTTAGTCTACTCAATTGTAATGGGTGAGATATTGTCGGTGAGCAATATCCACCCAAAGTAATCAGAATTATGTCTATCATTTGATGTGATGGAAAATGAACCTATGCTTTTCAGAAAATTGTGGTGAAGTTATTTAGTAATTTCAACTTAGTTGGGTTGTAGTTTTCATTATTTAACCAAGTGGGTGAGTGTAGAATTATTGCCAATTGCTTTGCTCACAGCTTGTAGTCATGAAAATTATTTTGTCTTTCTTATAAACTATTTGGGTGATAGAAATTATTTTGCCTTTTAGTCTACTCAATTTTAATGGGTGAGATATTGTCAATGAGCAATATCTACCCAAAGTCACCATAATTATGTCTATCATTTCATGTGGTGGAAAATGAACCTATGCTTTTCAAAAAATTGTGGGGGGAATGCATTTGGCCATATGCTATTTAATGCTTCTAGCCCACGCTTTTGAGAAAATTGTGGGGGTAATGCAATTGGTCATATTGCACTTAATGCTTTTGTGAATGCTTTCATCTGCCAACTGCACATGGTAAGTTGTCATACTTCAAGGCTCTTCATGAATTGTGCTCATGAGGAGTTTTAAATGCTTCATTGTGCTTCCTTTTAAATTGTCAATGAATGCAGGCTTCTTATCTTTCTTGTGTTGCTCTCCCTCTTGGAGTGTGAAGATCTTGTATCAGGTAACTTATATGTTGTATCATGTAATTTTTGTGTGTTTTTTTATTCTTCTACTTGTTTGATTGGATATTTACAAATTCATAATGTTTTTGTTTCCTTTTGGAATGTTGATTGAGTGCAGGCTTCTTATCTTTGTTGTGTTACTCTCCGTCTTGAAGTGTGAAAATCTTATATCAGGTAATTTATATCTTGTATCATTTAAGCTTTGTGTTGTGTTTGAATTCTTCTGCTTATGTTGGTGACTGATGTCATGTAGGAAGTTGAAAGTACCTTTAATAATGGAAGATTTCTCATTATTTAATATTCATGTATTCTTGTTTTTCAAAGAAGGGCCAAAAGGTAGGAGCCCATTTTTATACAGAGCATGTGGAAAATCTGCAGTGATTCAGAGGACAGATTCATCTGAATGCCTAATCTGCTCTAGCGTCAATTATGAGCCTATTTGTAATGGGATTCCCCTCTTTTCATATCCCCAAAAAATCTCTTCATTTGAATTTTCTATATTCAAATGTGCTTTTCCTTCATTTTGATTTGGCTGCAGTTTTTTTAACTGACGATGTTAGCTGTTCTAACAAGATTGAGTGCTTTTCGTATGGAAAATTGGCTTCAATTTTTGTGAATTCTAGTTATTGGTGAAATCTAGTGTGTCGATTGCTGAATTTTGGCGAAGTCTAATGTTTTTGGGTATCTTCCAAAATCTAGAATCTCCTCCATGACTCGATATAAATGAGCCCGTGGATGTATCCGACCATGTTGTAAAGCTTGCATTTTCGTACAGGCTGGGAGAATGTTGGAAAATGTCATGGAATATGGCATTATGCCAGCAACTTGCATTTGCTTATAATTTTCCACCGCTTTTTCAATAAACCCACTTGAGCGTAACCTGCAATCATCACAAATAACCATTAGAACAAAAAAACATGTGTTAGTTATTTTCTTTACAAAAGTGTGTTGTAGTTCTAAACTTTAGGCCAAGAAGGATAGATAATATATTTTATTATGCCTAAGTTTAGATAATTGTTGAGTGTATGATGTGAAATTTAGCAATGAAACCCCATGAGATGTCTAACACTGTTATGATGTGTTCGTGTGCCATGGAGGAGTTTTCAAAGGTAAATTCATCAGAAAAAACTTTATAAATGGATCTATAAGGTGTTGGAAATGGGAGGAGGGAAATGTTGCAACAAATGCTATATTAGATTATCAACGATATACATAGCAATCAAAAATCAAAGAATAATTTAGAAGAAACTTCAAAATAGAAAGAGTATGAGAGTAAAAAGGCTAAGACATGAAAATGAGTCTATTAATGAGGATTAAAAATGGGAAACCATAGAATTAGAGTTGAGGTGATTATTCATAAACACAAAAGGCCAAAATGATCACATTTGTAGAGGATCGCGTTGAGAATTTGGTGACTTATGGGTGATTAATCAAAGATTGGTATTTTGCATGTTCAAGAAGAGGTAATGTGATAAAGAAAGGAATCATCGTGGTTGATGATGCAATATCTTTGGCCATGGGCATTATGGCATGTTCAAGATTCAATTTTCTATCCTTTACATGATTGGTTCATAATTTTGAGGATCACAAGCTATATTTATTGATTGGTAGAGCTTTTTGTTGGTGTTCTTGATGAACAATTCAGACATGGAGATGAATTTTGAGACAAATTTGTTATTAATGTTACTATGGCATTTCATTGTTGTTTCAGATGTTTTACAGTCGGGTTCTAATTGTGTTTCTAGATCACATTGATTGGTGTGATTGTATTTGAGGATTTCCATTCTTGGTTGACATGATAATGTAGCATGTTGTGATGGATTGTGACATAATTATTGGAGTTGTTATGTGTTGAAGGATGAAGATATTTATCTTTTCTATGTCTTTGTTGATATCCAATGGAATACATTAAAGATTGTATGTATATTTGATTAAATATTTATAGCTAGGTGTTAAGGTTGAACTGACTTTGTTTATTCCTGCAAGGTTGATGAATTGTACAATTAAATGTAACCATTTATAATTACGGAGGCACAAGTGTGGATGAGAATGATGTATTAATGAATGCACAAAGAGGTTTGAGTAAAATGTGTAACTCAAGAAGTTATCTATCTAATGTATTTCATCAAAAATAATGTTATAACTAGTGATTTACTCCCATAGGGTTCAATTCATATTGCGTAAATATTATGAAAGCCTATCTTGAAAAGTATACATGATATTGAAATATTGAAAGTCATAATTATAAGATCTCATCTAATTTTGTAAAAACTAAACAACATATAATTCGAAAATGTTTCAATTATGATCCACTATGTTATTGTATAATTTTTGACAACCCTTTCAACCACAACCTGATAGGATCATTTATGTTAACTTGGTAGGGGAATAGACATACTTCTTACAAATTTTTTACGTCTAGTACTCCTTAGGCATTTGCTTAGGGAACATTCATATCTATGTGCATTTGAAAAATTAAACGACGTAAAAGATAATGTATATTACAGTTTTCTATCTAATAGTGTAGTAAATTGTGGCAGATTTTGGCTTCGTAGGATGTGTGATCGCATTTATATTCCAAGTTCAAGTGGTGAGTGGGATTGTCCCCTCAGTGGTGCAAGTGAATCAACACATTTGGAAAATGTATTTGTTATAGAATGTCCAAATGTTGAGAGATCATTGCACATTATTCTTGTTCAAGAATTTTTGGAAAATAATTATGGGTCAATACATTATGCAGACATTGTTTCTAAATTTCTCATGAATTGTATGGACCTTTTGGAGAATGAGGAAATCGTAAAGCAACTTGCAAATGGATATGTCAAGAATTACTTCAGGCCTCCTGAAGACTATGATACATATATTAATGCATCTGTAATAGAGATGAGTAATGCACCCATCGGTGGCTTGTTCTCCCTTGAATCTCTAAGTTCGTGTGCTTTGACAACTTGTGTCTATAACTCCCTAAAAATTGCAATCAAAAGTAAGTATAAATCCATTGTAGATCATGCATTGCATGCTCACCATTCCCTATTTTCTGAGCAAGATGCGTTGCGAATCACAAATGTTTGTGATGCAATGATATTCCTACAAGTGCATATGTCTCCTCTTGTGGTTTTGCCTTATCAACCAATTTGTAATTTAATGGCAAGAACCTCTGCTATGTAGACTTTTAGAAGTTGTAAATGATTTGTCAAAGTTGGTTGTCATGGATAAGCATTTTAATGATATGAAAAGGAGGAAATGTCATGTTTTTGTAAGAAGGTATACATATTAAGTTCTTCTTGTCTTCTTCTCTGTGATGTGATACATATGCATAGTACAGGGCAATAGAAAATGATAGATTTCAAATTAAATCTAGTGATTCTTTACACAAGGACAAAAAAATATGAAAAGCCTTTGCAAATTTAAAGATGTCAAAGGGAGATATTGAACAATGGGTATATTTCTTCTAAAATTATGTCTAATTATGTACTAATTAAGAATTTTTAGAATTTTTCCTACATACTGTCCTCCTTCATTCAAAAAGATGTATTCAAATACATTGTACAAGATTTTATTTATGAATTGTTTGTTTTGTATTGCTCATCCGATTTTTTTGGGTGTCAGGCTCTTGAAGTGGGTTAGCAGTTGTTCAATTTTTGAATAGATTTCACAATACCAATTGCAAGAATCCAATATGTTTCCATCCCAACCTTTAAAAGTGAAAGTCTAAATTTTATCTTTAATTGTGGACATCAAAAGTGTTTCATATGTACAGGAGTAGAGTGATGTGCATGTAGTCTAATGACAGTTATACAATTTTTTTTGTTTTGCGGAAACAATTTTTAAACACTCAACTTATTAATCATGCAATCTTCTCTATTTTTCCTTATTTTGTTATAAATTTACATTCCACAGATGTTTATATCATTTATCACATATAGCAACAATTTTTCGTTTCAATTTCAGATTGTTTAGATACCATCAAACATATTCAGAAAACAAATTTCAAATGTAAAACTTTGAAAAAGTGAACTTGTCCAAATTACTCAAACATAGTCAAAAAGAAAATTTTGAAATTATTTGTACTTCAACTTCATAGAAATATGAGTAGACTGTTATATATGACTATTACTTTTCCACTCTCTTAACGGTGGATATGTTGGAAAATAACTATGCATCGATGCAATATGCATATATTGGTTTTTAAGATAACTGCCCAACTCCACAACCCTTTACAAAAGAGTTAAATTGTAAACCAATTTCAAAGGTCTCATGTTAAACATTATGAAGAAGCTCGTAAGCAATATGACAAATGTATTATTCAATACATGGCATAGTAGACAAATGCCCAAATTGGTGGATAATTCATCCTTCAATCACTTACTACATCTCTCTATATGGTGGTTGTTTTATGTATGTTATAAGAAATGATAGACAACAATTTAAAAAGCTATAATAGATCACATTTTGTACGATGGTCGTGGAATGATCTTAGACCAAATTGTGACTAAAATCACCCTAGTTGCCATGACATTGATATTCTTGCAATTGCAAAATCCTTGTATAGTAACCTTACAATTTATGAACACCACATGCTCAGTAGTACTTTCCAATTGTGGGAAGCATATGGAAACTATGAATCAGAAGTATGGAAACTTCGCCTGTAGATAGAGTCATATTGTGCTCCACATATACTATTGTAAATGACTATGCTTGTTTTGATACGATTCATTCAAGTTATTTCAAGAGTTAAGTAAAGTGGGAAAATTTTCGTAGAGCACTTCCTTATTCAAGTACATGGAATATTTGAAGAGAAAAATGTAGGACGGAATATGTACAATAAATCTACCTTCTTATACAGCTTAACCCATAACTAAGCTTTGACTATTAATATAAAGTTTGTATATTCATGTCGCAGGATTGAGACATTTGAGAAAGAGAACCATGGCATTTTAAAGTTGACTATTACATCTACATATAATTGTCATCGACACAATTTTTTGTGCTAAATTCTCAAAGAACCATTGATTTGGTTGAATTAGTCATGCTAGTCGAATTGTATGTTCTCTTGATTTTATCTTTACTGTAAAGGAAACACCTAGGTTCGTTTATATGTTGGCTTCGAGCATAATACTCTTCTATGTAACTCTATACATAATTGAGAAATACATGTAGTGTGTAGGGCCATGAACAATACAAGATACAATGAAGTATATATTTCAACATTGAACTTGAGTACATTTAAATTTTGTTATGATGAATGAGTAGCCAAAATTAATGTACAAGTACTACTTATTATTATACTTCTTCTAAATTACTAATTATAATGGTATACACACTATTCTTATTCCTTTATGATTGATATAGACTAGACTAGGGTAGTCTCTGTGTTTTATTGCGGTGTGATGAAGTTCAAATGCATTGATAGTTTGTGGAATCTAAGTTGTTTGCAACACAATGATTTTCTTCCCAATGTGTGTGTCCTATTTTAAATTTTCCTTAAATATACCCATCACATTCTCAAGGGAAATGCATCCTTGTCATAAAATTTTTGAAATTTTAACAATGCACACCCTTCTATTGCTTCATCTCAGTGACTAATTGCATATTTGTTAAATATTTTTCTCATGTATGTATGAAATCATATTTGTATTACTTTTCCCATCAAACATATTTCCACAAAATAATGACATTAAAGTTAAGCCATATATGAGAATTCATTGATGCTAAGAAAATTCTAAAAAATCTTGCCTATTGCCAACAGGTTTTCTCTGTCTAAATTGCACAAGTATGGATTCTCTGAATGCATTTGCTACAATACATTACCAAAGAGATTATCTCTGAAAGTCCACAATCTAGTGTCTTGGAAAAACTTCTAAAAAGTCCAACTGAATTCCAAAGAAAAATATTGGAAATATATTTTTATGACCACCATGTTGCAATGTTTCCATACAATGGATGGGGAAACATTCAGTCAATACTAGAGACCAATCAAATTCGTGTTCTATCCCCATTCATGACAAATGTAGAATTGATTTACCTAAAATATCTGGTGTGAATATACAAGGAGCCTCATATAATATTTCATTGTCAAGATATTATAAGACATTTCCCTCCTGGAAGTCACACCACAGAAGAATTGATTGTTGTTTTCAATCTAGCATGCAAGACATTATTTTGTCAGCTATCACCGTTTCGGGCTACTGTTGAAGATGGCACACTTCTGTGCATAATAAATCGTGTTCTATCATATCCAAATCTTTCACTTGAATGCATTATAAGACATGACAACATAGAGCTTATTGGACAATGGTATGATGATGATACAGGAACCTTGGCAACTAAGACCATAAAGCACCATTACTCATACCATTATTTGTTTGTATTTGAGAATAGTCACATGCCACCTGGCATTCATCTTGTAGTAGATATTGGAAGATGGTGCATCCTTGATGGGTTATTTAACTATTACAACATGACAATCACCACAAGTATATACTTATGATGCATAAGATTAGGCTTATTATTAATAATAGCTTGCAATTATTATGTACAAATTATCATATTTTCCAATTTGACATAGTACAGTATGTATCTAGTAATTTCCATGTCATTTGTTTCTTAGTGAAGCAACCATTTTTGTAGGGTTAAGAAAATCTAGTACAATATGTATCTAGTCATTTGCATCTCACTTCACAATATGCGACCACATTTTCTAAAGTTTCACTCAATAATTGTGTCGCACAATTAACTAGTAACATTTTTGTCATTGGCATTTAATGTGTACATTGTCACTTATGGTATACAAATATATCTACAATAACAACTAGTGAACTCATAATCAAATGCATCTAATTTTATGTTGTAAAGTATTGATCGATAACAAAAAAATTAAAGAAACGATATCATAACATATGCAAACTGACTAATTTCATTATCTTGTTCATAAGTTTAAGAAATCCACAAATCAGAACCTGATAAAATAGGTCAATGCGCTTATAGAGATCTGTACGCATAGACCACCCAAGATATGAGAATGTTTTTTTCCAGTGATTGATTTTTCTATTTGGATGAACATGATGACCAAGTTGGTTGACAAAAAAATAGAGCACGTGCCTATGTATGATGAACTTGTAACAAAAGGATGGATAGCACCAATCTTGATAATATTGGTACATTATATATTGTTGTTTACGATGGAGAATACTCTATGTTTTGTAGCATTGATTATAGTGAGCACTATAGTCATAATGTATGCACTTGGTATTTAAATATTTGATGCAATCAAATGAAATCATAGTATGCAAATAATGTTGGTGATGGAGGCAAGTTGACAATAATTATTGAGAATTGATTATTATGAAGAGTATAACAGTGACTATTTTTATGATGTTATTTTCCAAAATTGCATATGATTTGCTATATTCATAGAATTAAAACTATGATTTGTGAGAATTTCTCATCTACAATGTACTGTTAATATGTTTTTATTGCTATATGTGTTAACAAAATGTCAATTTTGATATAGAAACATAACAGAAGAAATGAAGAAGACATATAGGGGTGTTCGGAAGCAAGTGTCTGGTCAATTTTCAGTGAAGATAAAATTTCCCAAGCTGCGAAGGAAAAAATAGCTCAGAATATTTGAGATAGCAGAAAAGGTACCCTTTGCATATGACATGGCCAACATGTCAATGAGAGGGAGTAATGCCTACACAAACTTCTCCGATGTCAATTGTACACCTCATTGTCAGCCTTGTTGTCCACATAGTACTTTGATCTCAACCGTATCAAGATCAAACAACTCCAAAAAATATAGTCACAAAGTTAAAGTGAGTGAAGAATATGTGTCATCTTTTGATAGATGTAAAATCTATCCAAAAGAAAGGTCATATCGAGGTGTTAGGGAACATACAAGTGGGTGTTATGTTGCACAAGTGTGGAATCCTATAGAACAAAAACAAGAATGGTTAGGAACATTTAATACCAAAGAGGAAGTTGCTATTGCCTATAATATGACTGTGATTTCCCTCAAAGGTTACAAAGCAGTTACAAATATTTTGCATCTGCATTCGGAGACAAGTCAAACCAAAAGTATCTCTAGCTTAGTGTAGATGAACTTGGATCAACTGACCAATTTGAGCTATTTCTAGTGGAAACAGAAACAAATGCTCCATTGCCAATGGTCAATGCTAATGATCATTTTGATGATATAGTGCCAATCACTAAAAACCAAGTCTTTCCACTTATGATGTACATGAATCATAACTTCCTTGAAACTTGGCATAGAATTCATGTATAAGCTTTTCGAATGCAACAACATATCAATACCATAGATGCCACTAAAATCTAGATACCATGCATTCTTTAGAAAGTCACACACAATTCCATTACCCAATTTCTAAATCAACCTATCCTAGTGCATCATGATTATCTAATTTTAAAATGGATTATTTGAATATAGATTCCTCAAATTTGATAAGTGCATGCCCATTCGAACTATTGTCACCTAATCTTGCTAATGTGTATCTTGCTAATGAAAAATGGATTTCTAAAGATCTCAACACAGACTCAAACATCCAAAACTATGGCAATAATGGTGCTAGTGAAATTGTTCCTCCACTCATGAACAAACTTGCTAGCAAACATCAGAACATGGACATGTATGGTGTGAACCACAACACATTTCAGTTTTCCAATTTCTATACAACATCAAACTATACAAGCCCTAAATGTCATGGTTACAATAATAATAATGTTTGTGAGGTTCACAATGCGATTGATGTTTCAAATTGCATAGACATGGAGCACTTGTGACATTATTACTATTTCTAAACAACATACTTGGCATACATGACTTTCTCTCTGTCTTTCTATAGGACTCACTGCCAATTTGATACTCTTTTATGTAATATTGTTCATAATGTAGAGGAACATTTGAATCCTTAGACACTTTCTTTGGTGAAATACAAAAAACATATCTAATGTAATATGTAACCTATTTTTTTTATCAACAATGTTAGCTGTGCATTATGTACATGTCAACCCCAATATTACAATTGTATTGCACAATATTTCTTGATAATGAGCATTATGTGCAAACATGTCGAACTATAATAAAATCCTACCATGTGCTTGAAAAAAAAATGTCTAAAAAAAATGAAAATTATTAGTAATGCATTGTCTTATCTTCATCCTGATGATGGATCATTGTGTGTGATCTGAAATGTTTATGATAAAAAAATATAGACACAATCAAATTCCAGAAAAACTTGATATTGCTAATGGATTGTGGAAATGTAGTGCCTACCCTCGTTCACATCTTTTTCTGGAGATAATGTTGCTATTATCAGACTATGTTAGACTAGTTTTATGTTGATGGATTAGTGGTATTGTTTTGAGATTATCAGACATTATGTTATGGATTCAGTGGTATATGATGAGATCATTTAGACTTTACATTTCATGTATGCATGATGATCATTACTTTGTTTTGTTTCTAGTTGTTGTTGATGATTAGTTAGATGGTTTATTATCTCATGTGTTTTATTATGGATACTTACCCCATACTTGCATGTGTATGGTGTGCGTGTTTTCATATTGTATGGCATTTCTGATGTGGTTAAGGAAGGGAGTCGTAGTCACCTGCTTAGTCGAGATCTACCCGATACACCACTTCTTGCCATTGTCTGTTAAGCTTAGCATTATATATATTGTATGTACATGCATGGTTTTTTTGCAGGTTGCAGGTACCGAGTATCGAATTCCCTAAATTGTCAAGATGAGCGTACCCTATTATACTATCCCAATGATAAGAGAAGGGAGATAAATTCTCAAGTCCAAATCCCAAACCCTTAAACCATTTGTCCTACCGAGATAGGACAAGTATCTGGATATTTTACCCACCGAATGTGTCGGATGACTGATTTTGTGTGAATTGCTCTATGATGGGTTTTCATATTTTATCTTGGAGGTCTATGGTGAATTTTCTATTAATTAAGTCTTAATAAATAGATTTAATTAATTAATTAATTAATTTAGGAAATTAATATAAAAATATCATAATCTTTGATATTTTGATTATAATTAATTAAATGAGAATTAATTGAGGAAAAAGGTTTAAATAAAAGAAAATTAGAAATTAAAATTAATAATAATAATAAAGTAATAAATAAATAATAATAATAAAAGTTATAAAAATTAAAATGAAAGTTATAAATATTTAAATAGAAATTATATAAAAAGTAAATTGGAGTTATAAGCTTGCATGGGAGTTAACGCACCCTTTTCATTTCTTATATGTCAACAACACGGAGGTTAGTGCATCAATTAAGCACATGTTCTCTATAACCCTATGGCTCATCTAGAAGGTTGGAAAAGACCCATGCTTAGTTGGTGACACCTTCTAGCTGTTTCTAGAAGCATTCTAGATGTTTCCTGAGAGCTCTTTATATTCAGGCATTCCTAGAAGCTTAGACATAGTGTTTGGAGAGCAATTGGAGCATTGGAGGACTTGAGAACTTTGAAGAAGGGAGCTTGCTCTGCGAGTTTTCTGAGGAAGAGCGAATTAGCATCAGAATCTGGGTAGATTCTTGTGATTTTACTTATGCTATTTTTGCATCTTGCATTCCCTGTCTTCTTCATGTCTTCCATATATCTTCTGAGGATTTTTCCTATTTTTATTGTATGCATTCTCAATATGGGTAGTTAATTTATTTGAGAATTTTATATGCATAGATCTGAAAAAAAACACAGGGCTAGGGTTTAGATTCATAGGCAAACCCATTAGATCAATTATTGGAAAAATTTTGAGATCAAAGGTTTATAGGAAAATTCTGAGGATTGGAATTTATATATATATATATATATATATATATATATATATATATATATATATATATATATATATATATATATATATATATATATATATATATATATATATATATATATATATATATATATATATATATCTTGTGTATATATATGTTTATATTTTTAATTTGCATATACATACATATATATATATATATATACATATGTATATATAATATATATTTATTAAAAAATCGAATATTATACCATTAATCGAAAACATTTTGAAAAATGTTAAACTTTATTAAGAACCAAATCGCATACCTGAATGGAAAATCGCATAAGTGATTTTAAAGAAAGTAATATGCATGAGTGGGGGGGATGAGACCCGCGCCCCCGTGTCACTGTGGTCGCAGTGTACCTGCGACAGCAGGGGTACACAGTACTCGTTGACGTTGCAGGCCCTGCGACCGTAGGGTCCTGCATACCGCCAACGGTTTATATGTTATATGTATGTTTATAACACTTGCCACATATGAAGTCAGTTTTTTTATTGTTACTAATATGTTAAATGGTATTAATCGAATTTATTAATTCGATTTTGTAAAATGTAATAATAATTTATATATTTATATATGTATGTATGTATATATATATATATATATGTTAATAATAATTTGAATTATAATTATATAACTGATAAATGATTTATACCAAATGTTCATTTCTTTTATAATGGTGAACTCTTGTTTAATTTTTAAGATTTAATTAATTGTTTTATAAAGTATATGAAATTTAATTGTTAGTTTGGTGGGGGATGTTTTCAAACAAAGATTATAACTGGAAGATGGAATTTAAGAAAAAACTTTTATTCATCCAAATGTACAAAATGTTCCTCTAATTCATTCTCTAAACTTGGAAACATAAACCGAGATCTCTACATGTAAATTCAAGTTTGTAAATTTAGCAAAACCAAAACATGTGTTTGCATTGTGTATTCTCTATGCTATTGTTTTGGGTTTTGGGTTGACTAGTGTTGACCAGTTATAGGACGTCTACCAGAGGCTTGGGGGTTATGTGATTGTGATGTCATGATGATGTTTTAATCTCGATCTTTATAAACCCAACCATGGTTATGTGATGGAATTCTCTATGTATTGGTTGTAATTATTGATTGTTATAGTTGAGATTCTTATGTATGAGACACTTGACTTAACCATTTTTGGTCATCGATCAGTTATCCTTGGTTATTTTCTAATCGCCATGATGGGATTGTAATGTGGATTTATTCTTGATGATGTCATGTTGTGACATGCTTGACTCGACCATTTTTGGATTCTTCGATCAGTATGATTGAGATATATTTTGGTTATTGAGAACCATTGGATACTTTTGATTATCAGTGATACTTCAGTTGCCAATTGAGAGCTGTTGCGGTCATGATTTTCTATGGATGCTTGCTCATGGAGATTTGATGCTTTTATGCATATTTGATGATTTTATTATGGATTATCTTTTGTGATTTTGAGATTTATGATTCCATGAGCTTAGGGTAGGTTATCTGCGTGTAGTGTCGGGAAGTGGCTTGCAATGGGGACCAGGGCCCTAAGAGGCTGCCAAGGTAACTCATTGTAAGTTGGATTAATAAGTGATAACGTTCACACCTAATACTAACTAAATGAACCTAAAAAGATAAGTTTTTTGGTTCTCGCCCATGCCTTGAGTGCTTGTACAGGCTAGGATGGGAGTAGTGAGAATGCATGGTTGCGACCTTGCATTCCATAGTATGCCTCGTCAGTATGAGAGGATACTAGTGGCCGCATGAGATCAGTATGGACCCGTGGAGTTTAGCTAACTGCCAGGGTAACTTGTACGTGATAAATGCGATGACACTTTCCCACTTGCAGAGTAGGTTTCCTACATGTCATTGTGTGCCTCTAGGGACTAGATGTCGGATTTGTGATTGGAACCTTTGAGTTAGTATACTTGTAGGATTCTTGGACTTATAGAAATTTGTGTTATGTGATTTTGATACCTGTTTGGGACTTGAGATTATCTCCTCAGCACGGTAGGAGTGGACCACTTAGGTATCACGCAGTCGGGTGGTAGTGTATTTTCACTCTTATCATTTGAGATTCATTGAGACATCGTGGCTGATGCATCCTTCATAATGGTGGATATGTATCCTTTCATTGATGATTAGCATATGTTAGATGATGTTATCTTATGCTTATATTTTCATGTTAGATTACTTTTTGCATATGATATAGTATATGTTAGGAGTGACATTCCTACTATGTTAATACCGATGATCTCTTCAGTGATTTGGGAATGTTATGCACAGAGGGATGGCTAGGATCCACGATGGTCTAATGATGCTATTAACGGTTGGGAGGAACCGTGCACTTAGTTTATTATGTTTGATCTTCTATGAGGATGTATCATGTATATCATGCGATTATCTTTACTTTGATGTATCATGGATTAAAATAGGATGATGTACCATTATTCTACATATGTATATTCTTTTGAGCTTTTCATACCTTGTGACATGTACAGTGGATGATTGAGCATTTGGAAATGTAATGTATAAACATTGGACTTATCATTATTATTTCATGTGGATGTACTAGATGGATTCATTAATGTTAAGTGTTTTAGATGTAACTCAGCATTAAGGGATCTTTAAAGAATGTAACCAGTTGTGTATGTTATGATTACTTTTAGATGGACATTGCTATAGCTTCCGTTATTGTGCATAAGTTATATGTGGTATTTACTTTCATGTTAGAAAAAAAAATGCTACCAAACTTAGTGAAATTCTAGATTAATTCTTTGGATCCCTTGGCGGGGCATTACAGGAAATCAAATGACACTAATGCATTGTCTTATTAGAATTTTATATATGATTTCAGTACTTCTATTATAATGGTCTACATTCTTCTCTATAAGCTTAATGTAATGTTGGTCAAGATTCTTCTCTATAAGCATGATGTAATGTACGAAAAACATAGATAATTGTATATGTAACCTATTTTTCTTATCTACAATCAACCCCAATATTGTGATTGCATTGCACAACATTTCTCGATAATGAGCATTATGTGCAAATATGTCGAACTATAATAAAAGCCTGCCATGTGCCTGAAGGAAAAAAAATCTTTAAAAAATTAAAGACTTTATAATGCATTGTCATATACAAATATAAATAATTTGAATACTTTTATGAGTTCTAATTGTGTTAGATAACAAAGCTTGGCTTCTATATGTGACTTGAAAACAATTAAAGGCATGCGATATGTGATAATTAGGATAAAGGAATTAATCTATCTAGCCTTCACAAACTTATGCTTTGAATTTATATGTGATCTATGTAGCACATTTGATCTATATTAGTTAAATATATATACTATAAATAAATGCAATCTAAATCAATAAGATGTTGCACTTAGAAGTGAGAGTGTATTTTTATTATAAGATTTTTAATTACTATAAAAAAATTATACTTTAACATTTTTGTGGCAAGGAGGCTAATCTCAATCAAGAATTTGTATTAAAAATAGAATCTTTTAAATGTAAAATATTTTTTGCTTAATTTTTTTGTTGCAAAGTTAAAAGCATGCTGACATAGTTAAATTATATGAGATATTATTTTATATATTGAATTGAAATAAATATAAAATAATTGAATGAATATAAATCTAATTGGATAAGATATCATAATTAAAAGCAAATTGAAACACAAAAAGCGATGACTTAGAACCAAATATTAACATAAAATGTAATTTTGGTAAATGTGGGTTGATAAGTAATTGTGCTCCTTGGTGAACATTATTTCTTGTTCATCACTATTTGAGATGCTTAAATATTTTTCACCATTACTACTTGGTCAATCATTTGCAAAGGAACAAATTAGTCAAAATTACAATACTTCAAAGTCAAAAATCCTAACAATCAAATCAATTGACATTGCACTATGCAAAATCAAGAAACCACAAATTTATATTTATGAGAAAATGAAAGTGGACAAATACGAATGCAAATCCCATTTAAAAACAAGTAACATTGACCAAATTCTTATGCAACATGGCTTGTACAAATTGCATGACTTTAAATACAATGTTGGCAATTGTTTATTTGATACATTTGAATATTTACTCAAATTCGAGGGTTTGTCAATTGAAATTCATAATGGAATCATAGATTTCTTCACGACTTGCCTTGAAAATGATGATGAGGAAGCTGAAAATTCCTATAACTATGAATTGCATCCTGAAACTATGAAAGAGCTCCACAATGTACAGGATGCAAACACATACTTACGTAAAATGTGACTTTCAGCAAAAGCAATGAATGAAAAACAAGAACAAGGTTTATGGGGATATATATTTTGCATACACTGGCTATCAAAGTGGCTCAAGACTTGTATTTGTGTTTGGTCTATGACTGCTAGGAAATGATATCTAGATTTCAATCAACGACTTGATTCTACACCATACAATATCCTATTCCATGATGCAAATCCTTTGTGTGGGCATTTCGAACCATTGGTAAACAATATTTCTAAAAAATGTACTCAACGGAGTATGAACTTGCACAACTTGAAAAAAAACGATAAGGAACAACAATGATAAAATTTGTACCACCTTAAAAAAACAAAAATTAATTTCTAAGACAAATAGTCTAACATACAATTCAACAATGAAGCACTTTGATAATCCAATGAAGAAAACCTTACTTGCAACAAAAAGGCTAATTAGGAGTAAAGGAGAAAAAATAAATCAAAGTCTAGTTAACAATGACAAGATGGAACCTCCATAAATTGTAGATAAGATTAAATGTAAATTGTAAAAAGAATCATCTATAACAAAAAGAGCATTGGAAAAAAAAATTTGACACCAATAGAAAAATACATAGCTGAAATAGAAGATATGCTAAGACATGCATGCTCAATCTATCAATAATTAAACTTTAAGAAAAATATGAAAAAACTTAAGAAAAGACACAATGATGAACTATACAATCTAACAATATCTGCCTTTGAATTTTCCAATGACAATATATGTAAAATGTGCAAGATTTCGTTGAAGAAAAAACAATCCCAAAATTTGTCGTCCCAATCAATATCAGGAAAAATGATCCAATAAACAATGTGCAAGTTTGAACACAACTAGAGGAACGTTTATGTCATTAAGAATTGCATTTGCGCAGATCTGGGAACTAGGCTACAAAAAATTGCAAATTGGTTTGACAGGTTCCATCATAAATGTTCCTGTCAACATTGACACTATTCAAAATGCTTTGCCACTATCATAATCAAACACTGCAATAGTAGTTGTGTCTCTAAAATGACATTTGCAATAGAAGAATTTTTTTTAAAAGGGCATGGTATGACGAAATATTATAATGCAAGCATTACTTGATTTGAGTTAAACAACACTCTAAAAAAATGGAAAAGTACAAATATATGTTAATTGGACTAAAACGTTAGACATCTACAAAAATGACAACAACATGGATAGTATAAGTCCTAATGATTCTGAATCTCAAAGCGAAATTGAAATTAACAATCCTAGTGACACACTACTACATGGGTACACAGATTCTAGGAGTATCCATAACATGTAGGACAAAATTATTGAAACTGCTCTTGCCCAAGACTCTTATCCAATTGGTATCTTCAAAGATAAATATGCAAAGGAGATGAATTTTCCAACACTATTTTTCGATGAACCAAGGAATTCTGACATTATGTGTAAATTTAGTTCTCAAAAAATTGCACAATGGGAGCTATTACATTATCATTGGGATTTTGCACTCCATACAACAAATCTATTTTTCAAAACAATAAAAATATTGATACAACAAGTTTTGTCAACAATGTGGGTTCGAATTAGAAAAGGACAATTAAAAGGCAGGAAGTGGGTTGCAAAGGATGTTAAACAAAAACCAAACTTGGAGAAAATATTAAAATCCGATATTGGATATATTGATTTCAAAAGCATAAGAATATCCCTCGACTATATGAACCAATTGAAAAAAAAAATATCTGTAATGATACAACAACTTGGACCACCTACATTTTTTTCTCACTTTCACTAGTGCTAAACAAAATGGGATCCTTTAATGACAACTCTTCAATACTTACACAAGTTGAACCAAGAAAGACTACAGAAAAATGAGATAGGTGAATGCACAGGTATTGACGATGACATATTAGTTAGGAAAGACCCAATTACATGTGCAAAATATTATTGGCATAAGATGAATGCATTAAGAAAACTAATACTCATCAAAACTTGTTTCCTTGGAAAATTTAGAGATTATTTTGCAGTCACAAAATTCCAAAATAGGAGTAATGAACATGACCACTTGCTTATTTGGGTTGAAAATGCATCGATTTATGGGAGAGAAAGAAACAAGGAGATTGTAAACTTTGTTAATAAAAACATAAAATGCAATACTAACCACTTACAACCACATCTAGCTCTTTTGCACAAGCACCACCATACTAGACAGTGCAAGAAATCAAGGAAAAAAATGCAGATTTAATTTCCCCATTCCTCTGCTACCATATACTATGATTCTAGACCCATTATCTGATAAGGAAACCATGCTAATGACCAATGCTTCAAACATTATGGCATTTTTGGAAAATAAGTAGTATGACAACTCTTTCACTTTTTAAATGTTTCTAAATGAACTATAAACAATAGAAAGAGACTACATTCTCTCTCTAAGATCAACATTGGAAAAAGCCACTATTTTCCTCAAAAGGAAACCTTCACAAATATGGAACAATAGTTTTTGTAAAAAAATCCTTGAGCTATGGAGAACCAACACAGATGCTCAATTTGTGTTGAATGCATATGTTGCAGCGATGTATTGCAGCTCATACATGGCAAAGATTGACAAGTCTATGACATGTGCTTTCAAAAGAATAAGAGATGATCACCAAAGAGAAAATGGAGATGCAATAAGGATGATACGTAAACTAGGTAATGCTTTGTTAAACTTGCAACAAATGTCAGCTGAACAAGCTACTCATTTAGCTTTATCAATTCCCCTCAACAAAAGTTCACAAAGATGTATATTCATTGATACAAGATCAGATGATGAACACATCTTTATACTGAAATCACCTTCACAACTAAATCAAGAACAAAATGAATCAGAAAACATAATTGCAAAATCCATAATAAGCCAACCACAAAGTATCACTGACATATGTTTAGCAGAATTTGTTTCAGAATATAACAAAAAAGGGAATTCATAATAAGAAAAAGCAAAAAGTTCACTAATGTAGATGTAATAGTCAACTTTAAAATGCCATGGTTCTCTCTATCAAATGTCTCAATCCTACGACATGAATATATAAAATTTATATTAATAGTCAAAGCTTAATTATGGGTTAAGTTGTATAAGAAGGTAGATTTATTGTACATATTCCATCCTACATTTTTCTCTTCAAATATTCCATGTACTTGCATAAGGAAGTGCTCTACGAAAATTTTCCTACCTTACTTAAGTCTTGAAATAACTTGAATGAATTGTATCAAAATAAGCATAGTCATTTACAATAGTATATGTGGAGCACACTATGACTCTATCTACAAGCGAAGTTTCCATACTTCTGATTCATAGTTTCCATATGCTTCCCTCAATTGGATAGTACTATTGAGCATGTGGTGTTCATAAATTGTAAGGTTACTATACAAGGATTTTGCAATTGCAAGAATATCAATGTCGTGGCAACTAGGGTGATTTTAGTCACAATTTGGTCTAAGATCATTCCACAACCATCGTACAAAATGTGATCTATTATAGCTTTTTAAATTGTTGTCTATCATTGCTTATAACATACATAAAACAACCACCATATAGAGAGATGTAGTAAGTAATTGAAGGAGGAATTATCCACCAATTTGGGCATCTGTCTACTATGCCATGTATTGAATAATACATTTGTCATATTGCTTACGAGCTTCTTCATAATGTTTAACATGAGACCTTTGAAATTGGTTTACAATTTAACTCTTTTGTAAAGGGTCGTAGAGTTGGCTAGTTATCTTAAAAACCAATATATGCATACTGCATCAATGCATAGCTATTTTCCAACATATCCACCCTTAAGAGAGCAAAAAATTAATAGTCATATATAACAGTATACTCATATTTCTATGAAGCTGAAGTACAAATCATTTCAAAATTTTCTTTCTGACTAAGTTTGAGTAATTTTGGACAAGTTCACTTTTTCAAAGTTTTACATTTGAAATTTGTTTTCTGACTATGTTTGATGGTATCTAAACAATCTGAAATTGAAACGAAAAATTGTTGTTATATGTGAGAAATGATATAAACATTTGTGGAATTTAAATTTATAACAAAATAAGGAAAAATAGAGAAGATTGCATGATTAATAAGTTGAGTGTTTAAACATTGTTTCCGCAAAACAAAAAAATTGTATAACTCTCATTAGACTACATGCACATCACTCTGTTATCTCCTTTTTTTGGTATTGTTGTGAAATAACTTTGTGTTCTTGTCCCTAGCCTCTAACCAAGTTTCCTTATACTTTTGCCTCCAAAAGAGTTCCTCCTTAACTAGAACATCTTCATATTTTTGCATGAGCTCCCTCTCTTCAAGGAACTAGAGTAAACTCATCCCATGTTACAAAACCTCTTTGTTGAGCAATTCCAAGTTATCCTCTAGGGTGAGTTTATCGTCAAAGATATTGCCAAAGAAATCTAAGTTCCATTCGTTTAGGTTTCGTTTAATAAGCTTAACTTACTAACCTCTTAAAAAAATTTGGAGCTAGATACTTTAGTTTCATTCCACCATTGTTTAATCAAACTAAGGTTGTTATCATCCTTAAGCCACATTCATTTGAACTTAAAAGGGAACTTGATCTTTTATCCTCTATAATTTGAAGCTCAATAGCGAAGTGGTCTAATCCTAAAACTAGTATAACTTTAGATATGAATGAAATAGAGTAGGTAGATAAATCCCCATGAATGAATAACCTATCAAGATTTTCAATAATATTACTAAAACCTTTCCACCTATTATTCCAAGTGAATGAGTTTGAGGAACGTTAAATTTCCAATAGACCAACACTATAGACCCAGTTCGCAAAATCTTTGGATGTTGAGGAGAGATAGATGATACCACCTCATTTCTCTAAAGCTCTAAGGATAGTGTTTAAATCTCCTTCTACACCCTTACTTTATCTTGATTCCATGTTGAACCATAAACATTGAAGTGTCTGAAAGGAACATCAAATATAATACCCTTTATTATCCTACACATCCAATTTCTATGAAACTCCAGGGAAGATATTGAAACATTCTTAGGATACCACAAAAAAGAAATGCCCCCTAAGGTACCCTCTGTTGGAGAGTCCTTAATTTCCTTCCAACCTAAGGATCTTCTAAATCTGTCCATCTCTTCCTTAGCTAGTTTGGTTTCTTGGATGAGGGTGATATCATATCTAGTCAATAAGATACAGCATTTTAGAAGATGTTGTTTGTTAGGGGCATTAAGGCCCCTAATATTATAGGTTAAGATATTTGTGATGTTGTGGGAAGGATATTCCTCTTTGCAACATAAAATAAATCCTTTAATTTTGATTGCGCTCGAGCTACTCCATCTCTGGATCTAAGATCCTAAAGAGATTTACAATCACATTTCTTTAAGGATTTGGAACATTTTGGGTTGGCTCTGCTTGGATGGTGGAAGCCAAGCCCTACATAACCATGCTCCCTATCTGACACTATATCTTGATCTAATAAAACCATCCCACCATCTAGGATCAAGGGGGAATCCTCCACAAAATTATTGATAAAGAAATAGAAACTAGTAAATGATTGACAAGTGGCAAAAGAAAAACCTAAGGTGGTGGAGCAATTTCTAATCCCCCACTTTTTCCACCCACTCAAATTTACACTCTAAAAAGTAGGGGTTGTTATTATTTAGGAGAAGATTCTAATTAATCATGTAGCAAAACTTTTTTTGGTTTCATGGAACCACCTATTCCATAAAAATAGATCCTATAGCCCCCCTCATGGGACCGCACCCTTAGCAATATCACAATTTAACTTCTTGTGGAAAAATATTTTTAAAAATTAATATGAGAAATTTGTTTTAAAATATAGTAAAAATATAGGAACTCCTCCCACAAATATCCTATTGGTTAAACTAAAAATTAATATTTAAAGTAAAAAAAACTAAACTAATTAAAATAATTGAAAAGCTAAAACTTCAATCAATTTAAAAAATCAAAATTAAATAAAATGAAAGAAAAACATGAGTTAAAATTGGAGATAACAAATAATTAACTTTCTAAATAAATAGAAAAAATAAGAGTTAAAAGTATAGATAAATTAATTTATAAATTGAATACAGGAGTTAAAAATTGAGATAAATAAATAAATAAGAAAACAACAATAGTTAACAATGTAGATAATAACTAGTTAAATTAACTGTAAACTCCCTCGATGGTGTGAGTTTCCACACCAAGGAGTCCTCAATTGGATCGAGGGGGATCCTATAGGTATGGAGAAGGTTCTATAGTTCCCGGGAAAGCCCCACCTCAATAGGCTAAAGGTTCTGGAAAGTAACCCATTGTCTATTAGGGGTGACGAAGTTTCAAATCTAAGGGCCAAACAATCTAGTACACTTCTCATGCAGTGGTAAGAACTTAGTATGCATGAGTGGGTTATCCTAACTTCGTTGATCTTCCCAGAAGTCAATGGAATTACCATTCCCCATAATCCAATGACACCCTTTTTTCAGGATCGTTCTGGTTTTGACCACAGTTCTAGATCTTAGAGCCCCGGGGGAGAACTTGTGCTTAAGGGAATTAATGGGGAGACAATCCTCCGAGATATTTAGCCTTGAAAATGTTACACTAACTACTCGGGGAGTTTACCAAATTCCAACTGATTTTGGTTAACAACGCCTTATTCAAGTGTCCTATTCCTCTTAAATTTAGACCTCCAAGAGCTTTTGGTCGACATACTTTCTCCCAACTAACTAAATTTAATCTTGACTTCTCTTCAATGCTGGACCACAAGAAGTTATGCTAGATTTTATCAATAATGTCTCTAAACCTACCTGAAATTTTGAAAATGGAGAGGAAATACACTAGGATGCCCTCTAAGGAGGCTAAAAGGAGTTGTAGTTTCCCAACATTACTCAAGATTTCCCCTTTCCATCCTGCCAACCTTTTTTGGAAGCGTTCAACCAGACCATTCCAAAACCAATCGGGGACTTCCTTTATTGTAAGTGGTAGACCTAGATAAATATAAGGGAGATATGCCTCTTGGGAGCCAAGAATGGCTGCCACCTTTTCCCTCAAACTGGTTATGGTATTAAAGAAAAAGACTTTACTTTTCTGGTAAATTATGCACTGACCAGAGACTAGCACATATTGATTCAGGGTGTCTTTATATTCTCTAGCTTCATGGATGAAGGAGATGCTAAATAAGAAGGTATCATCCAAGAATTGATGTATGATTTGTGGGGGGCACTGGTAGGCAAGTTTAATGCCCTTAATTTTGTCTGAGTTAGTCAAAGAAACTCAATTTCTGCTTAACACTTCTGCTACAATAATAAAAAGATAGGGAGATATTGGGTCACCTTAGTGAAGACCTTGGGAGGAAGAAAAGAAATTGCTAGGAGCTCCATTAATGATCATGGAGAAAGTAACAGAGGTGACAAAATTAATTATAATAATATTAACCTTCTCATTATAGCCAAGTTTGGCTAGAATAGCAAAGAGGAATTCACGCTTGACCTTATCATAAGCTTTGGAAATATCTAGTTTTAAGTGCCATACTTGGTTTCTTAGACATTTCCATATAGTGTATTACCTCATGGGTGGTTATAACCATGTCAAGAATCTGTCTCCCAGGCATGAAGCCATTCTAAAAGGGGACAATGAATTTTTCCAAGAGGGGCTTGATGTGATTCACCATAACCTTAGCAAGCACCTTATAAATAGTGTTACATAGGATGATGTGTCTAGAGTCTTCCAGTCTATGAGGATTCTCTGTCTTAGGAATGAGAACAATGAAGGTTTGGTTAAGTTCTTTCAGAAGCTTTCCTGTCTTGACAGAGTCATAAGTAGCATGGATAATGTTGTACTTGACAATGTCCCAGAATTCCTAGAGGAAAGCAGGAGGAAACCCATCAGGATCGAGGGCTTTATATTGGTCATTACTTAAAATAGCCATTTTGACTTCCTCTTCTTTGACCTTACACGTTATGTTCTCATTCATCTGATCATTTATCATTGGTTGAAACAACCTCAGGATATCTTTTTGGATGTTGCTATTAACCTGGGTTGTCGAGGGGTTGTACATTTCCTAGAAATAGGAATTGACTTTATCCTCTATCTGTTCCATTTCAGTGACCTCGTGGTCAATATCATCCATTAGAATGTTGATAATGTTTCTTTTTTTTCTTCTCAAGGCTGATCTATGGAAAAATGTTGTGTTTTTGTCTCCCTCTTTTAATCGTTGGACCTGATATTTTTGTTTCCAGTAGACTTCCTCCCTATTCATAAAGGTTTTCCATTTGTCTCTACACTTCCTCTCCTACTATTGTTGCTTGATCTGTGCATTGCTTTCCATAAGTTGCATTTGGACAGCTTCCAACTTTTTTCAATAGCCTTCTTTTCCTTGGAAACAATCCCAAATGAGGATTTTCTCCAAGCTCACACCTCCTTTCTGACTCTATCTAGTTTCTTGGCAATTCAAAACATGGCCATGCCTTCTATCGGTTCCTTCCACCATCGTGCAATACAGTCTTTGAAATCAACATGTGAGTGCCACATGATCTCATACCTAAAAGGCCTCTGTCTAGTTTCCTTTTGTGTCCAAGAGAGAAGCAACACCTAATGATCCAAGCTGGTCCTTGGATACACCTTTAAAAGGAAGTGTGTTGGAGAATGTCTCATCCAGAGGAGATTAGAGCCCTATTGAGCCTAACTTGAATCAAGTTTTTCCCTAGTCTATTATTAGACCAAGTAAAAGCAAAATCCTAGAGATCAATATTAGTCAAATCATTTCTTCTCAAGAAATCCTGCATGCTCTCAAAAAAATCCTCCAATCCCCCCAATTTCTCTGAAGGGTACAACGGGGTGTTGAAATCTCCCATTCACAAAATTTTCCCTTGTCTCATGCAATCAACCACATCAGTCACCTTCTTTTGATTCCTCATCTAAGAGACTCACATCTTTATTAACATAATATGTCTTCTTATTTAATTGTAATTATGGTATTTTCTACCATTTTCACCATCTAATATCAATATGATAAACCTTTCCACGCCTAAAACAAAAAGGTAAGAAATATTTATACTTACTAGCTCCTTTCTCAAACCTCCTTACAATTTTTTATTCTTCTTCGTCAGTTCACTCATCATCTAAATCTTCATTAGCCATTTTTAATTTCATAATATTCTTGGATCTAGTTTTGCATTTTCCAAACTTTATCATCTCAAATGTGCTCAAAGTGCCAAACGATTATTCTCTATCATTTTTTTCATATAATTGTAAATGTATCCAATTGTTGAAACCTTGTCATTGTAGCTTTCTCTAGTAAATTCCTTAAAATATTCTACCTTACATCAAAGTTTCCTCAATATTTGTAATCTCATTTACAACATTACCATTTTAAAAAAAAAATCTTCCTATATTTTCTCCTTCCATCATCAAGTTCTCATATCTACCTTTATTGATTCACATCAGTTTAACTCTATCATTTCCTTCATAGATGTTTTTTAATTTTTCACAAAAATTAGAATTAGTTTCTAATACCAAAAATATTGCTTATTTGATTTTAGACAATTCATTGAAAATAACATACTTTTCTCTTTCATCTTCTTTTAGGCTTCTAGCTCATTTGGAGTAGTAGACCTATATGTTCGTAGTGTATATTTATTCTCCACAACTTTCCAATTCTCATAACACAAGTAAATTAGATATCCTCTCCCCTTAACTTTCTAAAAACCATAGTTTGATCCATTAAAGATAGGATAGTAACTTTATGCACCATCATATCCCTGTGAGCAATTTAGCTCACTATTAGGGGACCAAAGATTCAATACCAATTGTTGAACATGTTAGACAACTAAGTGGGTACAAATAAATTGCAAAATAACCTTTTAACAACTTTGCATATCTATCTATCTAGTAAATTAATTATTTAACATTCAACCAAATTAGATATAAAAATGAATAATTACACACATAAATCATACACAATGAACACATGAATTTTGAGTAGAAAACCCAATATGGGATAAACTGTGGAGAAGCTAATTATCATGAATAAAATCATTGGCTAAGGTGATTTTTATAATGGGCGACTCAAGGGAGGGGGAGCTCACTACCTAGATGTGCTTACTGCCTTGAGAAATAAGAGAGAGAAAAGAAATCCACTAGTGAATTACTACTTCCATAAGAAATATTTGGCTCACTACCTCCAATTTCTAATAGCACTCCTTTTCACAACCCAACTTCACACTTTCACAAAAAATCATATAGTATATGATGGATCTTCATCCCAACCATTTCATAATAAATCTATTGCAATCATCATTGTGTGTGTGTGTGTGTGTGTGTGTGTGTGTGTGTGTGTGTGTGTGTGTGTAAAAATACCAAGTCATCCAACAAAACATTATTTGAAATAAGTCTAGATTAAATATTCCCATGTAATGGGGAATATTGCACTATGGACCACACCACATACACTACCTCAACCAAACCACACATTATCTATATACCATGCCAGAGCCCATGAATAAATAATATTGTTAAAAACCACACATTTTGAGCACCTCAATATGACCCATTTACACGACATATTGAAAATCAAAGCATTAAAAGATCCAAAACCAAACAAGCAGTACCATATCTCAAATAATAATGAATTCTAGACCACAATCAAGCAAAAACACCATTGAAAACGTCATCAAAAGGCATTATCTAGAGCACAAACCATCAAGAGAACTAGCCTCCAAATCAATAGATCCTCAAAACCACATGTGCAATATATCAAAAATCCTGAGCATAGCACCAACCTAACAAAGCAATATGGTTCCATGAATGACAACCATACAAAGACCATTAACATCAACAATTATGCAATACCATAAGTTTTGCAACAACAACAACAAATAATAATAACCATACCAATCACTACAATAACAATAATATCAACAATAAATTTTATAAAAAAACTCTCCCTTTCCACAAATAAAACATTTATATGTGCAACCAATATGCTTTCATTCAATGATTTCTCATTTTTGTTTACTTTGGATGCTTCATTGACACTATGTTTTGGATTTGTAGTAGAAAGGGGCAAGGACTTAAAAGTGCACATGTTTTGCAATTTTTGACATATGAGGAAATATTCCTTCTAGTATAAGGATGCTACAAATAAAAATTAGTCGAACAATTCAAAGACATTGTGATAGGAGTGATAGTTTGAAATGATGGTTGATGATTTTACTTTTCCCTTTTTGTTCATATGTGATAATGACTTATTTATTAGGCATTGAGAAAATGCTTGAATGAATTTGTCATTTTTTCTTGAACCATTTCATGGACACTTACATTGGACTACCAAGCACCTAAGGAAACTAACTTTTGTTGTGTAAAGTAACAACAAGACTACAATGTGATTTCAAGACTTGAAGTGGGTTGATTTTGTTTGTAGTTTACTAGATGCTAGGAGTGGAATCAAAGCATAGGTATAGGGTAACTCATATATATGATCCATGTTTGTAGCTACAATTTTGGATGTAGGGGATCTCAAGGGTATAGTTAAGAGTTTCGCTTCAATTTGACTAAAAATAGCTTTGAGGTAGTCTCAATGAGATTTTGGAAACTTTACTTTGACATTGGTGTTCCCACTCTTGCGTATTTCAAAAAATTTCGAGCTCGAGGAAAATGGTGAATTTGGTTCCTTTTTTCCTTTACTTCCTCACTTTTTTCAATGTTCTATAGGCCTAGAAAGTTTGCTTGAACGAAATCAACTTTCTTAGAAAAGTTATTGGTTTGATGAAGATACAAAGACATTTTTAGATGAAGGATTTGATTAATACTAGGTCAGAGAATGACACAAGAAACTAAAAAAGAAGAGTTTTAATTATTTTTACTATGCATTATAATAAGCTATTAAGATCTTAGAAATTAATATCAAGGATTTTTTTTTAAAGATATCACTCCATAAATTACAATTAAAAAAATTTGATGGAGGGTTGAGACGTGCAAAGCAAGGCACGAAGCCTGCGAACCACCAACCAACGAAGGCCACTACATAGACAATTTAAGGACCCGATTCAGGCCCACTTCTTCAATACTCTTTTCAATAGGAAAATAAACACTATTACTACAGTAGTAAGTCACGCCTTTCAGTGGATGAGAGTATTTATTACAATACCATGTGGTACCATTTAGGTGAATAGGAACAAGTCCTTTCAATGGATAAAGAAGGTGGTTTAGTTGTTTAAACTATACTCCTGCTGATGGGCCCAATCGTTCTCTGAGAATTCTGACTCCCATGTATCTGCACAATCACAAGAAGCAATGCATATTTAATCCTATACAAAGCATAAGAAGAGAATGAGAAGGTGCTTGAAGAGAGAGAGAAGACCTTCCAAGCATCATGACTGTAGCCTGAGGATTTGTTCCCGGAGAGAAGAGAAACGTGGAGCCATCAATGACTCGAGCACCATCTACTCCAACTATTTTATACTCCCCATCAACAACACTACCCACCTGACATCCTCCATGATAATGCCATATTGTTGTAACTGTTTCCCTACAGAACTGCTCTAATGATCCCCCCCACCCTTCACTAGGCTTCCTAGGAATCAGATTTACAGGAGTTTCAAAGCTTGAATTCATGATCTTGGTAAGACTCGTAGTGGGGGAGATGAACTTTTTCATTGGATTGGATTGAATGATCTTCTGGATGGTCCTTATTCCCTTCACACACCTCTGTAGATCCTTCGGGTGATCATAGTAATTGAATTTCACAATCGGACTGTCTTCAGCATTGCTACTGTTATCCAATCTCAGATAACCTGTCGAAAGAGGTCCCTTCACCTTTTGTAGTATAATCCCATCCTTGTTCGATACACTCTGTTTAATTTCCACCACACATTACATCATCCCCCACAATCATAGTAATAATAAAATACATGGAAATGAGTATTGTGTAAATGTGTGTTTATTACCTTATCGGAGAATCTAAATCCACTGCATGTCTCTATATAGCTTCCAAACTTGGTGATACCCACTGCTTGAATGAGAGAGACTGACACAGGCGTTGCCAAGGGAATAGAGATGGTATTCATGGGATTGTCAGCCATGCCTTTCCCAACGGCAGGCTGGTCCATCACCACTTTTATTCCCATGGACTTCAACTCCTCAGCAGGCCCAATCCCACTCAGCATTAGCAACTGTGGGCTTCCCAATGCTCCACCACATACTATCACCTCACTTTTACCATCTTTCAAATAGACTCGCCCCTCTCTTCCATCACCATCTGTGAAAACAACACCTTTCACTTTCGGCTTCCTTTCCCCTGCAAGCAAGCAAACAAACACACATTTGTATACCAAGTGACTAACACTGACATTTCCTATCTTTTTTCTAAAGAATTCATTATATGTTTCATCTTCTCTTTTCTTCAATAAGACCAATATGATATAATCTACCAAAACCTTGGAATGTTTGCGTAGATACCTTGTGCATCAAAGAGAAGACGTTGAGCTGTTGCATGGAGCAAAACTGTGAGTTTTGTTGGATTGGCGCGTTGAAGAAGAATATCAGCTGCTGTAGAGCGATATCCTGACTGATTAAATGTTGTCCCACCAAATTTGGTGCCAGGGATGTGATGATATGTGAAGCCATTGTAAGGTGAAACGCCTGCTTCGATTAGACCTTTGGCCACCGCATTCTGCCACTCATTTGGGGGTGGGCGATGGGCCACTACACTTTCCACCCACCGATATGAAGCCTCCACCTCCCCTCCCTCCAATCCCATCGCCTTCACCTCACTTGAACTCGCCCGTGTGTAAAATCCTGCATTCAGACACGTGCCTCCCCCCAACACTCGAGCCCTTGCATTCATCACCTATGCATTCAAATTATTTACATGAGTAGTGGAACATGTTCATTGTCTTTAGTAGTTACTATTTTAAAAGTTATTAATGTCTATCATAAAATATTTCAACTAAGTCAAAATGAAAAGTACTCTTGATTTAAAGAGCAACAAAAGATTTCAACTACAAAAACAACTTGACTAACAAAATTCAATGTGCAATTATTGCAATATCTATTTATGGCATCATGTCTAATTACCACTACCTTTCTTTCTAATTACCACCATAAAAAGGTACTAATAAGCGATCACACATTTAGACCACTAAAGTTGGGGTCCCATGGGCACCCTCTTGCTTAAAAATAGAGTGGGTGCCGTTGAGCTTTTTTAGGAACATTTAAAGGGCACTAAAGTTGGGGTCCCATGGGCACCCTCTTGCTTAAAAATAGAGTGGGTGCCGTTGAGCTTTTTTAGGAACATTTAAAGGGGAGCGGTCTGATGGCATTACATATAAATCTGCTTTAAAAAATTAGCTTCTAAATTGAAGGAAATATTAAAAATATAAATTGTTGTTTTTAGAATTTTTGGTAGGATGATTTCAATTTGGAGGGAAAATGAAGAGTAGGTTCTTGCCAAGTGGCAGAATTCTTCCCTAAACAGTAGGGGCTATTTCCAGACAACCCGCCCCCCCCCCCCGCCCGCCCCCCCCCCCCCCTTTTGCATCCGCTCAACTACAAAGTAGGGGCTCCTAGTTAATAGGAAAAGATTCCAAATTAAGCTTTAGCCCCGCCAAAATATTATCATGGAACCTCTAGCTCCTTAAATATAGAGCCCAAGCGCCCCCCCCCCTCCCGGGACCCCAGGGTAATTCTACAAAGAGCTCCGCAAATTCAAGAAAACCGAAAGGTTGGTTTTAAGCTCTTCACTCACCTATGGAGGTTCATCGAAAAAATCAGTAGATTCCGATGTACAAACTAAGAACTATAGGTGCGTGAAGTTATCACGGGCAACTATTGGGTCATTTCCCCTACACAAATCTTTGAAGACTTCATAAAACCAATGGCTATCTAGGCAACTAGAGGAAACAACTCAATAGCCACCTATGCTAACTTCGCACACCTACAGTTCTTAATCCGTATGTGAAGAGATTTAAGCTAACCTTTGAGCTTTCCTGCATTTTATGGAGCTCTCTGTAGAACTCTTCTAGTAGAGTGAGAGTGGTTTAAAAGTGCCATTTTAAAATGTTTGTCCAAAATCTGCCACAAAGACCCCCAATAGCCGCTCACTCAAAAAAATATTACTTTTTGTATATATGGACCAATCAGCAATCAAGAATACTTAAAAATGAACAAAAGCCAAAGGCTATCAGTGTAGACATTACATTCAAGAGTGCTCGTTTCCCTAGACCTCAAAATACATCAAGAAAAAATAACAAGAAACCCAACTAAATAATTACCCCATCTTCAGATATAAAAATCTGGGTGGTCGAGCGATTTGAAGCATAGTCGTACAAATTCGCTTCAAAGTTCTCAATATTGGATATGTTTTGGTTACCAAAGGGAGATCCGCCTCTTTCCAGGAGGAGAACAGACATGTTCTGTGAGAGAGTGGCGGCAATACTACACCCGGCTGTTCCTCCTCCAACTACTATGTAATCGTACCCTGACTTCTTCCACTCTCCATTCTTTGCCTCCTTCACAAATGAATGCTCTCCACCTGAACAATATTTACACAGATAACTCAATTTTCTTGTGTTGTTATACTGCAAAATATAAATTATAGAGTATCATTTGAAACGTGAATGGTAGAAAGTTCATATAATTAATTAGAGAATATGATTTGAAGAAATTTCATAGAATCATAGACTAGAATATGATCTTGAACATTAAAAATGTCTATCTAGATCTGAAATATTGCTGATAATAAAATTTTATATAATGATTCCGACAATAGATTATAGAGCATAACATGTTCGAAGATACTTTTTTTAATCCAGTTCAGAACACTAATAATAAAAAGAAGATTATATGATAATTTTAAAAAAATATTGAGATTTATATTATGACCTAGGAATGCATAAGTTATTTACCTTGTGCAGAGATGCAGAGAAAGGCATGGAGGAGGAGATATATGAGGAGCTTGCGCCTGAGTCGAAGGCCAGCCATGAGAAGAGGAAGAGCTCCCCACTTACTAACAGCTTGTCGATGTTTTTTCCTCCTTAGCCTCCTTAAATAATCTGAAAATATAATGCTGAATTTATGATGTTTACCGACTAGAGGGGTAGTTGATATGTTTTAAGACCGATATCAGCACACAGTTGGAATTTTACGAAGTGGGCAGTTTGCTTTTATGTGAATTTAAAATGGGTTGGAACTTATAAATAATGTAGACATGTTTTTCTAAATTGCATTCATTGTTATATCGTATACTTTCCTTTTCAAAGAAAGTGGGAACATTGTTTTGTTTTCAAAATAAATAAACAAGGACGCATTAGAAAATAATGTAATACTGTTTGAACAAATTAGAAAATAATTTATAATATTTTGTTTGTAATATACATTATCATTTTATTTTTTCAATAAAAAAAGTAAAAGATAAGGACCATAGATTTTTTTTCTAAAATATAGATATGCATTTAATGCAACCACCCATCCAATGCATTAAATACAACCACCAATCAATGAGCCACATTTTACCAAAGGAAACATAGAAACTTAAAGTTGAGGAAAAAATATTTTAAAGTCAACTTTTGAACTGTTCTACCTACCATGACTGTCCATGGTACTAACCAATAGAAAGAAGAAGAAATAAAATTCTTTAAAAATTAATTTAAAAACTAAATAGATGCACAAATATTTGTAAAAATTCATTTATTTGATTGGTTAGAATAAAAAAGAAATGAGCTTTTTGTACCATTTACAAGAAATGAAACTCAACTTAAACAAAATTTCAAATCTTGGGAATCAGCGTTTACATATCACGAGGCAACAATAAAAAAGAACCATTCCAAATTCTTCTACAAGACCAATAATGCATGGGGTGACATTGACAAAGAGGCCAATGAGATCAACGTGTGAATATTAGATAACAATAACAATAATGAAACAATGAAGACATACAAGACAGGTGACCAATATGACATTCAGAACAACATTGTAGGAACAACATATGACAAAGCACTAAACACATCATATTCAAGATTCGAAATAGGAAAGCACTAAGAAATACTTGACAATGTCAAATACTTCAAAATTAGACAAATGTTAGACAAAGAACAACAAACAGTAGTAAAAGACATTGTTATGAAGAAAACTAAAAACAAAAAAACTCCAATTAACCTATTTCTAACTGGAGGTGCAGGTACTGATAAGACCTTTACAACAAAGGCCATATATCAAGCACTAATACGCATATACACCAACACTATAGACAATGATCTTGACAAACCAAAAAGATTACTTACAGCATACATAGGGTAAGCGACATACAATATTGGCAGTGTAACAATACATTCAGCAGTCCATATTCCTTTTAACAAATCAGAATTCCTACCATTGAACAGCGACACACTAAAGAAAATGTCAAAGCATTACAATCAACTGAAAGCTATTTTGATTGATGAGATATCTTTAGTAGGTTCAACTTTCTTGCACTATATAGATAAATGTATATGAGAAATTATGCATACGCCAACTGCTTATTTTGGAAACCTAGACACAATTTTTTGTGGTGACCTATATCAGGCCCAACCAATTCTAGATGCTAATGTGTTCGAAGACAGGCCTACAGAGAAAGATTTAATGCCCTGCAACTTTTGGAAAGACAATGTCAAATGTTACACTTTAGAAATGACAATGAGTCAAAAAGATGAAACCTTTGTTCAAATTCTAAACGTAGTCTGTAAGGCAATTCAAAAATAGAGAATATAAATTACCTCAATCAAAATTGCCTATAACCAATTCCAAATGATCCAGCACTCCCTTTTTTGTTCTATAGGAGAAGCGATGTAGATGCTCACAACAACAAAATGCTAGCAATTATGTCTGGAGAAGTTATTGTTCTAAAGGCCATAGACAAATACGAGGACAACATAGATGGAATGCGACTCTATCCCCACACAACGACTCTACCAACTAAAATAAAAGTGAAACCAAATATGCTTATAGAGTTATATTCAAGAAACTACAATACTAGTGATGGTTTAGTCAATGGTTCTGATGGAATCTTTAAACTTTACACAAAATATGACATGTTGGATATTGTGCGGATGAAATTTAATGATCCTACTATTGGATACCAGCAAAAAATAAAATATGCATCTTACTACAACCAATCTATTGCAAAAGATTGGATTCCTATTCTACGAATTGCAAAACCAATACAAAAAATTTCAACAAGTAAGAAGATAATTATTAGAAAACAATTCCCTATACAACTAGCATGCGCACGCACAATTCACAGATCACAAGGGCTAACAATGGAAATATTAGCATTTGATCCAACAGCTATAATACAACATGGAATAACATACACAGCACTATCACATGCAAGAACAATAAAAAATCTTTTTCTGGTAAAACAGTTGTTCCCAAAACATTTCAAAGTAAAGCCAAAAATAAATATAGAAATGGAACACTTACAATCAGATGCACAATGGAAACTTGATAGTCAAGCTACATACCCACAATCCATAATACATTTGATCTTATGCACATTAAATACACATAGTTTACATGCTCATTTAAACGATATGCAAAATGACAATGAAATTATATCAGATGACATAATATGCTTACAAGAATACACATGAATCCATCCCAACAGGATATCCTATTTGTAGACTTTACTACTCATTTCATCCACAGAATACATGGGATAATGACATTGATACATAATACAATCACAGTACATAAAAAATCATACCAAATTTCAGAATATGTAGAGGCATTACCAATAGTTGTATCAAAATCAACCAATTGTATCAATATATGTAATATCTATGCGAGGCCAAATACTCTCTTCAAAGAAATTAACAATGCCTTGGATGAAATAACACAAACAATTGACCCAAATACAATCACCTATATTGCTAGAGATTTTAACATTGACATGACATCATTAAACAAAAACACAAAATACTTAAAAACAAAAATGCAAGATTTTCACTTTAACTTCCTCCTCAATGAGATAGAAAACATCAATAAGCCACTTATTGATCACATCTGGTCTAATACAACATCAAATGTATAGTTTATCCATAAATCATAAGCATATTGGACAGACCATTTCACAACATTCTTATAATTACATTTACCAATATGAACTAGTTGTTTCATATACTCACACTTACGTTGACTAATTACAAAATAAATAGACGATATTTCTAATTTAATGTACCTACACAACATTACATTGCTAACACATTTTACAAATTATTTGAATATCTTGAAAGCAAGCACTTACTCATTCCACACTATAAATGATTTCAACAAAACAATTTGTTTTTTTCAGCAACTTCAACAATCTACTTGGAAATTGAAAAATACAATAATTGGTTTCTATAAATCCAAAAACTATTCATATGTTTAAACAATATACACTGACATTATCCAATGTACCATTGCAACTAACTAATCATAGGAAACAATGGATGCAACAAAAAGAGCAGAAAAGGCTTCACAAGTCAGGCAAGAACAATCAACAAAAAGGTAATCTATATATACTTTCATGTATTTTTTTCAATGCTCATTTTTACATAAAATGGCCCCTAACATAAATGCAAGCACAGGACAAAAGTCAAAACTACTAGCCCCATCACTATTGAACAACTAAATACAAGAAAGACAAGGACCACATTTGAAGGTGATGTTTTAGTAGTTTACAAAGTCAATCTTGACAAGGTCAACAAAACACGTGAAGTGCTAAGGGCATATCTAACAGACTACAAGGCAGAAATGATAATAACTATGACTGTTAATAGTAACCTTGTACAACAACATGAAAACAAAATAGTACCAGGGATGGGTCTCTCCATAACAGGTTTTGAGATTGCACCAAAATCAGAATTCGACAGAGGTGACTGTGATTGTATTCTTCTTCTGACAAAGGAAAGCATAGTAGAAACAATCAATCACATATGTAACGTATACAATTTCATTCCAAGCACTAGAATCAAGAGCCTCCTAACTAGCACAAGCAATTTCCCCATTGGAACAATAGGTGCATTAGTCATTGGGACATAGAAAGAAGGCAATGCCAACATTCTTGAAATAAAGGATGGTACGTCTGAGGAGGACAAAGCCTAGGTAAAACAATCTCCATCTTACAACTACTCTTATAACTATTGCAACCACACATGTACATTGAAATGTGTATTTCTTACATTACATTAAAAAGCTTTTTTTGGGTATGCTTGTTGCAGCTAGAAATACATCCCAATTTCAACCATCACTATATTTCAGTAGAAGAGCAACTTGCCAAGAACGAGACACCAACACTACTTTTCAAGAATTTTTTAACAAAGAATGACAGAAGAAGAAGACTCTGAACAAGAATATCCACATTCATCTGCAACTTAACTAATGAAATAACCCTACAAATGCTACATGAAATACTGCAAAAGACCACTGAGGTAATGTTGAGCAATTTTTAACATATACACATCTTTGCACTGAAGTGTAAACATAACTTACAAACTAAACTTTGCAACAACTTCATGGAGTGTTGAAAATAGCAAATCCATTCTCCAGTCCATTCAGTGCTTTTTGTCCAAAATGCCAACACAAATTTGAAGGTTATGGAGTACTAGATGGAGAATTTTCCCACTGTTCCAAATGTAACGAGGATGTCAACTATGTGTACAAACTCCATCTGAAGACAATGCTAACTTTTGAAAATAAACACCCAATCCACTGCTCTATCAATGACTCATTGATTGACCAATTAATTCCAGCACTCTGTAAGACCAAGTATGAGGAATATATGCAACACAAATCAAAAATAATATTCACACTAAGGCAATTTTGCATTGAAGGAATTTTTACACTCACTCAGGCCAATGCAATAATCCATGTTGATCACATGGCCACCATTCAACAAGGACAAAAGGTATGCCCCACAATTTACTAGAGCAAGCAATTGAAAGACAAATTTGTTCAATAATATTGAATATGTCACCTGTACATATCTAATGCAATTTGTTTCCTACTATTACAGGCAAAAGAGGAATAATTATGCTCCACCTGACCTCACTCCAATAAGCTTTGCTGGATAATGATATGTACATTGTAATAATAGAATGCTAAATAATTAGAAGCTTACAGACATATGCTTTCTACTATGGTAGTTCAAATGTAGAAATGCTTCAAATACAAATTATGTAAATTAAAAATAAAACCAAACATTAGTACATTATCATGAGTCATGGGTATATTCTGAAGCAAAACTAATGTCAATGTCCTCCTTAATTATTTGAAAGATTAGTGACAAGTGCAGGTGCATAAATGGCGATTTATCAAAAAATATGGTGTTTGAGTATTCAATCTAATGAGAATTGAATGATAAATTATTTGGGGGTTTCAAAAGTTTATTTTTATATCTAGGTTAAGTGGATTTTTATAATATTTTATTTTTCCTCAAAAAGTGTCTTTTGATTTTAATATAAAATTCATTTTTAACCCTAAATGTCTAAGTTCATTTATGTCATGTTAGACAAATTTTGTTAGGTCATTATGGCAACAAGTATTCTATGACAGTCAATTAGAACCTATACATTGAAAATCAAAGCAAGAAGAGCCCCTCTTTATTAAAATTTATTAGTGGAATATGTTCATGTTGAAAACAAAGTCTCCCACAATTTTCAATTGCAGGAGGAGTTTGATACTTTTTCTCCCATAATGTTGCCGGAAGATTTTAGAAACGGTTTCATGAAGATTGAAGAAATAGTTTCAGCTCAGGGTATTATATTTGCTTTAGCACAATCAGGTGTTTGTGGAGCAATTGATAGAAACATGAATAAAATACTTTGCTACTTGAATCTAGATCCACATGACAAAATTTGAAGGTTGTACTACAACAGGGAAAATGATTCTCTCATTACAGTATCAATTAGTGGTTCCAATGGAATCTCAATAAAGTGCAGAACAACCCAAATTGAGTACATTAGAAGAGCTCAACCATATGCTGGCATCGATTTGTTTGAAAGTGAGAATGTGACTTTGCCTGGTTTCGTACTATTTAATGATGTCAATGGTAACGCTCTTACTTTTTCAACCCAAGATCATATTTACAAGTTGTTTGATTTGAAGAACTATACACTCTTGTGCTCCATATCTGACAAAGAAATTGAAGCCATAAAGGTCACTTATGGTATGATGCTCTTGATATTGAAAAGATCTCTTTGTGGAAGATATCTTCCTCTGAAGATATTATCGATGGCGGATGGCAAAGTTCTGAAATCTTTTCGTCATGCATTAGTACCCAATAAAAAGGTAGATTTTGTTGAGCTTTTCCATGAAAAGATATTCCTAAGACAAGAGAATGAATGCCTGCAAATGGTTGATGTTCAGAGTGAAAAGATAATTGATTTGAGCAAACAAGAGTTAGAGAAGGCTTCAGCACTTATTTTCTTACATGCTAAACGACTATTCTTGACATTTTACAGTGGGAATGTTTTTGTATGGAATTTGCAAGTAGAGCTAGTTGCATCTTACAAAAACCACTTGATCCGGCTTACTGGTTTTGACACAAGTATCGTTTACTTGACAAATAATGAAAAGCTAGTCCTTTCTTACAACAAAGTTCATAAACCCCTTGAAGCTCATGATAAAACAAATTGCTCAATAAGCATTGTCAACATCTTGACTAGAATTTGCTATGCTAAGATTGGTGGCAATGATCCTGATGTGGGTATAAGCTGTAGAAATCGGCCTAATGCATCACTGATACAAAGCACTCTTGAACAGGCTCTGGAAGATGTAAGTACATTATTCTATGAAGAAGAAAGGAATGAAATTTATACAGGCACTACAGGAGGCCTTGTACATATCTGGTCAAGTTGATCGCTTATGGGAAAGAAATGAATGTCTTGAATTACAAGAAGTAAAAGACAATAGGACTCTCCTTGTAATTTCATGATAAAAAATATTAAATATGTCGAACAGATTCATATGTACCTGTCCAGATGACTTTCATGAGAGCATCCAGGAATTCAAACTGAAGGATTAACCCAAAAATAATCTAAATACCTCTATTAATTAATCTCAGATGTAAGGAAAATTAATAAGTTAGAATCAACCATCATTCAATGATAACATAAGTGGAAAAAAAAAATTGTTATGATTTTGAAAAATTGAAATCTTGATTGTTTTAAATATTAATGAAATCTAAAATGATGATGATAGATGTGGAAGGCTGTATTCCACCATGGAATCTCATGGACTCAAATCATTGTGTACAAAATATGATAAGAAAGTTTAACCTGAATTGCAAGGAAATGTTTTGCCTTGTTCGCACAACATTGCAACCA
This sequence comes from Cupressus sempervirens, assembly GCA_028749045.1. Taxonomy (NCBI): domain Eukaryota; kingdom Viridiplantae; phylum Streptophyta; class Pinopsida; order Cupressales; family Cupressaceae; genus Cupressus; species Cupressus sempervirens. The sequence goes on from CM053793.1 coordinate 551,905,869, forward strand.
AAGCATAAACATATTCAACATTTAACAATAATACCCCTTCCATTAATTTCACAAAGATTGTGTTTTCCTGAAAGTTTTTGAAGGCTTTTCAACAAATCATTTTGTACGTATCCTGCACTAATTGTAGTGATGACAATGAGACCAGATCCCTTTGAGGCATTCTATCAAACAATTCACCTATCTTGTCTCGTCTACCAGGGCAATAGCATATGGGTAAACCTTGCTATCCTTTGTGCTTTAACGAAAGTCCATTTCCTGTATACCATAGCTTCCAGTTCGATAAAAGCAAGGAGTATGCTGGTCCAGGTTGTGGAATTGCATTTTCCTTCCATATCCTGCAAAATTCTAGTCCACGAGGAGACATCTCTTTTAGGCATTATGTCGAACAGTTCACCTTCTTTCTCTACGCTTCCACATTTTGCATACATGTCTATCTGCAGACATTAATTTTAGGCATTCTGTTGAACAGTTCACCTGCTTTCTCTACTCTTCGACATTTTACATGAATGGCTACCTGTGGACATTAACTTGCTTACATTGGCTTCAGCAGACTCGCATAACAAATTTTTGGCAGTAGCAATACTTCAACACTTGCAGCATGTTAATTTGTAGTGATTCCTAAAAATTCACTCTATAACACTTCAAATAATGAGTCCATCAAATTGAGGTAAAATAGGGGAGATAACCCACTACTTAAACACCCTAACTTTGCACTTATCAAAATTCTATGTAAAAATTTCAAATCGCTACTAGTTTTTTACAGCTGCTTACTTGGTGAGTTGCCTACTTATAACTAAGGTTTCAAGTCCATGTCACCCATTATGATGCTACATCAGCATGCTTTTTGCCAAGCTGTTCAAAACAGCCCCAGAAAAAAGTGATATTAATGGTCATGTATAAAGGGTAACCATAGTTGAACAACTGACGTGGCATCACATCATTGGTTAATTTTTATAACTAAGAGTACATTTTATTCAATTTTTGGTAGTTAGCATTGTAGTAACAACTTTAAAGTCACAAGTATTGGTACAATATTGTCAAAAAAATTAGACATTAAGTCAAATAAGTGTAGCTATAAAGTGAACAACTCCTATTACAACTATTGGAACGCGTTCAAGTACTAGGTCCTCTCCCCTAGTTTCCTTCATTTTAGAAATTAAAATTTTCATGTGTTTTGGTGTTTAGCTAAACTTTAGAAGTAAGAAGTCTCGAGTTCCAACCCCACACCCTCACACCCCCCCCCCCCCCCCCCCGCCTCATCGTGGTGTTGCCCAATTGAGGGACCGCCAGGTTCGTGCCTGTGGCCCCATGTGTGGGGGTTATCCTCCACTGATGAAGTGTGCAAAACATCTAAAGCTAAAAAGCATGCCCAAGAATAAAAGCCCAATGAAACTAAGGTCCATAACCAACACTGGCCTCTGGTGTTTTGATGTTCAACTAAACTTTAGAAGTAAGAAGTCTTGAGTTCCAACCCCCCCCCAAATCGTGGTGTTGCCCAGTTGAGGGACCACCAGGTTTGTGCCCATGGCCCCATGTGTGGGGATAATCCTCCGCTGATAAAGTGTGCAAAACATCTAAAGCTAAAAAACATGTCCAGGAATACAAGCCCAATGAAACTAAGGTCCATAACCAACACCAGCCTCTAGTGTTTTGATGTTCGGCTAAACTTTAGAAGTAAAAAGTCTTGAGTTCCAACCCCCCCCCCATCGTGGTGTTGCCTGGTTGAGGGACCGTCAGGTTCATGCCTGTGGCCTATGTGTGAGGGTTATCCTCCACTGATAAAGTGTGCAAAACATCTAAAGCTAAAAAATAATGTCGAGGAATACAGGCCCAATGAAACTAAGGTGCATCACCAACACCAGCCTCTGGTGTTTTGGTGTTTGGCTAAACTTTAGAAGTAAGAAGTCTCAAGTTCCACACCCTCATTGCCCAGTTGAGGGACCTCCAGGTTTGTGCCCGTGGCCCTGTGTGTGGGGGTTCTCCTCCGCTGATAAAGTGTGCAAAACATCTAAAGCTTAAAAAAATGCCCTGGAATACAAGCCTAATAAAACTAAGGTCCATCACCAACACTGGGCTCTGGTGTTTTGGTGTTTGGCCAAACTTTAGAAGTAAGAAGTCTCAAGTTCCACACACCCCATCCCCCCCCCAATCGTGGTGTTGCCCAGTTGAGGGACCGCTAGGTTCATGCCCATGGCCCCATGTGTGGGGGTTATCCTCCACTGATAACATGTTCAAAACATCTAAAGCTAAAAGACATGCCCAAGAATACAAGCCCAATGAAACTAAGGTCCATCACCAACACTAGCCTTTGGTGTTTTGGTGTTTGGCTAAACTTTAGAAGTAAGAAGTCTCAAGTTCCAATCCCCCACCCCATCATGGTGTTGCCCAATTGAGGGACAACCAAGTTCATGCCCATGGCCCCATGTGTGGGGTTATCCTCCACTAATAAAGTGTGCAAAATATCTAAAGCTAAAAAACATGCCAGGAAAGCTACTAGGGTAGAGGTAGTGAGCTAAAGAATCAAGGTAAGAGCAAGTTTACAGAGAAAACTAGTGACAACTCTTCAAGAGGTAGTTACAATAGAGGGAGAGGCAACCAAGGAGGATCAAATAGAGGGAGAGGTTCAGGTAGATCCAACTCATACTTTGCAAGCATGAAATGCTATAAATGTGAACAATTAGGTCATGTAGCCTATAGATTCCCAGATAAGCCTTATTCCTCAAACCAAGACAAAAGAATGGCATATGTGCAAGAGGATTGTAGAAAAGAATTAGACGTGGACCACATTGAATTTGAAAAATTTGAGAACCTCATGTTTAGGACAGTGCTGATCAAGCAACCAGCTCTTGATGAACCTAAAGATAGGAGGGCATTATTTAGGATAAAATACAAAATCCTAGGAAAAGTATGCAAAGTAGTGGTTGATTCAAGTTCTACTGATAATGTAATATCAGAGGAGGCTATTAATAAACTAAAATTTTAGAAGATACCTCATGACAACCCTTACAAGGTTACTTGGATCAATAAGGGACAGAGCATCTTGGTGAATGAGCAATCTTGGGTGGAATTCTCCATAGCGGGATATAAGGACAAACTATTGTGTGATGTTTTTCCTATGGATGCTTGTCATATTTTGCTAGGTAGGCCTTGGAAATTTGATAGGGAGGTTGTGTATGATGGAAGAGATAATGCCATAACTTTTAAGAAGGGAGGAAAGACCTTCAAAATTCAATCATTGTTAGAAGGGGAAGAATCTTAGCCCAAAGTACCCTGTATGCTATTTTTTTGTGAACAAGAGTTTGTTAAAGACCTCAAGGATGAGGAATGTAAAATTTTTGCAGGAGTGCTAAAGTCTAAAGCTAAGGAAAATGTAGCCAAGGAACCCTTACTAATTGAAGTCCAAACTTTGCTTGAAAAGCACAAGGACATAGTTAGTGATGCTACTCCAACTACTCTACCTCCTAGGAGAGTTATAAGTCATCAAATTGACATTGTTCCAAGTGCTTCCTTACCTAATAAAGCAGCATAAAAGCTCACTCCATATCAGAACCTAGAAGTGGCAAGACAAGTCCAAGAAATGAGGGATCAAAGTTTGATACAAAAGAGCATAAGCCCATGTGCAGTTTATGTTGTGTTGGCATCTAAGAAAGGAGGAAAATGGAGATTGTGTATGGATTCAAAAGCCATAAATAGGATCACAATCAAGTATAGGTTTCCCATACTTAGGATTGAGGATCTCAAGGATTGCCTTGGAGGAGCCAAATATTTTACTAAGTTGGACTTGAAGAGTGGTTATCACCAAATAAGAATAAAGGAGGCAGATGAATGGAAAACAACATTTAAGACTATTGATGGTCTTTATGAATGGCTTGTGATGCCATTTGGTCTTTCCAATGCTCCTAGTACATTCATGAGGCTCATGAATGAAGCACTCAAGGATTTCATAGGTAAATTTGTAGTTGTATATATAGATGATATAATTATCTTCAGAAAGACTAGAGAAGAGCATATCAAGCATGTTAAGGTAGTTTTGAAGAGGCTTCATGAGGAGAAACTAGCCATAAATCTTGAGAAGTGTGACTTCTTCAAAGAAGAACTTATGTACCTAGGCTTTGTGCTGTCTCAAAGCACAATAAAGATGGACAAGGAGAAGGTTGTTGTAATACTAGATTGGCCAACATCCACTAAGGTAAGAAGTTTCCATGGTTTATCTCAATTCTATAAGAAATTCATTAGGAATTTTAGTAGTATTTGTGCACCTTTGTTGGACACTATAAAGGGTGGAGTCAAGTCTAAGTTTAAGTGGACTCTAAAAGCCAAAAAGTCATTTAAAATGTTGAAGAAACAAGTAGCTACTCAACCAATCCTACAATTTCCTAGTTTTGAGAAATTGTTCACCTTAGAATGTGATGCAAGTGGCTTAGCAGTAGGTGGGGTTTTGAGTCAAGAAGGTAGGCTAGTAGCCTTTTATAGTGAGAAGATTAATGAGGCTAAGAAGAAGTATCCATCCTATGACTTAGAGTTATATGCCTTAGTTCGATGTCTTAGGAACTGAAGACATTATTTGGTGCCCAAAGAATTTGTTGTATTTATAGATAATCAAGCTCTTAGCTACATCAACACTCAAGAGAAGCTAAGAAATAGACACTTGAAGTGGATGGAATACTTGCAATCCTTTACCTTCACAATCAAGCACAAGAAGGGGCAGTTGATAAAAGCTGATAGATACACTAAGTAAGATGATTATGACAGTCCAAGAGATTTAGCTCCAAAGCACTAGAATAGAGAGTTTTCAAAATCTCTACAAAGAAGATAAGGACTTTGTTGAAGCCTGCAAGTTATGGAATAATTTTGTAAATCATTTTCATAGAAAATTATCAGAATATTCCTTTCAAAATGGGTTGCTATTAAAGGGTAACCAGTTGTGTATACCAATGGGTTCCATGAGAGAGAACCTAATATAGGAGAAGCATAATGGAAGCCTAAGTGGTCATTTTGGTGTTGATAAAACCATGGAACTAGTTGTCATGCCCAAAAATACAGGGCTAAAACACAGAATTTTTTTTTAATGTTTAGAAGTGATAATCGGATTAAATGTAATATATAAGTATTTGAATAGAATTACTTAACTTCCTCACACTTATGTTAAATTACGAAATTTAAGTACAAAACAAATGTGAATTTTCTTAACATATTTTATTCTTAAATTGCATAAATTGATATATATCACTATGTTATCTAATTAACTTCAATCAAACGAATATGATTACAAAACATATGAATGTCGTAGGAAGAGTGAAACATCATCATTTTATACATTTTCAAATAAACATATGTAAAGAACTGAAATACTAAAAGGCTCAATGCAAGAATATTACTCAATCTTTTCTCTTCTATTAATCAACCTGGTTCAAGGCTTCGTCGAGAAAGAACTAGTAAGAAAACCTAACATCCTTGCCACTTTAACAAGAGTTTAAATACATTTTTACATAATATTACAATACAATCTGAATTCTCTTCTTGGCCCTTAACAAGGGATCCTTTTCAATGTCTTCAATACATCACGGTGATCATGGAGAAGACGAAAACTGACCCAATGACAAATCAAACATATCATGAAGAACAAATCAAGCATGTATTCCCATCTTGATTTGCACAATAGGTTCAACATTGAACTAGACTAGGGAGAAGGTGCATTTTCCCAATAGGAGACGTCGATCACTATACCACAACATAGCCCTTTCGAGGCTAAAAATTCAAGAACTTTCGTTCTTCCACAAATGCCCTTTCAAGGCCAATATTACAAGAATTTTCATTCTTCAATTTTCAAAATTTCAAAACATGGTATGTGATGACAAGTAGGGGCCCATAACACCCTATCCTCTTTCCCTCTTCTCGTCATGAGAAGACACTCTACACTATTGGGGTCCAACTAAAGCCCTTCCCCCATACATGGCCACTTCTTCCCTATCCAAGGGTGAGTAATGCCAAAACAACCCACAAAATGCCTTCGAAAATCAAGTAAAACATGAAGGAAAAGCATTCAAGAAAACATGTTTCATTCCCTCCCAAGCATACCCAACATACATACAAGCATACCAATGAAAACACAATAACATACGCATGAACAAAGCATGAACAACATGAACAACATAAACCAAATGAGCTAAAGAATCCTACCTTCATAACAAGGTTATGGCCAAATGAACCAGTTTGAGATGAGCTTTTCCTTCCTTCCTTCAATCTTCAAAATTTTTCTCTAAAACTAGAGATTGGGTGAACACCCCAAACCCTCTCAAAAAAACCTCTAAATAAGATCAAAACTCAACCACCTAAAAAGGGCAATAACTTCCCCCACTTGCCTAAAATTCTAGAGGCTTCTAATTCAACTATACCTAAGGCTAACCTCAAGGTGGAGTTAAAGTCATTCAACCCATAATGAAATCATTCAATTTTCCCACTAAAGCAAAAGTGGAGTTTTTGAGTGACCATAAAAGTCAACAAAAGGGGCTAGGGAGGTGGAAAATTTCTCCAACCCATACCCATACCCTTTGGGTACTTAGATTTCATGATTTTAGGCCTTAAAGATTAATTAGGGACCTATCAAAAGCTAGAAAAAATTTAGGATTTAATAACATCCTTCTAAAATGCAAATTACTCACTAATCCTGACTAGGGTAATTAACCTTGATTACTCACTGATTAGAAAAAGGGTAACTAACCTAATCTAACTTAGATATATAGGTTACTCAGGTAATCCTAACTATCATGCAGGAATGCATATACAATTCACAAGTGTCAAGCGACACTATAAAAACACTGTTACAAATCATTAACATTTAAAGATTACAAAATGATACATTCATTGAAAACACGATACAAATAAAACACAAACAACGAGGTTTGCATCTTTTGTTAGATTCAACCTTGGATTTCACAATTGGTACATAGGGTTCAGTTCCGTTTCTCTGTTAGATTTCTTGGCTAAAATATCCTGCACACTCATTGCATACATCAGCAACACAAGAAAATCACATGCATTTATGTATATAACGTATTAGGGAAACTACAAAAATTAAAACATCCATCTTTAAAATAAGTTAACTATTTAACGCATTTCTACTTACATTTAATCTTTATAAATCACAAAATCAATATAACATAACTTATCCATTAATTCAGATTAAAATACTAGAATAATCATCATTAGGCATGCATTTAATTAAACAGCGTTAATAAGGCATACTGAACTATCCGAAAGCATAAAACCTAATCATTGAGGTACTAAAATCAATACCTTTATCATTAGGTGAAAATACCTCAAATCATTGTTAGCAAAATTTTAATGTTTAAACAGTTGAGATAATGTAGTCTGTTCTCGAATCACTAAATATTTAAAACATGAATGTATTAGCTGATCTCAGTTCTTATAAGGACATCTAAACCTTAAAACATTATTCCATATCCATTCTAATCTCCTATAATACATTTAACATAGAAAATTCATATTTAATAATTACATATTAGGAGGGACCTTACATCCTCCCCCACTAGCTCTTGACTTCCTCCTGGAAGTCGCACAACTAAAATATTCATCCTATGCTAGACCTTCTCTAGACTTATTCCAAAATTTACTCTTGTAAAAAGAATGATTAATAATTTACATACATAATCAGGGATAGTAATCTATTTACCTAATTATTCTTACTAAAAGTGAAGTCCAATCCATAACTCTGACACGTTTACATTTTCCAAGGTTAATTACTCCTTAAAGCATATTGGTCACATATAAACAACATTCTAATCTAGTATTAAAATAATTATAGAGCCTCTAATAATAATGATATCCTAAGATATTCCAAATTCCACATACCCACTCATAGGGGTAACAGCCATACGAGCCTCCCTCAAGTGAGGTTTTAAGCAATTTATCCCTTTATTCAAGGTTAAATAATTTCCCTTTAGAGTTTCTACGACGCACTGATCTTGATAGGATATTCAACGAGTCCATTACTACACATGCACTGTTCTATCTAGAAGTATTTTTGGTTAACCTATAATCTTAACCAAATTTATGTTGTGGTGCAATCTATCACTCATAACAGTCAACAAAAATTCACTACTCCTAATCTCGAAGTCTTGGGAGAAGGTGGGGCACAACTACTCTCACTAATGATCCCATACCCTAGTATTATACATCCACTTGATTGTTAGGAATCCCCTGGGTAGGGCCACATATGTCACTTTGCCAACAAAATTCAAAAGAAAGTGCCTCAAAATTTAAATTCAATCATCAAAGGTGAAACATCCAATGTAAAAGTCTAAAACAAAAGAAATAAAGAGTGGCCACAAATTCATTTTTTTTAAAAATTAATCAAGAAATAAAGACATAACCAAGAGGCAAAATAGAATCGTCAATAATACAATTGGCTAAATAGCCCCACATCTCACTGTTAGCAAATAGGAATAACATTAAAATACCGACATTTGAAATCAGACAATTAAGGAAATAAATCCAATTACTCACAAAATTTACATTATTGACAAAATGTGGCCATACCAACGTCACTAAGGAAAATGAGGGATCTCAAGTCTATTTCATCATAGCACACCGACTGCAGTTGTGTTATCAATCTCACCAAATTTGGTATGATCTTGTATTCATAATTATATTACTATCCATGTTAGTCCATCATTTACACAAGTTCTAATTATCGTCTGAGAATGTACTGAATGCTATTGTTATTAACTATAATTTCATATTCCATGTCTCCTAGTCATAAATGACTTATGAAATTCATCCTTAGGTTGTAGGTTTACAACTAGTAGGTATAGAACCATTATTAGGATGTTGCCAATGTTTACTCATTCATACCTACAACTATCTCCTTGCTAATGATATCGGTCATCATTATTGTTCTTATCATGCCTCGTGGCTTATAATCTGCTTATTTCTTAAAACTTTGATACCTGAACCTTTAGTTCGTGTTAGGTTGATGCCTCATCACAACTTTACTTACTCTATATTGTAGGGTTATAACTGGTCCAAGAATTTCAATGTTAAAGTCTACGAGCATTCACTTGATAGTTAAAACTTATTTCTCATCCTTATACAATAAGCCTGCTAACATAAATAAACTCACATAACCGTATCTCAGAAGTTTACATGTCAACTATGATGCTACCCTTTTTATCACTATACTAGATCAACCCTAAGGAAAATCAAATTATGCATTCAAAGGCTAATCTATCGATATACTAATACTTAATTCTAGTTATAATCATAACTCATTTAGAACTAATAAAAATATTAAATATTTATCATTACACTAATCAAAACCCAAACCATTTTGTCAAGCTATCTAGACAACTATAAACCCATTACACATTTAAATCTCAATATAGCTATAGAACTAATTAATCATTTCTATTTTTCATTAAATTTGTTTACCACATTCACATCAATTTTAAAAACATACCCTGACTCCCTACTCAAGTTCTCTTAGTCAATTTGAGTTATCACACTTCTCGATCTACAATCCAACTTATTAGGTTGGAATTTAAAATGTTCAATACCCCAATACTATAATTGTTGCAAAAACTTAAATCCCAACAAAATATTTCTAACATAAGATTTCCGACTAATCCATTTTCCATCTTACTCTTAACTACTAAGAACGTTATCTAACAATAACCAACACCATCATAATAACTCTAACCCTAAGACGACTTCGACATCCTAAACCAAACTATATATTAATTATTATATTAATAATTATTATTATCCATTAACATAATTTCTAAAATAACAATCAATTCTTTAGATAAAATTACACTTTATAATTCAATCTAATAAATTGAATAACTAAAACACTATAATAACACCTTAACTACAATTCTAAACTGAAAACAACATCTCTAAAAATTGAACATAATTTAAATAGATGATCAAAATAATATTACAATAAACTAAATTTTTAACTTTATACTTGCTAGCATTTATAAATAATACATATTAATTAAATCACTTAATTAAAAAAAAATACACCAACTACACATCTTACACTAAAGTTTAACAACTCACTTCTACTTACTAATTAACACTAATTAAAATCTAATACTAATACTAACATTAAAACTTTTTTTAACAAAAAAAGTATATCCGAACTTCTAACATTTTTAATAAAATACTAATCTAACTACTAACTAACTTTCTTATTCACTAACCAATTTAATAAAACATATTAAATAAATACTTAACAACAATTAACTTTAATATCTTACTTATTAAATAAACTAAATATAATCTCTCAATAATGTAATTTAACATTAATGCTAACTTAACTAAGAACTTTAATACAAACTAGTTCTAAAACCAACATGTAATAATAATATCTTAACACTCATCAACAATTAACCCTTACTAACTAACAAACCCAACTACTAACCATACCTTCCGCTATCTTTCTACATTTATAAAATAAACTGAAAATAAATTATAACAACCCAAAATAAAAATAAAAATTGATTGAAATCTAAAGGCAGACAAGTCAACAAAAGTATTTTAAACTTTCTGCAATGAATCACAAGCTGGGGGGTATCAAAGAATTATAATATTATATATTTTAGAATAAACTACAACAGTACGGCCAGAGTAGCATCTGGAAAGATTATATTTATAAAATACAATGTGGACGTGATTTTCCTAATGAAGGACATTTGAAATGTTACTCTTACCATAGGTCTTACATTTGTACAAGGATGATGCATAATTAATCTCACCATTGACATTTGGAAAGTTTGCCTGAATGCGAACAAAATTGTCCAGTCACTATAATTGTGTTGGTAAATAGATTTGTCACTGTAGAATTTGCCCAACGGAGTGTGTGGCAAATTGTTCACAACAGTCGGATAGGTCCTTAGTATGCGGCCTTCCTCTGCGTTTAGAGGGGTAGCTCCCTCGTATGATATAATTTTTGAAAGGAATTTCAAATAAAGAATCTAAAACTTCAAGGATCAAGAGAAAGTCATTCGGGACGAATGCACCACACGCCCTCACAACCTTCTTGGGTAAACAAGAACGATAACAAAGGTGATCAAGAACTACGCTTGAAAGCATCCAGTATTACCAAACACATTCATTATTCATAAACACTCGCACAATACCATGAGAATGTTTACTACAACAGATAACAATTTTGATTTTAGAATAAGAAACCCAAAGCACATCTCATTTCATTTCCTTACACCAAGAAGATAATAGAGAATTTTTTTTAATTTTAGAGATAAAAAGTATACATACTTTCCAAAATTTATCTCTAGATCAAAATTTCAGCATAGTGTTCCCTTATTTTTAAAACCAAAAAGTCCCTTTACAAAGCCCAAGAGAGCCCTTATATAGACATAGAGGTTAATAACTACCTCTTCATGGTTAATAACCACCTCCCCAAATACCTGATTTGGGTGACATTAATTAACCTCAACAAAATTAACCTATATGCTCTGAAACTTGAACCTTAGATATTTTGAGAAGATGATTGAATAATTGATCCTTATTGATCCCTCTGATAGATTATATATGAGCTAAAGTTCAAACACAACAACCTTCCCAATTTCATGTATACTATCTACAAGATGCTCCAATTTTCCTACCATCTCAATCACAAGTGAAGGAAAGGTGGCAAATGGTTCACCATCGCTCTTCTCTCCTTCATTAAGGTGAGGTATTGTAATGCTGATATGCACTAATTTTTCATAATGCTCATTTGTGTTTCTAGTTAAATCAATGATTTTCATAGTACTCATGAGCTTTTCATCTGGATGAATAAGATGCCATATTTTGTGCTCACTGCAGACTAAGGAATTGAGCTCCTCAATTTCAACTTTCAAATTCTCCATCATGGATTGTGGAGGAAGACATTTCTTCATGCATTTTTCGTAAAAACTCCAACGTCTCAGCAGGATGCCCATTCTGCACACAGCTAGCAACCATCACATTCCATGAAACCACATTTCTCTGAGACATTTTGTCAAACACTTGCCGTGCATCATCCAAACACCCACACTTAGCATAAATGTGAACAAGCACAGTGCTGACAAAAACATCCAAATTAATCCCACTTCTAACAATCTAATAATGAATCTCCCTGCGTTGTTACACGTCGGATAAAGCATCGCAAAATTTTAATACGAAGGGAAAAGTATATCCATCTGGGTATGTACCTTGCTCTTGCATTTGGTAATAAAGCTTAATGGCTTTTTTTATAGGGACCATTCTTCACTAGCAACACCATACTCAATCCCCATGTTACATGATCATCAAAGTGGCAATGCACGAACCAAACACCTGGATTGCTGGCTTTGAATCTAACAACAATCTATCCATTTACAGGAGTTTCCATAGTATTTCATTGAGGATGATCGATCAGATTGAAAGACCTCACATCAGTTTCATTATTATAATTACCGAAACCCTCTCCTACCACATAAAAATTATACCGATGAATATGCATTGGATGGTTGTCTTCTCGAAAGATACTTGTTCCCTGGATCACAATCTAAACTGTGGCATTATATTTAATTACTTTCACCCTCTTTCCATATATTGGCCCCCATAGGGTTTTGGGGACATCGCGAGTATAATCATACACGACTGGTGGATGTGAGGAAAAATCGATGGTAAAGACTCCATTAATGCCAAACTCATAAGCTTGAAAAATGACAATATATGACAACACAAAAGATATGTTATTCATACTAGATGGCACTCTGGTATTGTTAGGGCCGCTACAGTTACTTGATGAGAAACCGTTTGGACAAGGAATTAAACCAAGTCCTACGGTTATGACACTACTGTCATTTATACTTTGTGGGATGTCCACGGAATGTTCTTTCCTAATCAATAATTGTAAAAGTGTACATAAATTTGCCCCCCGGTCGGATGGGGCACTATGTAATGTACCCTGGTCCATCAGCCCATGCTACACGGATTTGTCTTATTCCATGTGAGTGGATGGTAGCATTATGCTTGGCTTTGTTATAAACTGTAATGCTAAGTGTGTCACCATTTTGAGCATAAAAAATTGGACCTGGGAGTTGTCCATTTACTGTGATTATTTCATATGTTTCGCACAGCCGAGTAACCTCTGTTAATTGAAGCTTGTTGGTAAACGGATTTCCAAAATTCGTCAGTATGTTTCTTATGTAATTTTCAATATGCCTCCTCTTTGATAATGCCATGAAATCAAAACTACCTCTTTTTTATTACAACTTACATGTGACACAGGTTAAGAACTGTCTCATAGAGGTTAAGAAAAATGTGTTTTTGGACGTTATCATTAACCTCTTGAGAGGTTAAGAAAAATGTGTTTTTGGATATTATCATTAACCCTTTGAAAGGTTAAGAAAAATAATTTTTAAGATGTTATCATTAATCTTTTGAGAGGTTAATGGTTAATGATAGACTTGAAAACACGTATTTTGGGTCTCTCCATTAACCTGTGATAAATTGGATTTCAGAGGCTAGATTTTAAAATTTTCAAGTGCTGTGTGGAGCTGAGAACAAGCCGAAGACATAAAGATTTAGAAACTCACAAAGATTCAAGGATAAAATGGCCAATTTAAAGCTTAAAACTAGGCAAGTTTCAAAATTTAACCATGGCTTATAACATTGAAACAATTTTATAACCGGGCAATAGCTAGCTCTAACTGGGGACAAGGACTAACAAGGACGAAGCTTGAATCTAGAATGAATAAAATTGTGCCTTATCCATTGGGCTATAAAATAGAGTCATCTAAGGGACCAATTTACAAAAGGGGGAACGAACACCAAAAATAGGACAACAGAAAGAAAAACTAAAGCAACACAAACTGACAAGAGCACACCAAAAATGAGACAACTTATATACAAAAAGGTGTACAAACACCTTCTATTGATGATAATGCTTCAAGTGTTGCCCATTATAAGGTAAGGGCAACTAGGTACCACTTAGGTATGACAAAATAAAAAATTTCTTTTTGCATACCTCTTTGATCTGGAAAGGGCCTCTCCATAAAGAGTCAAATTTTCCATGTAAGCCCTTTGGTTCTCAACATTTATCCCAAAGCAAGAGAAGATCACCTTCTTGGAACAGCCTCTACTTAGCCTTTTTATCAAATAACTTCTTTACACGGGACTGATGTTCCTGAATTCTGTCTACAACCACATCTCTCTCTTCTTCCAACTTTGTCAAATACAGAATTCATTTTTCAAGAGCATCTTTGAATTCATGATTCTCAATAGCACTTTGTAGCTTCAAAGAAGATAATTCTAGAGGAAGAGGAAGGGTTGGCTCAGTTCCATATAGGATCTCAAAGGGAGATAATCCTGTTGCTCTCTTTTTAGTAGTACGATCTGCCCACAGTGCATTGTACAAGTGCTTGTGCCAGGACCTCTGATTAACATCTACCAATTTCCTCACAATGGTCATAATATTTTTATTGGTTGATTCCACCTGACCATTTCCTTGTGCAAAATAATCTGAGGAGTGAGAGAGAATGATTCCATATCGATAGAAAAAGGTTGATATCTCATGCGAAGAGAAGTTGGTAGCATTATCGGTAACAATCTTCATAGGGACCCCGAATCTAACCAAAATGTTTTGTTTGATAAAATTGCACACCACTTCTAAAGTTGTTTGTTTGACTGGAATAGCTTCCACCCACTTGGTAAAATAGTCAGTTTCCATCAAAATGTGAGTGTGTCCAGTAGTGGATGAAGGATGAACAGGACTGATGAAGTCCAAACCCCATTGTTGAAAGGGTTCTTTGATTACTACTGGCTTTAAGGGCAGTGTTGCTAATTGAACTCTTCCTTTGAAATATTGAAAAGAGTCACACTTCTTGACCCATTCTTCTGCATCCTTCAACATCTCGGGCCAGTAAAAAAAAAATCTCAGAATTTTGTAAGCTATTACTAATGCTGAGTAATGACCTCCACACACTTCATTATGAAACAACTGAAGCAACTCTTTTCTTTGTTCAGAATGTACGCATCTCAGAAAAGTACCATCTATCCCTTTCTTGCATAAAGCATCACCCCAGAGAACATACTTCGTAGATGTCAACTTTAAGATCCTCTTCTCTTTAGGTGATAAATGAGCAGGACATTCTCCATATGTCAAAAAATAGGCAATATTTGAAAACCAGTCATCAACATTGCTAATGAATAAAACTAAAGGCATTTCTTCCTCCATCTCTTCTTCACCTTTAGAAGATCCTTCTGCAATTTCCTTACGCAAACCTTTTCCTCTGACAAGCTTTGTAGGTTTGATATCAAGATCGTATTCTTGTACTTTAGCTCTCCAAGAGGCCCTTTTGTTCACACCAATCTTTTGTTGTGTTAGAAGCGTCTTCAATGCCAAATCAAGAACAAATGCCTTAGAGTGAGAGTTTAGGATGTAGAACCTAAATTGTTTCACTACTTTGACCAAAGCATATGCATTCTTCTCAATCAAAGAATATTTCAATTCATGTTTCTTAAGAGGGATGCTCATGAATGCTATTGGGGCCTCAGTATTGTCTTTTTCAGGTTGTGTAAGTATAGCAAATAAAGTGTTCTCAGATGCAAAGCAATACAAATGAAAATCTTTCAAAAAATCTGGATAAGAAAGGGTAGGAGCATTAGCAATCGCAGACTTGATTTGTTTGAAAGAAGCTTTACCTTCCTTTGTCCACTTAAAATTTGTATTCCCTTTCATCATATCCACAATTGACTTTGTAATCTCAGAGAAGTTTGGTACGAACCTCCTTATGATTGTCAAAAATGCCTAGAAGAAATTGGCAGATGTCAAGGGAGACTACAATTTCAATAGCAGATATTTTTTGCAATTTTTACTGCTGAAGAAAATGCCAGTACAGCTTACACACTGGTACTGTGATTTGTTTGTAAAATTTATGCACCTTAGAAGGTGAAAAATTGGGTAAGAAAGGGGCACCTAGGATGGTAACAAGCAATGAACCCTTCCACAAACCCAAACATTGCACAATGGAGGTAATTCGAACCAAAATCCCTGCCTTCATATGCTAGTTCAAAATGCAAAAAAAATGTGCTTCAAACTCTGCTAAACCCTCCCCAAAATAGATGTAATTAATGTGGAGTATCCTTGGATGAAATTGAACCCAAATGCTGTTCCTAAACCCTTGTGAAATTACTCAGAAAAATTAGCACTTGTGTATTTGAAACCCTAGCCAAAAAAGACAGAGATAACAAATCCACCTAAAAATGTGCCAAAATTGAATAGGAATGTGGCTAGGCACTCCCTTGTAAGATGCAAACCCTTCTTGATGTCTTCTTCCTCTTCCAATGATGTAATGCTGAGAATTACTAACTATGAATTAAAACTTCAATTAAGCATAGCTTGAAGCAATTGAATGTTACTTCCAAAGAGCAACCCTTCAGAGGATCTTTCACCCCCTCAATTATGCAATCGCTTGAGAGGTATCATTCTCAAGGATTAAGCTGAATATTTGCAGATCATCAAGCTCTACAAATGCCCAAGTAGACTCAATAGAGAAAATAAATTTGGATGCCAAATGAGAGACCCATGGGGTCTATTTATTTACTTTTTAGAATCTTCCTCTAAAAGCCACTTAACCTTCTAGACACATCCAAAATATTCTTATAAAACCTCATTGCACTTTTTAGATAAAAAGTAACTTTATAAAATAAAAGTGCACCTCAACTAAAAAATATAACATTTTGGCCCCATTTAAAAAGCAATGATTAAATATAATAGAAATAATATCTCCAAGAGCATAATAAACCATCCAATCTCCAAGTAAACGCCAAAATGACTCTCTCATTACAACCTCCAGTCTATGAGAGTCCATAATAGACTAATTTGGCATGCAAAACAACGTCAGTCGAAACGGGGACGTGACGGTCTGCCCTTCTTGAAATTACTTGTCCTCAAGCAATGGCTGAATAAGAAACCAATCCATCCACCCGGATCCCAAATGTAGCTATGATCTGAAACTCTATCAATCAATGTCAGCTCCTATAATATCCTCTTTAATATAACCAAGAGGAATCCATAAATGAATCATGAACCACTGCTCAACTGAACCCCAACTCCATAACTACCACAGTCAGGAACCCATGTGACACCAACTCTGAAAACATCAGAACCCAAGTAGATACCATCAACACATCCCACTGGCTTAAGTGGAATGTACAATCCAACTCTACAGCAACTCCCAAATGGAACTGCACCAAGTGCAAAGAATCCACACATGGTACACCTACTACAGTCAACATATCTCTACAGATCACCGACCACAGTCTCAAAAACAAAACTCCCATGCATCACTGATGGTGAATAGTCATCACATGGTAGATAGTAAAAACTAGAGCCCAAACCAAATCTGACGACTATCAAGTCCTCAACACCTGGATCAAAAGAAAACCAATGAACATACCCTGCAATATAATTCTGGTAAAAAGAATCAATCCCAGTCAAAGACTCATCCTGCGAATGTTATACGACCAACTATGACTGATCATCAACTAAGTCAGAGGATGATATAGCCAAAGGCGCAGAATCAACAACAACATCACTAGTCATTGTGCCATCAGTAGTAGAGACCATCACCAAGTCAAACATACCACAATGCTCAGTTGTAGCACCCAACTCAACTAAACCTGCCTCCACTAAAAATGAACCGAACATGCTAGTACTAGAATTGAGGAAAGATATATCCTCATCTCCACTGCCTCTATCAACCTCGACCATGGACATCCTCGAATCACCAAACACCATGGTCTGTGACTGTACAAAATCTAGTAAAGATTGAAGTCACTTTAGCTCCATAGTTACCTCAGCTAAATGAAATTGTGATTCCTCGAAAGCCAACTGTGTACTCTCAAGAAACTCAGAAGTCACCTCGAGATGAAGCTTGTCTACATGTCTCTTAGAATCCTAGAGAGCCAACTGAGTATACATCAAGGAATTTCAAGTATCCTCCAGCTCATGAGAAAATCGGTCGACCTCCTCTTCCTTCTTCTTCAATGCATCTGAATAGATCCCCACAAGATTAAGGAGATGATCACGATCTAAAAGAAGGTGTATGTAACTTACCTTCATTGCTTCCATGCCTTCCTTGATCTACTGTAAGTCGTCACAAGAAGAACCTGATGTGACTCCTTTTTGTCTCTCCTGCAGTTGAATCATCCAAATGTGATTCTTGATCAATCCACACATCCTGTCATGATGAGATAAAGCTGCGATAATATCCCTTTTCTTCACCTTTAGTTGGCTTGCCAAAACACATGAAGAATTACTAGCCTCTATCTCATGCAAAGAAGCATCCTACTGTGCTTGATACTCATTTTCTGCAAAGTCCTGAATGCTCACTTTCTGATCAACCACACTATCCTCAAGCATGATAGTATCCTCAACTATTGTAACTTCATCCAGCCCAACTATACTGGAATCACTATCTGTGCCAATCACACAGTCCAGTGTGCCTATGATATCAGCTTTTGATGCAACTGGCTCAACCTGCACAACATCTGTAACCACTTCTACCTATGAAGATGATGCAGATAAACCATTACCTGAAGATGTGCTAATGTCTCCCTGTATCGAATTAGCATGTCTGTTTTGCCTGTTATAGGAAAAGTACTTCAATCCTTAGGCCTATCAATCAGGCTCTTTAACCATGTACATGCCATAGGTGACACATTCCTCTTTTTTGTCCAAACCCACCATAAATCTTTTGCCAAAAGTTTAGAAATTTCACCCTCCTCCTCAAACAAGATTATGAACATAATGGAATGCATCAATGCTAATACGCTGCTGGGATGAAACTCACCCATAATATTCCAAAATGTGTTAAACATCCTGCGAATGTCACCGATACAACCTATTGCCAGCATAATGTTTTCAAATCTACACCTTGCAAATACTTCAAGTAATCTTTCCCTCTTTGTGAAATAAGGGTCTCGGATGTTGTTCAACTTTTTGAAGCTTTTTACCATGGCATGAAATACCTCTCTCATAATCTGATCGTCATAAGAATTAAGGCTAGCTATTATCCTCATAATTTCACTAATGCAAGAGAGAGTTGTAAGTCTTATTACCTCATCATGATGTCTCAATAATCGAGGCTTAACCAATGAACCAAATGCTGGAGATAAAGTTGTTTGCATAGCATCCGGTCTTGACTGATCAAACTTGCCTAAATAAGTTTCCAACTCCTCCAAAGTTCTTAAAAGGTCTTGTATTCGCTGAAATGGGCAATCTAATTTCTTCTTTGCATTGTGCATTCTTTCTTCCAAATCCATGTCTCCTGTTAATGCCATACTGATAATTGTATTCATTTTGAAATAACCCAGCCAGGCTGGTAGGAAACCGCTCTGATACCACTGTAATGATGCCTACCAATTGAGCCTTTCAAACCACTAATATTGGCCTGTATAATTTCATCCAACACTTGGCATACTACTGCTAAAGGTCAATTCTGTACTTAAGATATTGTTGTGTAAAATTCCAAGCTAATGTAAAAAGGTTGCCAAAAGAACTAGACTAGTCTGAGACAATTTAACAAACAGTTGGCAAGCAACATAGGATAACACTTCAAAAATATGCAATGATGGCCAATACTAAATTTTTTTTATTCAAATCTTTCTTATTTGTTCATTGCAATACTTCAGCTAGCAAAAGGATTACAAACTTAATCTTAATTCGATACAAAAGTTTAGCATACATTTAATTGCCAAATTTTTAAACTATTATTTCTTTTCTTCACTAATTGTAAATGTAATGCAATCAAAATAGAAACCTAGGAAGTGTTGAAGGATGTCAAAATACTGAGGAAATTTCATCAACCAAACAAAGCCTGTACTGTCAGCTTCTGGACTTGCACATAATGACTGTGTATTGCAAACAAAACCCCTTCAAAAATGGATGCCACTGAACCAGGTAGCTGCGATTTATATATTTCAAAATCATTGCATTTGTTGGACAAACATAACTGCCTATACCATGCCCAGTCCCTGCAAATTCTTCTGATTTTTTAATGCCCCAATGACTGCTAAAAATGCTTGGAAGAAATTCACAGATGTCAAGGGAGATTGCGATTTCAATAGCAGATATTTTTTGCAATTTTTACTGCTAACAAAAATGCTAATATAGCTTACGCACTAGTACTGTGATTTGTTTGTAAATTTTATGCACCTTAGAAGGTGCAAAATTGGGTAAGAAAGGGGCACCCAGGCTAGTAACAAGCAATGAACCCTTCTACAAACCAAAATGCTGCACAATGGAGGTAATTTGAACCAAAATCCCTACCTTCATATGCCAGTTCGAAATGCAGAAAAAATGTGCTTCAAACTCTGCTAAACTTGCCCAAAAATAGATGTAATTAATGTGGAGTATCCTTGGATGAAATCGAACCCAAATGCTGTTCTTAAACCCCTGTGAAATTACTCAAAAAAATATCACTTGTATATTTGAAACCCTAGCCGAAAAAGGCAAAGATAAATCCCTATGAATCCTGCTACAAATCCACCTAAAAATGTACCAAAATTGAATAGGAATGTGGGTAGGCACTCCCTTGTAAGATTCAAACCCTTCTTGATGTCTTCTTCCTCTTCCAATGATGTAATGCTGAGAATTACTGACTGTGAATTAAAACTTCAATTAAGCATAGCTTGAAGCAACTGAATGTTACTTCCAAAGAGAAATCCTTCAGAGGATCTTTCACCCCTTCAGTTATGCAATCACTTGAGAGGTATTGTTCTCAAGGATTAAGATGAATATTTGTAGACTGTCAAGCTCTACAAATGCTCAAGTAGACTCAATAGAGAAAATAAACTTGGATACCAAATGAGAGACCCATGGGGTCTATTTATTTACTTTTTAGAATCTTCCTCTAGAAACCACTTAACCTTCTAGAGACATCCAAAATATTCTTATAAAACCTCATTACACTTTTTAGATAAAAAGTAACTCTATAAAATAAAAGTGCACCTCAACTAAAAAATATAACATTTTGGCCCCATTTAAAAAGTAATGATAAAATATAATAGAAATTATATCTCCAAGAGCATAATAAACCATCCAATCTCCAAATAAATGCCAGAATGACTCTCTCATCACAACCTCCAGTCTATGAGAGTCCATAATAGACTAATCTGGCACACGAAACAACATCAGTCGGAATGGGGACATGACACTATGTTATCTAATTAACTTCAATCAAACAAATATGATTACAAAACATATGAATGTCGTAGGAGGAGTGAAACATCATCATTTATACATTTTCAAATAAACATATGTAAAGAACTGAAATACTAAAAGGCTCAATGCAAGAATATTACTCAATCTTTTCTCTTCTATTAATCAACCTAGTTCAAGGCTTCGTCGAGAAAGAACTAGTAAGAAAACCCGACATCCTTTCCACTTCAACAAGAGTTTAAATACATTTTTACATAATATTACAATACAATCTGAATTCTCTTCTTGGCCCTTAACAAGGGATCCTTTTCAATATCTTCAATACGTCATGGTAATCATGGAGAAGACGAAAACTGACCCAACGACAAATCAAACATATCATGAAGAACAAATCAAGCATGCATTCCCATCCCGATTTGCACAATAGGTTCAACATTAAACTAGAGTAGGGAGAAGGTGGATTTTCCCAATAGGAGACATCGATCACTATACCACAACATAGCCCTTTCGAGGCTAAAAATTCAAGAAATTTTGTTCTTCAAAAAATGCCCTTTCGAGGCCAATATTACAAGTATTTTCATTCTTCCATTTCTTCAATTTTCAAAATTCCAAAACATGGTATGTGATGACAAGTAGGGGCCCATAACACCCTACCCTCTTTCCCTCTTCTCGTCATGAGAAGAGACTCTACACTGTTGGGGTCCAACTAAAGCACTTCCCCTATACATGGCCACTTCTTCCCTATCCAAGGGTGAGTAATGCCAAAACAACCCACAAAATCTCTTCGAAAATCAAGTAAAACATGAAGGAAAAGCATTCAAGAAAACAAGTTTCATTCCCTCCCAAGCATACCCAACATACATACAAGCATACCAATGAAAACACAATAACATACGCATGAGCAACATAAACCAAATGAGTTGAAGAATCCTACCTTCAAAATAAGGTTATGGCCAAATGAACCAGTTTGAGATGATTTTTTCCTTCCTTCCTTCAATCTTCAAAATTTCTCTATAAAACTAGAGATTGGGTGAACACCCCAAACCCTCTCAAAAAAACCTCTAAATAAGATCAAAACTCAACCACCTAAAAAGGGCAATAACTTCCCCCACTTGCCTAAAATTCTAGAGGCTTCTAACTCAACTATACCTAAGACTAACCTCAAGGTGGAGTTAAATTCATTCAACCAATGATGAAATCATTCAATTTTTGCACTAAAGCGAAAATGGAGTTTTTGAGTGACCATAAAAGTCAACAAAAGGGGCTAGGGAGGTGTAAAATGTCCTCAACCCATACCCATACCCTTTGGGTACTTAGATTTCATGATTTTGGGCCTTAAGGATTAGTTAGGGACTTATCAAAAGCTAGAAAAATTTTAGGATTTAATAACAACCTTCTAAAATGTAGATTACTGACTAATCCTGATTAGGGTAATTAACCTTGATTACTCATTGATTAAAAAAAGGGTAACTAACCTAATCTAACTTAGATATATAGGTTACTCAGGTAATCCTAACTATCATGCAGGAATGCATATACAATTCACGAGTGTAAAGCAACACTATAAAAACACTGTTACAAATCATTAACATTTAAAGATTAAAAAATTATACATTCATTCAAACCACAATACAAATAAAACACAAACAATGGGGTTTGCATCTTTTTTTAGATTCAACCCTGGATTTCACAATTGGTACATAGGGTTCAGTTTCATTTCTCCATTAGATTTCTTGGCTAAAATATCTTGCACACATCAATAACACAAGAAAATCACATGCATATATGTATATAACGTATCAGGGAAATTACATAAATTAAAACATCCATCTTTCAAATAAGTTAACTATTTAATTCATTTCTACTTACATTTAATCATCATAAATCACAAAATCAATATAACATAACTTATCAATTAATTCAAATTAAAATACTAGAATAATCATCATTAGGCATGCATATAATTAAACATCATAAACATCGTTAATAAGGCATACTGAACTATCTGAAAGCATAAAACGTAATCATTGAGGTACCAAAATCAATACCCTCATTATTAGGTGAAAATAGCTCGCATCATTGTTAGCAAAATTTTAATGTTTAAACAATCGAGATAATGTAGTATGTTCTCAAATCACTAAATACTTAAAACATGAATGTATTAGCTAATCTCAATTCTTATAAGGAAATCTAAACCTTAAAACATTATTCCATATCCATTCTAATCTCCTATAATAGATTTAACACAGAAAATTCATATTTAATAATTACATACGAGGAGGGACCTTACACTAGTGCAAAGGTTATATTATTGGCCAAAGTTAGAAAGGGATGTAACCAAGTATGTGGAGCAGTGCGTGATATACATGAAATCCAAAGGAGGAATGAGTAATGCCGGTTTATATCATCCTCTACCAATTCCAAATTGGTCATGGGATTGTGTAAGTATGGATTTTATTATTGGGTTGCCAAAAACTAAGCATGGTTGTAATAGCATCTATGTTGTTGTTGATAGATTTATCAAAATGGGGAATTTCACTCCATGTAGGACAACTAATGATGCTAGTCATATTGCCCATATATTTTTCAAAGAGGTTGTATGAATTCATGGACTTCCATTAAGCATTGTGTCAGACAGGGATGTTAAATTTATGAGCGATTTTTGGAAAACCTTGTGGAAAAAGCTTGGTACAAACATGTCATTTAGTTGAGATTACCATCCCCAAACTAATGGTCAAATTGAGGTGGTTAATAGGACCTTAGGGAACCTTCTAAGATTCCTAACTAAGGAATATGGTCAAAGATGGGATGTTATTATTTTACAAGCAAAGTATGCCTATAATAATAGTAGGAATAGGACCACTAGAAATAGTCCTTTTGAGATAGTTTATGGGATGCATCCAAGGGGTGTATGTGAATTGAGGAATCTTGGTGATATGGATTAGAGAAGTGGTCAAGATGAAGAATTTCTTCAAACCATGAATGTGATTCAAGAGCAAGTCAAGCAAACTATCCAACCAAACACTCAAAAGCTCAAAGCCAAAGTGGATGAAAAGAGAAAGGATATTCAGTTTTTTGTTGGTGACTATGTAATGGTCCATTTGAATAAAGCAAGGTTTGTGTTCCTACCAAGTTATAGATGAAGAGGGTAGGCGCTTGCAAAATCTTGGAAAAATATGGAGAAAATGCCTACAAGATAGATTTATCGTCCAATCTAGACATATTCCCAATTTTCAATGTATAATACTTGGTGACATGTAAAGGCACATTACCTCAAGTTAGATTAGATATTCAAGATGACCTTGAACCTACTACAGCACCTAGCATCAGCAAGTTGGAAGCAAAGAAAGTGTTAGACTCGAGAGTAAAGAAGTCTACAAGGCACAAGGTATATATGGAGCATCTCATAAAATGGAAGAGAAAGATGACTTTAGAGGCTACTTGGATTGCTGAGACAAAACTCAAGAAGGTTGGAATACCCCTAGACATGTTGCCATCAGGTGAGACTTAGTTTTTTTTATGGGGGGAGTATAGTGTAGGAGCACCTAGGTAGGCTAAAGGGTAGACCTAGGGCTTCTTTGTTTATTTTGTCTTGTAGTGTTTCTAGCCACATCACTGGATAAATAATGGGACCAACTTGGTCCTAAGGTGAGGTCAAATAGGTTGAAAGAGCCCAAAATGGCAATGTTCCTAAAATTACTCCAAAATTGCTCATTTGGCTCTTTGAACATTTTGGGTTTTGATGGATAAATAGGTAAAATAGGTATTTGGGGGACCTTCTTTTTACCTATCTAAGACCTTTTTCATGGATTGGTAACCCATGGAGAAAATTTGAGAAGTAAACATGCAAAATTGCAAAAATTGCTCATTTTTGAAAAGTTCTCATTTGACATTTTTTGCAAATTTCTTACAAACAGAGCAAGTTATTAGTTGGAGTTAGTTAACTACTTGAAGGAGGTTTGGGTGATCATGGAATTCATTTATAAGGCCAAACTCATTCTTGTTCATGGGTTGAAAAAGTAAGTTAATGCATTGTACGGACTGTGAGAATAGCAAGTAAATGACAGTTTTTGTTTTTCGGTGTTCATAGCATGAAAGTGGATTGACTCTATAAATATTTGTGTTGGAATAGTTAGCGTGGTTTGTTTAAGATTTTATACTTAAATTTTTTTTCCTTTGTAGAAAGTTTTGTGTGGTTAAGTAAATTGTTTTGTGAATCAGTGGTATGTTGTTCTGAATAGAGCAATATGTGGAAAATGGAGTCTTAGGGCCACTTCCCACCATATGCATGGTACAGCCTCTTGGAATTTGTAAATATACTCTTTTTACATTATGTATAGAGAAATAGAGCCCATGGGAAGCATAGCAAGCATTTTTAGTGTGATGCCCTAGGTAAGAAAACCATGTTTGGTTAAGGATTACATATCTAAAAAAGAGCACTTGGAGTGGATTGAGAGTATAAAGACATCAATCAAGGCATGTGGTGAGTATGAGGATGGTATAGACTAACTCCAAACTGAAGGAGAAATCTTGATAAGAATTTTTAAATGGTTTTTAACCCAAACAACACCAAAACCCTTGAAACCCTCAAAGTAAGCCTAAAATGTGCTTGTATTGTATGGACAAGTTGAGGGCTTAAGAATGCCAAAATCTTCAAGTACTCTAAAAAGGGTATCCATAAAGATGATTCATTTTGGTCATTGTTAAGGGATTTTTTTAAATATCTCATTTTTAGTGAGTTTGGAGGGCTAATCCTTGTAGCCTTTTCCAAGCTTCTAAGTATAAATTGACTTGTGGATTGAAACTCGAATAGGGTTTTGTACTTGTTTTGGGTTTGGTGTGTTGATGAGTGGCCTAAGGCATGCCTAGGTATCCATTTCATCATGTGGGGGATTGAATCAACATTGGGATTATTTATGTGTTTGTGAAAGTCATGAGCAAGCTTGTACTAACCTATTGATGTGCACTAGTTAAAGAAGTATGATCTCTTTAATAGAATACTCAAAAGCATAGTGTGTGAAAGAAACCCTATTTGAATAGGTGGAAGACCTAAGAAGACCCTAGAGAGCTTAGGGTTTGTGAGCAAGATTGGTAGTCACATCAGTCAGTCATCACTGTGATCGAGCTATCTTACGAAGGCTGAGCTATGTATATTAGACTTGTTCATACCTTAGTTGAAGTTGAGAAGTTATTATTGTTGAGAAATTCTATGCTTGGCCAAGTGCTTGAATGCATGTAGAGTCATACAATATGTGCCAAGTAGATAGAAGCTAAGAGACAACATGAAGATTAGTTTTGACCGAGCATCAATGTATTCATACGCTAAGTAAACCAATTTTGACATATTTGTTTGGAATATCACAAACATTGAGGTAAACAATTTTTAGCTAACTTGAATACATGTTTTAATGATCATGGAGTAATTTAAGTGGATGATTATGCATTTTGTTATGGATCATTAATCCCTATGCAAGGTGATTAACCAATCATAAAAATAGAAGGATTAAGCAGCAAAAGTGAAGAATTTGGATTGTTGATTTTGTTCTAGAAACTTCTCTAGTTTGTAATAAAAGGAGGATCCAAACCCTATTTTCAATAGTGTGTGTATGTATGTGTGATAAACATGACTTTTGGATGCTAGAAGTGAAGTTTGAAGGAGAATTAGACAAAGGGACCAAGCAGAGTAGTCAAGGGAAGAATATAGATATATCATATTAGAGATTAGATCAGAGATTGGAAAGAGGAGATTTGTAATCAGCATATTAATTGCAAATCAAAGGATCAGGTACTGATACATTCTAGCAAGTGTTTCAAGGTAAATTTCTTAATAGAGTGGTCCTAATAGGCGTATTGTAAATCTCCTAAGAGAGTGGTTACTTAGTTATATGTTTTAAATCTTTAATCAAGGTAGACTGAATAAGTCTTGTAAGCTCTTAATAGGGAAGACCCCTCATAGGGTAGATCATCAGAAGTGATCAAGTTGTAGCACTAACAGGAGAAATTTATTGATGTAGTAGTGAACATTTATGGGCACCATCCCCACCCTAGTTTTATCTTTACCTTGGAGGATTTTTGGGTAACCAAAATCTTTGTGTTATGTGTTGATCATTTGTTTACATTTTTCATGGATGTGAGTAGCTATTAGATTTGATACATCATTGCAATAAATGTTTATATGATTTATGATATTACTCTTAGAAGG
Organism: Cupressus sempervirens; assembly: GCA_028749045.1. Classification (NCBI taxonomy): domain Eukaryota; kingdom Viridiplantae; phylum Streptophyta; class Pinopsida; order Cupressales; family Cupressaceae; genus Cupressus; species Cupressus sempervirens. Next base: position 551,933,291 of record CM053793.1, read on the forward strand.
GATATAGGTGAAGTTATCAGATTTGATAATTGTCTCAAAGGGTAAAAAAAATTTACATCTTGATTCACCCCCTCCCCTCGCTCACCCCACCCCCCGACACCCCCCCCCCCCCCCCCCCCACATTAGTATCTAAATTTCCCAATAGACTTCCAACAATTCTTGTGTTGCAAGGTTTGATAGGAACTCTGAAAAATTGGATGCACTTCATCTAAACAAGATCAGAAACCCTTTGAACAAAGAAGTCATGTCATGCTAGATGTCCATGTGTGATAGTTATGTGGATTTAGAGGAACTAGACAAGAAGAGGTCTTTATCATTTCTTACAAGGTGTTTATTTTGATATAGTTCTGGTTTACTGATATAATTGATAGAAACAAGAATAAAAATACCCCTCATAATGAAAAGAACTGAACTTCAGATGCTAGAAACAATGCATATACAAGAAAAGAGAAAAATAACTTTAGTTGAGTATCATGTGCACCTTTAAAATTTTTGATGAAAATAACAGAAAATCTCTCGAGAAGAGCTTTCTAGTGCTTCTTTTGGATTGAGAAACAGAGCTAAAATGAGCAAGTTATGCCCCTCGAAATGCAAAAAGAATTATCAAACTTCAATAGAAAAAAATGTAGCATATTGGTTAAATAACCAAAAAAAAACTAAACCATTGTATCTATCTTGAAATTAGCTTTTTGATGGTATCTTGTTTGGCCAAAAATGCCTCTGTATTCTCAAGTTATTGCAAAAAAACCACAAGTACCTTGTTATGCCAAGAAAATCCCCTTGGGGCTCAAAAAATAGCCCCTTGGGTTGTAACATGATCATAGGCGAGCATTGAAGGCCCCAAGCAAAGCTTACGTGGTGGCTTCACAAAAATCATCGACAAGGGGACACTACTGCAAAGGCATGATAGTGTGCTAGTAGGGGAGGAGTACAGATGAGCATCAAGGCCCCATGGTGCCGCGGTGGTGGTCTCATCTTCCCAGTGGTGGTGCGTTTATTAAAATGTGTTGCACTTTTTTTAAAATGCAAATTTTTTTTGTGTTTTTTAAATAAAAATTGTCTCAAAGTGTGTGCCAACAGTTGTATGACCCTAGTATGCAAAACAAAATTGTCTCCCTTGTCAATAGTGTCCAAAATCAAAGTTTTTTATAAGAAATTATAGGTTTTGACGTGCTCTAAATCCAACTATGATGTCCATTTGGACTCGAAGTGCTCTAAATCTTAAAGAACCCCTATTTCCATATAAAATAGTCAAAAAATGCCAAATTTGATCCAATAACCCCTTGTTCTTTGTTCCTTCAAAAATTTGAACAAGTTGCAGTAGATCCAGCTCTAATACCATGAATGGATTTGATAAGAACAAATCCACAGATTATGTACAACACCTACATGCAAGAACCTGTCACAGAGAATCAAAGATAAGAAAAGACAAGAGTTTGGCTCTGAAAATATGCAAGATATATTATCAAACAAAAAGAATGAGTAAAATATACAATGGATCAATCCTTATAGAAGGATATTGTAAAACCTAAAGGAAGCACCCTAAGAGGTCAATGGCATCTAATAATTAAATGACAATGCATGTGCATAAAGTGAAATCTTAGGGAGAAAAGGCAATTTAATAAATGTAATTCAATTAATCCTTTACTCTAGCAATAACAATAATAACAAGTGTTTTTATAGAAAAGGGCATGGGGAGTTTAAAGTCATTAGACATGTTGATTGGATTTTTAAACTATATATTTTGTGCTGGAAGGAATAGGAATGTAATGATTTTGTAGGATGTAATGTCCCTATTTTGGAGGATTTAATTATTTATAAAGTTATTGATAAAAAATATATTACAAGGTAACTTTATATTTAATTAAGAGATATATCTTATAAAGTCATTAAATAAAATAATGTTCTAGAGGTTGTTGGAAGGAGCAGAGAAATAATTAAAAAAAGAGGCCGACCTATCGAGGAAAAAAGAATACATAGGCATTGAGGGCTCATTGCCTATCATCGAGATTTATTATTGATAATTTCTTATGTGCGTTGTGGAGCTTAGGGTTTCTGCAAGTAGTCACAATTGGCCATTGAGAACAAAAACTCTCAATTGGTAGGCAATTTTGAGGGTGTGAAAGATCACCTGAATTATTGCAGTTGTGGGAAGGATATTTCAGTCCTTTCACTTGTGCTTAATTGTTGGTTTGGAGTTTCAAGTGGAGTTGCACTTTCACCATATCATCTTCAGCAGTCAATCTCTAGTATCTAATCAATCCAAGTTCTTCATTTCAGTTTGTAGTTGTAACAAGTTCTCAATTGTATACAGCTAGTTAGGGTTTGTCTGTAATGTGCCATGTCATAATGTTTTGGTGTTGAGAATTGCCATATCATTTGTAAAAATATTTGGTTTTCATTGATTGAATACATTGGCACTATTATTTCCTTATTTCAGCAATATACTTTAACAATGTATTAAATTTAGGGTTTTGTTTAGTGGCATATTCGAAAGGGTCATTACATAGGAATATTTTAATCCACGAGGACCAAATCCATGTCTATATGTCACTTCACGTGGGATCAAAATATTTTGTTTACAATACCCCTCTTCATAATGAAATAATCTAACCCTCCAATTATGTTTGTGCTATTTCATATGTTGCTTCCTCTCTTGTACTTCATTGGGGCTTCTATTGCTTCTATAGTTTTTGTGTTTGAGGAAGAGCACCACAAAGAACATGTGGGTCCTTTCATTTTCTTTATTCTATGTTGGGTTGCTCACATGCTTTATATTTGTGTGAGGCTTGGGGTTTGAAAATTCATCATAATTAGGAGGACTTTTGGAGAGTATTATATACTATCATTTGACATGTAGTTTTGAATTATTTGTGACCATTTGAGAGATATTTGGAGGGTATTGTCCCTAGTTTTGGTGGATTAAAAAAAAAAAAATTGGTGACACGCTAGAGGATATTCATTTTTTATATTTATACAAAAAAATCTCATTAATTATCATAATGAATTTATAATGTATGTTTCTAAAATGTACTTTAAAAAAATTTATTATGATGATTGTTTAAAAGGATCATTTTCATTTACGATCATGATAAGCAACCTATAATCTATCATTTAAATCAATGGTTATTCATCAAATTAATGTTTAAAAATAACATTTTCCTTTCAAAACCGATACCAAAGGACACTTAACGATTACAATGCAAAGAAGCTAGTGTCTAAAGGCTTGATCATTTACTGTCTATTAAGCACACAAAAAAGGGTCATAGATCCAGCATAAACTTATAGAGAAGCATTAGTCTTACTAAACTCTCTTTGTTAAAATGCAAAATGATAAAAGTAGGTAGGAATATCATTTTATTATAGGATTTTGTGGACTAATCTAGTATAGTTGAACTGAGTTGTAGATGTAAAATTCTAGTAAATAATCAATCAAATTCAGTAGTTTAGTATATTAATTTTATGTTTTTAAGAGCTTAAATAAAAATCATATATATGGTTATATTTGTATGGTTTGCATTGTTCCCTTTCATATATTAAGATCTAGCTAATCCAAGAAGCCCTGTAATGTGTCAAGATACATACCAAAGTGTGCAGCTCCCTTTTACAACACATTTATGTGTCTAACATGTTTTTATATTTCTTATTTCAAGAGACCCATTTTTTGAAGGTCGTCAATTTTAAGTTGAGTATTACAATGAGAAACCATTTGAAGTATTGGAAAGACTATGGCATTCTCTTTCAATTTATAATTTCTAATCCCATATTTTGACAACTATAGGTCATTTCGAACTATCTAAGGCCCTAGAATTTGACTTTGAAGCTTTAATATTTCCAAAGTAGACATGATCTTGCAAGAAAAATTTATTGGCATGCTCATCTAGCCCATCTGAAGCTTTTGGAAAAATGGTTACCAATCTATGCTCAAATGTAAATTTACTAAAGATGGTAATCTTATGTAAAGCGAGGTTGAGTTAACATAGAGGAAGGATTGGGACAAATTTAGGAAGTTTGAATGCAAGAGATCATGCAGACATAAGTTAAAATTTAGCTATGAGATTTTGTTTAGGAATAATTTATATGCATTTAGGTGAATTCAATAAATTCAACATGAGTTTTATTTGCATTTATTTAATTTTTGACACAGTATTTAAATGTGTTGAAGGATAGAAGGATTGACAACTTCATTGATGTTCCCAATCTTTGACTACATTTGGTAGCACTTGTTCCAACACACTAAACATGTTTCAAGATTCAACAGATTTCTATAAAAAAATGTAAAAACTAACATCATGTGATATATCTAGAGGATCCTTCTTCACATTCAAAAAAATAAGTGGTTTTGATTTTAACTAACTTTGGAGCATATGAAATAGGCATAAGGGCCCAAGATCTCTCTTTTAATGAGATTTTAACTAGTGATAATCTCATTTCCTCTAACAAGCCACCAATTCTTTTATTTTACGAGGACACTATGGGTTGCCAAAGATTTCTAACAATATTTTGGTAGAGATTTCTAAAGTAGTTGATAAACAATATTGAAGATAATGTTTCTATTGTCCACCTTTAATTCCTAGATCATTATTTTTATTTTTATTAAATGTGAGGCCTTAAGGTGAAAAAACCTAGTGTTGGAGTCTCCTTTGTGTAGTCAAGCCATGTGAGATTTAACGTCTCAATATTATTTTTGATGTTGATTTATTTATATATCTTATAATCAAGAGAAAATAGATTCCACCTTAAATATGAGAGCTTCATTAAGAGGTTCAATCTCTTTAAAAGTTCTTTCAATTTATTCAATGTACAAAGAAAATTTTAATCCAAGTTATGTCCAAACTAATGTAGTGTTTCATTGCTAAGACCAAATGTTTAGTCCATAACTTCTTATTATACTATACTTGGCATTCATAGGAGAATACCTAATTCTCTAACCATATTTTTAAAAAAAAAATTAAATACTTTCATATTATATGAAACAATACTATAATTTAAAATGAGTTAATACAAAATTCATATATTAATTTCACTATTGACAAGAATTAGATTTTATACAAACCGTTGATGGAAAATAGATATGTATATACATTTAAATTTAAGGAAAAACACAAATTTTTTGGGCAATGATTCCCAATACTTCTATTTGTTATTAGTCCCTGCTCTCACTAAGCATGACTTTTGAAAAGCTGTTTCGAAACGTAGGGTCGCCAACTAGTACTCGAATTCCATTAAATACATCAAAGAAATGTATAAGAATTGAAAACACATTTTTGATAAATTTATATTCGAAATAGATTTCTTTCTGACTGGCGATTAAATTTTTTTTTTTGTATAGAATCTTGGATTAGCAGCAGCATTAATCCTCGAATTACTGTCATTTTTTATAGGACAATGGCAGAGAAAAGGAAGCGTAGAGCAGAGGTTAACAACATTGCCCAAAAACTTTCGAGTCGTGAAATTGGTAACAGATTTGCCTTAAGAAATGCTCAATCTCAGATCAAGTTCCACAATTTTCAGTTGCAGGAAGAGTTTGATGCTTTTTCTCCCATAATGTTGCCGGAAGATTTTAGAAACGGTTTCATGAAGATTGAAGAAATAGTTTCAGCTCAGGGTATTATATTTGCTTTAGCACAATCAGGTGTTTGTGCTGCAATTGATAGAAACACGAATAAAATGCTTTGCTGCTTGAATTTAGATCCACATGACAAAATTCGAAGGTTGTACTACAACAGGGAAAATGATTCTCTCATTACAGTATCAATTAGTGGTTCCAATGGAATCTCAATAAAGTGCAGAACAACCCAAATTGAGTACATTAGAAGAGCTCAACCAGATGCTGGCATCGATTTGTTTGAAAGTGAGAATGTAACTTTGCCTAGTTTCGTACTGTTTGATGATGTTAATGGTAAAGCTCTTACTTTTTCAGCCCAAGATAATATTTACAAGTTGTTTGATTTGAAGAACTATACACTCTTGTGCTCCATATCTGACAAAGAAATTGAAGCCATAAAGGTCACTTCTGGTATAATGCTCTTGATATTGAAAATATCTCCTTGTGGAAGATATCTTCCTCTGAAGATATTATCTATGGCTGATGGCAAGGTTCTGAAATCTTTTCGTCATGCATTAGTACCCAACAAAAAGGTAGATTTTGTTGAGCTTTTCCATGAAAAGATACTCCTAAGACAAGAGAATGAATGTCTGCAAATGATTGATGTTCAGAGTGAAAAGATAATTGATTTGAGCAGACAAGAGTTAGAGAACCCTTCAGCAATTATTTTCTTACATGCTAAACGACTATTCTTGACATTTTACAGTGGGAATGTTTTTGTATGGAATTTGCAAGCAGAGCTAGTTGCATCTTACAGAAACCACTTGGTACGGCTTACTGGTTTTGACACGAGTATCGTTTACTTGACAAATAACGAAGAGCTAGTCCTTGCTTACAACAAAGTTCATAAGCCCCTTGAAGCTCATGATAGAACAAATTGCTCAATAAGCATTGTCAACATCTTGACTGGAATTTGCTATGCTAAGATTGGTGGCAATGATCCTGATGTAGGTATAAGCTGTAGAAATCGGCCTAATGCATCACTGATACAGAGCACTGTTGAAGAGGCTCTGGAAGATGTAAGTACATTATACAGGCACTACAGGAGGCCTTATACATATCTGGTCAAATTGATCGCCAATGGGAAAGAAATGAATGTCTTGAATCACAAGAAGTAAAAGACGATAGGACTCTCCTTGTAATTTCGTAATAAAAATATTAAATATGTCGAACAGATTCATATGTACCTGTCCAGATGACTTTCATGAGAGCCTCCAGGAATTCAAATTGAAGGATTAACCCAAAAATAATCTGAATACCTGTATTAATTAATCTCAGATGTAAGGAAAATTAATAAGCTATTAGCATCAACCATCATTCAATGATAGCGTAAGTGAAAAAAAAAATTGTTATGATTTTAAAAAATTGAAATCTTGATTGTTTAATATATTAATGAAATCTAAAATGATGATGATAGATGTGGAAGGCTGTATTCCACCATGGAATCTCATGGACTCAAATCATTGTGTACAAAATATGATAAGAAGGTTGAACCTTAATTGCAGGGAAATGTTTTGCATTGTCCGCACAACATTGCAACAAAAGCATAAACATATTCAACATTTAACAATAATACCCCTTCCATTAATTTCACAAAGATTGTGTTTGCCTGAAAGTTTGTGAAGGCTTTTCAACAAATCATTTCGTACGTATCCTGCACTAATTGTAGTGATGACAATGAGACCAGATCCCTTTGACGCATTCTGTCAAACAGTTCACCTGTCTTGTCTCGTCTACCAGGGCAATAGCATCTGGGTAAACCTTGCTATCCTTTGTGCTTTAACGAAAGTCCATTTCCTGTATACCATAGCTTCCAGTTCGGTAAAAGCACGGAGTATGCTGGTCCAGGTTGTGGAATTGCATTTTCCTTCCATATCCTGCAAAATTCTAGTCCACGAGGAGACATCTCTTTTAGGCATTCTGTCGAACAGTTCACCTTCTTTCTCTACGCTTCCACGTTTTGCACACGTCTATCTGCGGACATTAATTTTAGGTATTCTGTCGAGCAGTTCACCTGCTTTCTCTACGCTTCGACTTTTGCATGAATGGCTACCTGTGGACATTAATTTGCTTACATTGGCTTGAGGAGACTCGCATACTTCAACACTTGCAATGTGTTAATTTGTAGTGATTCCTAAAAATTCACTCTATAACACTTCAAATAATGAGTCCATCAAATTGAGGTAAAATAGGGGAGATAACTCACTACTTAAACACCCTAACTTTGCACTTATCAAAATCTTATGTAAAAATTTCAAATCGCTCTTAGTTTTTTATAGCTGCTTACTTGGCGAGGTGCCTACTTATAAGTAAGGTTTCAAGTCCATGCCACCCATTATGATGCCACATCAGCATGCTTTTTGCCAAGCTGTCCAAAACAGCCCAAAAAAAAAGTGATACCAATGGTCATGTATAAAGGGTACCCATAGTTGAACAGCTGACGTGGCATCACATCATTGGTTAATTTTTATAACTAAGAGTACATTTTATTCAATTTTTGGTAGTTAGCATTGTAGTAACAACTTTAAAGTCACAAGTATTGGTACAATGTTGTCAAAAAAATTAGACATTAAGTCAAATAAGTGTAGCTATAAAGTGAACAACTCCTATTACAACTATTGGAACGCGTTCAAGTACTGGGTCCTCTCCCCTAGTTTCATTCATTTTAGAAATTAAAATTTTCATGTGTTTTGGTGTTTAGCTAAACTTTAGAAGTAAGAAGTCTCGGGTTCCAACCCCACCCCCTCACACACCCCCCCCCCCCCATCGTAGTGTTGCCCAATTGAGGGACCACCAGGTTCGTGCCTGTGGCCCCATGTGTGGGGGTTATCCTCCACTGATGAAGTGTGCAAAACATCTAAAGCTAAAAAGCATGCCCAAGAATACAAGCCCAATGAAACTAAGGTCCATAACCAACACCGGCCTCTGGTGTTTTGATGTCCGACTAAACTTTAGAAGTAAGAAGTCTTGAGTTCCAACCCCCCTCCCCCCCCCCCCCCACATCGTGGTGTTGCCCAGTTGAGGGACAACCAGGTTTGTGCCCATGGCCCCATGTGTGGGGGTGATCCTCCGCTGATAAAGTATGCAAAACATCTAAAGCTAGAAAACATGCCCAGGAATACAAGCCCAATGAAACTAAGGTCCATGACCAACACCAGCCTCTAGTGTTTTGATGTTCGGCTAAACTTTAGAAGTATAAAGTCTTGAGTTCCAAACCCCCCCCCCCCCATCGTGGTGTTCCTGGTTGAGGGACCGCCAAGTTCATGCCTGTGGCCTATGTGTGAGGGTTATCCTCCATTGATAAAGTGTGCAAAACATCTAAAGCTAAAAAACATGTCGAGGAATACAAGCCCAATGAAACTAAGGTCCATCACCAACACTAGCCTCTGGTGTTTTGGTGTTTGGCTAAACTTTAGAAGTAAGAAGTCTCGAGTTCCACACCCCCGTTGCCCAATTGAGGGACCTCCAGGTTTGTGCCCGTGGCCTCGTGTGTGGGGGTTCTCCTCTGCCAATAAAGTGTGCAAAACATCTAAAGCTTAAAAAAATGCCTTGGAATACAAGCCCAATAAAACTAAGGTCCATCACCAACACTGGGCCCTGGTGTTTTGGTGTTTGGCTAAACTTTAGAAGTAAGAAGTCTCAAGTTCCACACACCCCATCCCCCCCGCCACCGCAGTGTTGCCTAGTTGAGGGACCGCCAGGTTTGTGCCCATGCCCCCATGTGTGCGGGTTATCCTCCACTGATAACATGTGCAAAACATCTAAAGCTAAAAAACATGCCCAGGAATACAAGCCCAATGAAACTAAGGTCCATCACCAACACTGGCCTTTGGTGTTTTGGTGTTTGGCTAAACTTTAGAAGTAAGAAGTCTCAAGTTCCAATCCCCCACCCCATCATGGCGTTGCCCAATTGAGGGACCGCCAAGTTCATGCCCATGGCCCCATGTGTGGGGTTATCCTCCACTAATAAAGTGTGCAAAATATCTAAAGCTAAAAAATATGCCAGGGAAGCTACTAGGGTAGAGGTAGTGAGCTAAAGAATCAAGGTAAGAGCAAGTTTACATAGAAAACTAGTGACAACTCTTCAAGAGGTAGTTACAATAGAGGGAGAGGCAACCAAGGAGGATCAAATAAAGGGAGAGGTTAGGGTAGATCCAACTCATACTTTGCAAGCATGAAATGCTATAAATGTGGCTAGTTAGGTCATGTAGCCTATAGATTCCCAGATAAGCCTTATTCCTCAAACCAAGACAAAAGAATGGCATATGTGCAACAGGATTGTAGAAAAGAATTAGATGTGGACCACATTGAATTTGAAAAAGTTGAGAACCTCATGTTTAGGAGAGTGTTGATCAAGCAACTAGCTCTTGATGAACCTAAAGATAGGAGGGCATTATTTAGGATAAAATATAAAATCCTAGGAAAAGTATGCAAAGTAGTGGTTGATTCAAGTTCTACTGATAATGTAATATCAGAGGAGGCTATTAATAAACTGAAATTTTAGAAGATACCTCATGACAACCCTTACAAGGTTACTTGGATCAATAAGGGACAGAGCATCTTGGTGAATGAGCAATCTTGGGTGGAATTCTCCATAGCAGGATATAAGGACAAATTGTTGTGTGATGTTTTTCCTATGGATGCTTGCCATCTTTTGCTAGGTAGGCCTTGGAAATTGGATAGGGAGGTTGTGTATGATGGAAGAGATAATGCCATAACTTTTAAGAAGGGAGGAAAGACCTTCAAAATTCAATCATTGTTAGAAGGGGAAGAATCTTAGCCCAAAGTACCCAGTGTGCTATTTTGTTGTGGAAAAGAGTTTGTTAAAGACCTCAAGGATGAGCAATGTCAAATTTTTGCAGTAGTGCTAAAGTCTGAAGCTAAGGAAAATGTAACCAAGGAACCCTTACTAGTTGAAGTCCAAACTTTGCTTGAAAAGCACAAGGACATAGTGAGTGATGGTACTCCAACTACTCTACCTCCTAGAAGAGTTATAAGTCATCAAATTGACTTTGTTCCAAGTGCTTCCTTACCTAATAAAGCAGCATAAAAGCTCACTCCATATCAGAACGTAGAAGTGGCAAGACAAGTCCAAGAAATGAGGGATCAAAGTTTGATACAAAAGAGCATAAGCCCATGTGCAGTTTATGTTGTGTTGGCATCTAAGAAAGGAGGAAAATGGAGATTGTGTATGGATTCAAAAGCCATAAATAGGATCACAATCAAGTATAGGTTTCCCATACTTAGGATTGAGGATCTCAAGGATTGCCTTGGAGGAGCCAAATATTTTACTGAGTTGGACTTGAAGAGTGGTTATCACCAAATAAGAATAAAGGAGGGAGATGTATGGAAAACAACATTTAAGACTGTTGATGGTCTTTATGAATGGCTTGTGATGCCATTTGGTCTTACCAATGCTCCTAGTACATTCATGAGGCTCATGAATGAAGTGCTCAAGGATTTCGTAGGTAAATTTGTAGTTGTATATATAGATGATATACTTATCTTCAGAAAGACTAGAGAAGAGCATATCAAGCATGTTGAGGTAGTTTTGAAGAGGCTTCATGAGGAGAAACTAGCCATAAATATTGAGAAGTGTGACTTCTTCAAAGAAGAACTTATGTACCTAGGCTGTGCTATCTCAAGGCACAATAAAGATGGACAAGGAGAAGGTTGTTGCAATACTAGATTGGCCAACATCCACTAAGGTAAGATGTTTCCATGGTTTATCTCAATTCTATAGGAAATTCATTAGGAATTTTAGTAGTATTTGTGCACCTTTGTTGGACACTATAAAGGGTGGAGTCAAGTCTAAGTTTAAGTGGACTCTAAAAGCCAAAAAGTCATTTAAAATGTTGAAGAAACAAGTAGCTACTCAACTTATCCTACAATTTCCCAGTTTTGAGAAATTGTTCACCTTAGAATGTGATGCAATTGGCTTAGCAGTAGGTGGGGTTTTGAGTCAAGAAGGTAGGCTAGTAGCCTTTTATAGTGAGAAGATTAATGAGGCTAAGAAGAAGTATCCATCCTATGACTTAGAGTTATATGCCTTAGTTTAGTGTCTTAGGAACTGGAGACATTATTTGCTGCCCAAAGAATTCGTTGTATTTATAGATAATCAAACTCTTAGCTACATCAACACTCAAGAGAAGCTAAGAAATAGACACTTGAAGTGGATGGAATACTTGCAATCCTTTACCTTCACAATCAAGCACATACACTAAGTAAGATAATTATGATAGTCCAAGAGATTCAGCTCTAAAGCATTAGAATAGAGAGTTTTCAAAATCTCTACAAAGAAGATGAGGACTTTGTTGAAGCCTGCAAGTTATGGAGTACCCATATCCTTTGGGTACTTAGATTTCATGATTTTAGGCCTTAAGGATTAATTAGGGACCTATCAAAAGCTAGGAAAATTTTAGGATTTAATAACATCTTTTTAAAATGCAGATTACTCACTAATCCTGATTAGGGTAATTAACCTTGATTACTCACTGATTAGCAAAAGGGTAACTAACCTAATCTAACTTAGATATATAGGTTACTCAGGTAATCCTAACTATCAAGCAGGAATGCATATACAATTCACGAGTGTCAAGCGACACTATAAAAACACTGTTACAAATCATTAACATTTAAAGATTACAAAATGATACATTCATTCAAACCACGATACAAATAAAACACAAACAACGGGATTTGCATCTTTTGTTAGATTCAACCCTGGATTTCACAATTGGTACATAGGGTTCAGTTTCGTTTCTCCATTAGATTTCTTGGCTAAAATATCCTGCACACTCATTGCACACATCAGTAACACAAGAGAATCACATGCATATATGTATATAACGTATCAAGGAAATTACATAAATTAAAACATCCATCTTTCAAATAAGTTAACTATTTAACTCATTTCTACTTACATTTAATCATTATAAATCACAAAATCAATATAACATAACTTATACATTAATTCAGATTAAAATACTAGAATAATCATCGTTAGGCATGCATATAATTAAACATCATAAACATCGTTAATAAGGCATACTGAACTATCTGAAAGCATAAAACCTAATCATTGAGGTACCAAAATCAATACCCTCATAATTAGGTGAAAATACCTTGCATCATTGTTAGAAAAATTTTAATGTTTAAACAGTCGAGATAATGTAGTTTGTTCTTGAATCACTAAATATTTAAAACATGAATGTATTAGCTGATCTTAGTTCTTATAAGGACATCTAAACCTTAAAAAATTATTCCATATCCATTCTAATCTCCTATAATATATTTAACACATAAAATTCATATTTAATAATTACATATGAGGAGGGACCTTACATCCTCCCCCACTAGCTCTTGACTTCCTCCTGGAAGTCGCACAACTAAAATGTTCATCCTATGCTAGACCTTCTCTAGACTTATTCCAAAATTTACTCTTGTAAAAAGAATGATTAATAATTTACATACATAATCAGGGATAATAACCTATTTACCTAATTATTCTTACTAAAAGTGAAGTCCAATCCATAACTCTAGCACGTTTACATTTTCTAGGGTTAATTACTCCTTAAAGCATATTGGTCACATATAAACAACATTCTAATCTAGTACTAAAATACTTATAGAGTGTCTAATAATAATGATATCCTAAGATATTCCAAATTCCACATACCCACTCATAGGGGTAACAGCCATACGAGCCTCCCTCAAATGAGGTTTTAAGCAATTTGTCCCTTTATTCAAGGTTAAATGCTTTCCCTTTAGAGTTTCTACGATGCACTGATCTTGATAGGACATTCAACGAGTCCATCACTACACATGCACCTTTCTGTCTAGAAGTATTTTTGGTTAACCTGTAACCTTAACCAAATTTATGTTGTGGTGCAATCTATCACTCATAACAGTCAACAAAAATTCACTACTCCTAATCTCAAAGTCTTGGGAGAAGGTGGGGAACAACTACTCTCACTAATGATCCCATACCCTAGTATTATACATCCACTTGATTGTTAGGAATCCCCTAGGTAGGCCCATCATATGTCACTTTGCCAACAAAATTCAAAAGAAAGTGCCTCAAAATTTAAATTCAATCATCAAAAGTGACACATCCAATGCAAAAGTCTGAAACAAAAGAAATAAAGAGTGGCCACAATTTTATTTTTTTAATAAATTAATCAAGAAATAAAGACATAACCAAGAGGCAAAATAGAATCGTCAATAATACAATTGGCTAAATAGCCCCACATCTCACTGTTAGCAAACATGAAGAACAAAAAAATATCGACATTTGAAATTAGACAATTAAGGAAATAAATCCAATTACTCACAAAATTTATATTATTGACAAAATTCAGCCATACCAACGTCACTAAGGAAAATGAGGGATCTCGGGTCTATTTCATCATAGCATACTAACTGCAGTTGTGTTATCAATCTCACCAAATTTGGTATGATCTTGTATTCATAATTATATTACTATCCATGTTAGTCCATCATTTACACAAGTTCTAATTATCGTCTGAGAATGTACTGAATGCTATTGCTATTAACTATAATTCCATATTCCATGTCTCCTAGTCATAAATGACTTATGAAATTCATCCTTAGGTTGTAGGTTTACAACTAGGTTAGTATAGAACCATTATTAGGATGTTGCCAATGTTTACTCATTCATACCTACAACTATCTCCTTGTTAATGATATTGGTCATCACTATGGTTCTTATCATGCCTCGTGGCTTATAATCTCCTTATTTCTTAAAACTTTGATACTAGAACCTTTAGTTCGTGTTAGGTTGATGACCTCATCACAACTTTACTTACTCTATATTCTAGGGTTATAACTGGTCCAAGAATTTCAATGTTAAAGTCTACAAGCATTCACTTGATAGTTAAAACTTATTTCTCATGCTTATACAATAAGCCTGCTAACATAAATAAACTCACATAACCCTATCTCAGAAGTTTACATGTCGACTATGATGCTACCCTTTTTATCAATATACTAGATCAACCCTAAGGAAAATCAAATTATGCATTCAAAGGCTAATCTATCGATATACTAATACTTAATTCTAGTTATAATCATAACTCATTTAGAACTAATAAAAATATTAAATATTTATCATTACACTAATCAAAACCCAAACCATTTTGTCAAGCTATCTAGACAACTATAAACCCATTACACATTTAAATCTCGATATAGCTATAGAACTAATTAATCATTTCTATTTTTCATTAAATTTGTTTACCACATTCACATCAATTTTAAAAACATACCCTGACTCCCTACTCAAGTTCTCTTAGTCAATTTGAGTTATCACACTTCTTGATCTACAATCCAACTTATTAGATTGGAATTTAAAATGTTCAATACCCCAATACTATAATCGTCGCAAAAACTTAAATCCCAACAAAATATTTCTAACATAAGATTTCTGACTAATCCATTTTCCATCTTACTCTTAAATACTAAGAACGTTATCTAACAATAACCAACACCATCATAATAACTCTAACCCTAAGACGATTTTCGACATCCTACACCAAACTATATATTAATTATTACATTAATAATAATTATTATCCATTAACATAATTTCTAAAATAACAATCGATTCTTTAGATAAAATAACACTTTATAATTCAATCTAATAAATTGAATAACTAAAACACAATAATAACAGCTTAACTACAATTCTAAACTGAAAACAACATCTCTAAAAATTGAACATAATTTAAATAGATGATCAAAATAATATTACAATAAACTAAATTTTTAACTTTATACTTGCTAGCATTTATAAATAACACATATTAATTAAATCACTTAATTAAAAAAAATACACCAACTACACATCTAACACTAAAGTTTAACAACTCACTTCTACTTACTAATTAACACTAATTAAAATCTAATACTAATACTAACATTAAAACTTTTTTAACAAAAAAAGTATATCCAAACTTCTAACATCTTTAATAAAATACTAATCTAACTATTAACTAACTTTCTTATTTGCTAACCAATTTAATAAAACATATTAAATAAATACTTAACAACAATTAACCTTAATATCTTACTTATTAAATAAACTAAATATAATCTCTCACTAATGTAATCTAACATTAATGCTAACTTAACTAACAACTTTAATACAAACTAGTTCTAAAACCAACATGTAATAATAATATCTTAACACTCATCAACAATTAACCCTTACTAACTAACAAACCCAACTACTAACCATACCTTCCGCTATCTTTCTACATTTATAAAATAAACTGAAAATAAATTATAACAACCCAAAATAAAAATAAAAATTAATTGAAATCCAAAGGCAGACAAGTCAACAAAAGTATTTTAAACTTTTCGCAACGAATCACAAGCTGGGGGGTATCAAAGCATTATAATATTATATATTTTAGAATAAACTAGAGCAGTACGGCCAGAGTAGCGTCTGGAAAGATTATATTTATAAAATACAATGTGGACATGATTTTCCTAGTGAAGGACATCTAAAATGTTACTCTTACCATAGGTCTTACATTTGTACAAGGACGATGCATAATTAGTCTCACCATTGACGTTTGGAAAGTTTGCCTGAATGCGAACAAAATTGTTTAGTCACTATAATTGTGTTGGTAAACAGATTTGTCACTATAGAATTTGTCCAACGGAGTGTGTGGAAAATCGTTCACAACAGTTGGATAGGCCCTTAGTATGCGGCCTTCCTTTGCATTTAGAGGGGCAGCTCCCTCGTATGATATAATTTTTGAAAGGAATTTCAAATAAAGAATCTAAAACTTCAAGGATCAAGAGAAAGTCATTCAAGACAAATGCACCACATGCCCTCACAACCTTCTCGGGTAAACAAGAACGATGACAAAGGTGATCAAGAACTACGCTTGAAAGCAACCGGTATTACCAAACACATTCATTATTCATAAACACTCACACAATACCATGAGAATGTTTACTACAACAGATAACAATTTTGATTTTAGAATAAGAAACCCAAAGCACATCTCATTTCATTTCCTTGCACCAAGAAGATAATAGAGATTTTTTTAATTTTAGAGATAAAAAGTGTACATACTTTCCAAAATTTATCTCTAGATCAAAATTTCAGCATAGTTTTCCCTTATTTTTAAAACCAAAAAGTCCCTTTACAAAGCCCAAGAGAGCCCTTATATAGACACAGAGGCTAATTACTACCTCTTCATGGTTAATAACCACCTCCCCAAATACGTGATTTGGGTGACGTTAATTAACCTCAACAAAATTAACCTATATGCTCTGAAACTTGAGCCTTAGATATTTTGAGAAGATGATTGAATAATTGATCCTTATTGATCCCTCTGATAGATTATATATGAGCTAAAGTTCAAACATAGCAACCTTCCCAAGTTCATGTATACTATCTACAAGATGCTCCAATTTGCCTACCATCTCAATCACAAGTGAAGGAAAGGTGGCAAATGGTTCACCACTTTTTTCCATGTTGTATGTACTTTCACATTGCATCTTCATATCACCATCGCTCTTCTCGCCTTCATTAAGGTGAGGTATTGTAATGCTGATATGCACTGATTTTTCATAATGCTCATTTGGGTTTCTAGTTAAATCAATGATTTTCATAGTACTCATGAGCTTTTCATCTGGATGGATAAGATGCCATATTTTGTGCTCACTGCAGACTAAGGAATTGAGCTCCTCAATTGCAACTTTCAAATTCTCCATCATGGATTATGGATGAAGAAATTTCTTCATGCATTTGTCGTAAAAACTCCAACGTCTCAGCAGGACGCCCATTCTGCGCACAGCTAGCAACCATCGCATTCCATGAAACCACATTTCTCTGAGACATTTTGTCAAAAACTTGTTGTGCATCATCCAAACACCCACACTTAGCTTAAATGTGAACAAGCGCGGTGCTGACAAAAACATCCAGATCAATCCCACTTCTAACAATCTAATAATGAATCTCCCTACGTTGTTGCATGTAGGATAAAGCATCGCAAACTTTTAATACGAAGGGAAAAGTATATCCATCTGGGTATGTACCTTGCTCTTGCATTTGGTAATAAAGCTTAATGGCTTTTTTTATAGGGACCATTCTTCACTAGCAACACCATACTCAATCCCCATGTTACATGATCATCAAAGTGGCAATGCACAAACCAAACACCTGGATTGCTAGCTTTGAATCTGACAACAGTCTATCCATTGACAGGAGTTTCCACAATATTTCATTGAGGAGGATCGATCAAATTGAAAGAGCTCGGATCAATTTCATTATTATAATTACCGAAACCCTCTCCTACCACATAAAAATCATACCGATGAATATGCATTGGATTGTTGTCATCTCGGAAGATACTTGTTCCCTGGAACACAATCTGAACTGTGGCATTATATTTAATTACTTTCACCCTCTTTCCATATATTGGCGCCCATAGGGTTTTGGGGAGATCGCCAGTATAATCATACACGACTGGTGGATGTGAGGAAAAATTGATGGTAAAGACTCCATTAATGCCGAACTGATAAGCTTGCAAAATGACAATATTTGGCAGCACAAAAGATATGTTATTCATACTAGATGCCATTCTAGTATTGTTAGGGCCACTACAGATACTTGATGAGAAATCGGTTGGACAGGGAATTAAACCAAGTCCTACAGTTATGACACTACTATCATTTATACTTTGTGGGATGCCCACCGAACGTTCTTTCCTGATCAATAATTGTAAAAGTGTACATAAATTTGCCCCCTTCTTGGATGGGGCACTGTGTAATGTACCCTGGTCCATCAGCCCATGCTATGCGGATTTGTCTTATTCCATGTGAGTGGATGGTAGCATTATGCTTGGCTTTGTTATAAACTGTAATGCTAAGTGTGTCACCATTTTGAGCATACAAAGTTGGACCTAGGAGTTGTCCATTTACTGTGATTATGTCATATGTTTCGCACAGCCGAGTAACCTCTGTCAATTGAAGCTTGTTGGTAAACAGATTTCCAAAATCCATCAGTATCTTTCTTATGTAATTTTCAATATGCCTCCTCTTTGATAATGCCATGAAATCAAAACCGCCTCTTTGTTATTACAACTTACATGTGACACAGGTTAAGAATTGTCTCATAGAGGTTAAGAAAAATGTGTTTTTGGACGTTATCATTAACCTTTTGATAGGTTAAGAAAAATGTATTTTTGGACGTTATCATTAACATTTTGAGAGGTTAAGAAAAATAGGTTTAAGACATTATCATTAACCTTTTGAGAGGTTAATGGTTAATGATAGACTTGAAAACACGTATTTTGAGTCTCTCCATTAACCTGTGATAAGTTGGAGTTCAGAAGCCAAATTTTAAAAATTTCAAGTGCTGTGCGGAGCTGAGAACGAGCCGGAGACATAAAGATTTAGAAACTCATGAAGATTCGGGGATAAAATGGCCAATTTAAAGCTTAAAACTAGGCAAGTTTCAAAAATTATCCTTGGTTTATAACATTGAAACAATTTTATAACCGAGCAATAGCTAGCTCTAACTAGGGACAAGGACTAACAAGGATGAAGCTCGAATCTAGAATGAATAAAATTGTGCCTTATCCATTGGGCTGTAAACTAGAGTCATCTGAGGGACCAATTTGCAAAAGGGGGAATGAACACCAAAAATAGGACAACAAAAAGAAAAACTAAAGCAACACAAACTGACAGGAGCACACCAAAAATGGGACAACTTATATACAAAAAGGTGTACAAACACCTTCTATTGATGATAATTCTTCAAATGTTGCCCATTATAAGGTAAGGGCAACTAGGTACCACTTAGGTATGACAAAATAAAAAAGTTCTTTTCGCATACCTCTTAGATTTGGAAAGGGCCTCTCCATAACGAGTCAAATTTTCCATGTAAGCCCTTTGGTTCTCGACATTTATCCCAAAGCAAGACAAGATCACCTTCTTGGAACAGCCTCTGCTTAGCCTTTTTATCAAATAACTTCTTTACACGAGACTGATGTTCTTGAATTCTGTCCACAACCACATCTCTCTCTTCTTCCAACTTTGTCAAATACAAAATTCATTTTTCAAGAGCATCTTTGAATTCATGATTCTCAATAGCACTCTGTAGTTTCAAAGAAGATAATTCTCGAGGAAGAGGAAGGGTTGGCTCAGTTCCATACAGGATCTTAAAGGGAGATAATCCTGTTGCTCTGTTTTTAGTAGTACAATCTGCCCATAGTGCATTGTACAAGTGCTTGTGCCAAGACCTCTAATTAACATCTACCAATTTCCTCACAATGGTCATAATATTTTTATTTCTTGATTCCACCTGACCTTTTCCTTGTGCAAAATAATCTGAGGAGTGAGAGAGAATGATTCCATATCGATAGAAAAAGGTTGATATCTCCTACGAAGAGAAGTTGGTAGCATTATCGGTAAAAATGTTTGTAGGGACCCCGAACCTAACCAAAAATTTTGGTTTGATAAAACTGCACACCACTTATGAAGTTGTTTGTTTGACTGGAATAGCTTCCACCCACTTGGTAAAATAGTCAGTTGCCATCAAAATGTGAGTGTGTCTAGCAGTGGATGAAGGATGAACAGGACCAATGAAGTCCAAACCCCATTATTGAAAGGGTTCTTTGATTACTACTGGCTTTAAGGGTAGTGTTGCTAATTGAACTCTTCCTTTGAAATATTGACAAGAGTCACACTTCTTGACCCATTCTTCTGCATCCTTCAACATCTCGGGCCGATAAAAAAAAATTCTCAAAATTTCGAAGCTATTACTGATGCTGAGTAATGACCTCCACACGCTTCATTATGAAACAACTGAAGCAACTCTTTTCTTTGTTCAGAATCTACGCATCTCGCCATCTATCCCTTTCTTGCATAAAGCATCTCCCCAGAGGACATACTTTGTAGATGTCAATTTCAAGGTCCTCTTCTCTTTAGGTGATAAATGAGCAGGACATTCTCCATATGTCAGAAAATAGGCATTATTTGAAAACCAGTCATCAACATTGCTAATGAATAAAACTAAAGGCATTTCTTCCTCTATCTCTTCTTCACCTTAAGAAGATCCTTCTGCAATTGCCTTACACAAACCTTTTCCTCTAACAAGCTTTGTAGGTTTTATATCAAGATCGTATTCTTGTACTTTAGCTCTCCAAGAGGTCCTTTTGTTCACATCGATCTCTTGTTGTGTTAGAAGCATCTTCAATGCCAAATCAAGAACAAATGCCTTTGATTGAGAGTTTAGGATGTAGAACCTAAATTGTTTCACTGCTTTGACCAAAGCATATGCATTCTTCTCAATCAAAGAATATTTCAATTCATGTTTCTTAAGAGGGATGCTCATGAATGCTATCGGGGCCTCAGTATTGTCTTTGTCAGGTTGTGTAAGAATAGCAGATAAAGTGTTCTCAGATGCATTGCAATACAAATGAAAATCTTTAGAAAAATCTGGATAAGAAAGGATAGGAGCATTAGCAATCACAGACTTCATTTGATCAAAAGAAGCTTTACCTTCCTTTGTCCACTTAAAATTTGTATTCCCTTTCATCATATCCACAATTGACTTTGTAATCTCAGAGAAGTTTGGTACGAACCTCCTTATGATTGTCGAAAATGCCTGGAAGAAATTCGCAGATGTCAAGGGAGACTGCAATTTCAATAGCAGATATTTTTTGCAATTTTTACTGTTGATGAAAATGCCGGTACAGCATATGCACTGGTACTGCAATTTTTTTGTAAAATTTATGCACCTTAGAAGGTGCGAAATTGGGTAAGAAAGGGGCACCCAGGCTAGTAACAAGCAATGAACCCTTCTACAAACCAAAACGTTGCATAATGGAGGTAATTCGAACCAAATTCCTTGCCTTCATATGCTAGTTCAAAATGCAGAAAAAATGTGCTTCAAAATCTGCTAAACCCTCCCCAAAATAGATGTAATTAATGTGGAGTATCCTTGGATGAAATCGGAAGAAAACCAATGAACATACCCTGCAATATAATTTTGGTAAAAAGAATCAATCCCAGTCAAAGACTCATCCTACGAATGTGATACAACCAACTATGATTGATCATCAGCTAAGTCAGAGGATGATATAGCCAAAGCCGCAAAATCAACAACAACATCACTAGTCATTGTGCCATCAGTAGTAGAGACCATCACCAAGTCAAACATACCACAATGCTCAGTTGTAGCACCCAACTCAACTAAACTTGCCTCCACTAAAAATGAACCGAACATGCCAGTACTAGAATTGAGCACAGATATATCCTCATCTCCACTGCCTCTATCAACCTCAACCATGGACATCCTCGGATCACCAAACACCATGGTCTGTGACTGTACAAAATCTAGTAAAGATTTAAGTCACTCTAGCTTCATAGTTACCTCAGCTAAATGAAACTATGATTCCTCGAAAGCCAATTGTGTACTCTCAAGAAAATCAGAAGTCACCTCAAGATGAAGCTCATCAACGTGTCTCTCAGAATCCTAGAGAGCCAATTGAGTATACATCAAGGAATTTCGAGTATCCTCTAGCTCATGGGAAAATCAATTGACCTCCTGTTCCTTCTTCTTCAATGCATCTGAATAGATCCCCACAAGATTAAGGAGATGATCACAATCTAAAAGTAGGTGTATGTAACTTACCTTCATTGCTTCCATGCCTTCCTTGATCTACTGTAAGTCATCACAAGAAGAACCTGATGTGACTCCTTTTTGTCTCTCCTCCAGTTGAATCATCAAAATGTGATTCTTGATCAATCCACACATCCTGTCATGATGAGATAAAGTGGCGAAAATATCCCTTTTCTTCACCTTTAGTTGGCTTGCCAAAAAACATGAAGAACTACTAGCCTCTATCTCATGCAAAGAAGCATCCAACTGTGCTTGATACTCATTTTCTGCAAAGTCCTGAATGCTCACTTTCTGATCAACCATACTATCCTCAAACATGACAGTATCCTCAACTATTGTAACTTCATCCAGCCCAACTATACTGGAATCACTATTTGTGCCAATCACGCAGTCTAGTGTGCCTATGATATCACCTTCTGATGAAACTGGCTCAACCTGCACAACATCTGTAACCACTTATGCCTATGAAGATGATGCAGATAAACCATTACCTGAAGATGTGCTAATGTCTCCCTGTATCGAATCAGCATGTTTGTTCTACCTATTATAGGAAAAGTACTTCAATCCTTAGGCCTATTAATCAGGCTCTTTAACCATGTACATGCCATAGGTGACACATTCCTCTTTTTTGTCCAAACCCACCATAAATCTATTGCCAAAAGTTTAGAAATTTCACCCTCCTCCTCAAACAAGATTGTGAACATGATGGAATGCATCGATGCTAATACGCTGCTGGGATGAAACTCATCCATAATATTCCAAAATGTGTTAAACATCCTGCGAATGTCACTGATACAACCTATTTCCAACATAATGTTTTCAAATCTACACCTTGCAAATACTTCAAGTAATCTTGCCCTCTTTGTGAAATAAGGGTTCCAGATGTTGTTCAACTTTTCGAAGCTTTTTACCATGGCATGAAATACCTCTCTCATAATCTAATCGTCATAAGAATTAAGGCTAGCTATTATCCTCATAATTTCACTAATGCAAGAGAGAGTTGTAAGTCTTATTACCTCATCATGATGTCTCAATAATCAGGGCTTAACCAACAAACGAAATGTTGGAGATAAAGTTGTTTGCATAGCATCAGGTCTTGACTGACCAAACTTGCCTAAATAAGTTTCCAACTCCTCCAATGTTCTTAGAAGGTCCTGTATTCGCTGAAATGGGCAATCTAATTTCTTCTTTGCATTGTGCATTCTTTCTTCCAAATCCCTGTCTCCTGTTAATGCCATATTGATAATTGTATTCATTCTAAAATAACCTAGTCAGGCTGGCAGGAAATCGCTCTGATACCACTGTAATGACGCCTACCAATTGAGCCTTTAAAATGACTAATACTGGCCTGTATAATTTCATCTAGCACTTGGCATACTACTGCTGAAGATCAATTCTGTATTTAAGATATTGTTGTGTAACAATTCCAAGCTGATGTAAAAAGGTTGCCAAAAGAACTAGACTAGTCTGAGACAATTTAATGAACAGTTGGCAAGCAACGTATGATAACACTTCAAAAATATGCAATGATGGCCAATACTAAAATTGTTTTGTTCAAATCCTTCTTATTTTTTCATTCCAATACTTCAGCTAGCAAAATGATTACAAACTGAATCTTAATTCGATACCAAAGTTCAACATACATTTAATTGCCAAATTTTAAAACTATTATTTCTTTTCTTCACTAATTGTAAATTTAATGCAATCAAAATAGAAACCTAGGAAGTGCCGAAGGATGCCAAAATGCTGAGGAAATTCCACCAACCAAACTAGGCCTGCACTGTCAGCTTCTGGACTTGCACATAATGACTGTGTATTGCAAACAAAATCCCTTAAAAAATGGATGCCACTGAACCATGTAGCTGCGATTTATATATTTCAAAATCATTGCATTTGTTGGATAGACATAATTGCCTGTACCATGCCCAGTCCCTATGAATTCTTTTGATTTTTTAATGCACCAATGACTACTAAAAATGCCTGGAAGAAATTCACAGATGTCAAGGGAGACTGCAATTTCAATAGCAGATATTTTTTGCAATTTTTACTACTGACAAAAATGCCAGTATAGCTTACGCACTAGTACTGTGATTTGTTTGTAAAATTTATGCACCTTAGAAGGTGTAAAACTGAGTAAGAAAGGGGCGCCCAAGCTGGTAACAAGCAATGAACCCTTCTACAAACCAAAATGCTGCACAATGGAGGTAATTTGAACCAAAATCCCTGCCTTGATATGCCAGTTTGAAATGCAAAAAAAATGTGCTTCAAACTCTACTAAACCCTCCCCAAAATAGATGTAATTAATGTGGAGTATCCTTGGATGAAATCAAACCCAAATGTTGTTCTTAAACCCTTGTGAAATTACTCAAAAAAAAAACACTTGTATATTTGAAACCCTAGCCGAAAAAGGCAGAGATAAATCCCTGCGAATCCTGGTACAAATCCACCTAAAAATGTACCAAAATTGAATAGGAATGTGGTTGGGCACTCCCTTGTAAGATTCAAACCCTTCTTGATGTCTTCTTCCTCTTCAATTGATGTAATGTTGAGAATTACTGACTGTGAATTAAAACTTCAATTAAGAACAGCTTGAAGCAACTGAATGTTACTTCCAAAGAGAAAACCTTCAGAGGATCTTTCACCCCCTTAGTTATGCAATCGCTTGAGAGGTATCTTTCTCAAGGATTAAGCTGAATATTCACAGACCATCAAGCTCTACAAATGCTCAAGTAGACTCAATAGAGAAAATAAACTTGGATTCCAAATGAGAGACCCATGGGGTCTATTTATTTACTTTTTAGAATCTTCCTCTAGAAGCCACTTAACCTTCTAGAGACATCCAAAATATTCTTATAAAACCTCATTGCACTTTTTAGATAAAAAGTAACTTTATAAAATAAAAGTGCACCTCAACTAAAAAATATAACATTTTGGCCCCATTTAAAAAGTAATGATAAAATATAATAGAAATAATATCTCCAAGAGCATAATAAACCATCCAATCTCCAAATAAATGCAAGAATGACTCTCTCATCACAACCTCCAATCTACGAGAGTCCATAATAGACTGATCCGGCACACAAAACAACGTCAGCCGGAACGGAGACATGACACTATGTTATCTAATTAACTTCAATCAAACAAATATGATTACAAAACATATGAATCTCATAGGAGGAGTGAAACATCATCATTTTATACATTTTCAAATAAACATATGTAAAGAACTGAAGTACTAAAAGGCTCAATGCAAGATATTACTCAATGTTTTCTCTTTTATTAATCAACCTGGTTCAAGGCTTCGTCAAGAAAGAACTAGTAAGAAAACCTGACATCCTTGCCACTTCACCAAGAGTTTAAATACATTTTTAAATAATATTACAATACAATCTGAATTCTCTTCTTGGCCCTTAACAAGGGATCCTTTTCAATATCTTCAATACATCATGGTGATCATGGAGAAGACGAAAACTAACTCGACGACAAATCAAACATATCATGAAGAACAAATCAAGCATGCATTCCCATCCCGATTTGCACAATAGGTTCAACATTGAACTAATGAAGGGAGAAGGTGGATTTTCCCAATAGGAGACATCAATCACTATACCACAACATAGCCCTTTCAAGGCTAAAAATTCAAGAACTTCTGTTCTTCCACAAATGTCCTTTCGAGGCCAATATTACAGGGATTTTCATTCTTCCATTTCTTCAATTTTCAAAATTTCAAAACATGGTATGTGATGACAAGTAGGGGCCCATAACACCCTACCCTCTTTCCCTCTTCTCATCATGAGAAGACACTCTACACTATTGTGGTCCAACTAAAGCCCTTCCCCTATACATGGCCATTTCTTCCCTATCCAAGGGTGAGTAATGCCAAAACAACACACAAAATCCCTTCAAAAATCAAGTAAAACATGAAGGAAAAGCATTCAAGAAAACAAGTTTCATTCGCTCCCAAGCATACCCAACATACATACAAGCATACCAATGAAAACACAATAACACACGCATGAACAACATAAACCAAATGAGCTGAAGAATCCTACCTTCACAACAAGGTTATGGCCAAATGAACCAGTTTGAGATGAGTTTTTCCTTCCTTCCTTCAATCTTCAAAATTTCTCTTTAAAACTAGAGATTGGGTGAACACCCCAAACCCTCTCAAAAATACCTCTAAATAAGATCAAAACTCAACTACCTAAAAAGGGCAATAACTTCCTCCACTTGCCTAAAATTCTAGAGGCTTCTAACTCGACTATACCTAAGGCTAACCTCAAGATGGAGTTAAAGTCATTCAACCCATGATGAAATCATTCAATTTTCGTACTAAAGAAAAAATGGAGTTTTTGAGTGACCATAAAAGTCAACAAAATGGGCTAGGGAGGTGTAAAATGTCCCCAACCCATACCCATACCCTTTGGGTACTTAGATTTCATGATTTTAGGCCTTAAGGATTAATTAGGGACCTATCAAAAGCTAGAAAAATTTTAGGATTTAACAACAACCTTCTAAAATGTAGATTACTTACTAATCCTGATTAGGGTAATTAACCTTGATTACTCACTGATTAGAAAAAGGGTAACTAACCTAATCTAACTTAGATATATAGGTTACTCAGGTAATCCTAACTATCATGTAGGAATGCATATACAATTCACGAGTGTCAAGCGACACTATAAAAACACTGTTACAAATCATTAACATTTAAAGATTATAAAATAATACATTCATTCAAACCACGATACAAATAAAACACAAACAATGGGGTTTGCATCTTTTGTTAGATTCAACCCTGGATTTCACAATTGGTACATAGGGTTCAGTTTCGTTTCTCCATTAGATTTCTTGGCTAAAATATCTTGCACACTTATTGCACACATCAGTAACACAAGAAAATCACATGCATATATGTATATAACGTATCAGGGAAATTACATAAATTAAAACATCCATCTTTCAAATAAGTTAACTGTTTAATTCATTTCTACTTACATTTAATCATCATAAATCACAAAATCAATATAACATAAATTATCCATTAATTCAGATTAAAATACTAGAATAATCATCATTAGGCATGCATATAATTAAACATCATAAACATCGTTAATAATGCATACTGAACTATCTAAAAGCATAAAACCTAATCATTGAGGTACCAAAATCAATACCATCATTATTAGGTGAAAATACCTTGCATCATTATTAGCAAAATTTTAATGTTTAAATAGTCGAGATAATATAGTATGTTCTCGAATCACTAAATATTTAAAACATGAATGTATTAGGTGATCTCAGTTCTTATAAGAACATCTAAACCTTAAAACATTATTCCATATCCATTCTAATCTCCTACAATAGATTTAACACAGAAAATTCATATTTAATAATTACATACGAGGAGGGACCTTACACTAGTGCAAAGGTTATATTATTGGCCAAAGTTAGAAAGGGATGTAACCAAGTATGTGGAGCAATGCGTGATATACATGAAATCCAAAGGAGGAATGAGTAATGCAGGTTTATATCATCCTCTACCAATTCCAAATTGGTCATGGGATTGTGTAAGTTTGGATTTTATTGTTGGGTTGCCAAAAACTAAGCATGGTTGTAATAGCATCTATGTTGTTGTTGATAGATTTATCAAAATGGGGAATTTCACTCCATGTAGGACAACTAATGATGCTAGTCATATTGCCCATATATTTTTCAAAGAGGTTGTATGAATTCATGGACTTCCATTAAGCATTGTGTCAGACAGGGATGTTAAATTTATGAGCCATTTTTGGAGAACCTTGTGGAAAAAGCTCGGTACAAACATGTCATTTAGTTCAGCTTACCATTCCCAAACTGATGGTCAAATTGAGGTGGTTAATAGGACCTTAGGGAACCTTCTAAGATTCCTAACTAAGGAATATGGTCAAATCTAGGATGTTATTATTTTACAAGCAAAGTATGCCTATAATAATAGTAGGAATAGGAACACTAGAAATTGTCTTTTTGAGATAGTTTATGGGATGCATCCAAGGGGTGTATGTGAATTGAGGAATCTTGGTGATATGGATTAGAGAAGTGTTCAAGATGAAGACTTTGTTCAAACCATGAATGTGATTCAAGAGCAAGTCAAGAAAACTATACAACCAAACACTCAAAAGCTCAAAGCCAAAGTGGATGAAAAGAGAAAGGATATTCAGTTTTTTGTTGGTGACTATGTAATGGTCCATTTGAATAAAGCAAGGTTTGTGTTCCTACCAAGTTATAGATGAAGAGGGTAGGCGCTTGCAAAATCTTGGCAAAATATGGAGAAAATGCCTACAAGATAGATTTATCATCCAATCTAGACATATTCCAAATTTTCAATGTATAATACTTGGTGGCATGTAAAGGCACATTACCTCAAGTTACATTAGATGTTCAAGATGTCCTTGAACCTACTACATCACCTAGCATCAACAAGTTGGAAGCAAAGAAAGTGTTAGACTCGAGAGTGAAGAAGTCTACAAGGCACAAGGTATATATGGAGCATCTCATAAAATGGAAGAGCAAGACAACTTTAGAGGCGACTTGGATTGCTGAGATAGAACTCAAGAAGGTTGGAATACCCCTAGACATGTTTCCATCAGGTGGGACTTAGTTTTCTTTATGGGGAGAGGATAGTTTAGGAGCACCTAGGTAGGCTAAAGGGCAAACCTAGGGCTTCTTTGTTTATTTTGGCTTGTAGTGTTTCTAGCCACATCACTGGATAAATAATGGGACCAACTTGGTCCTAAGGTGAGGTCAAATAGGTTGAAAGAGCCCAAAATGGCAATGTTGCTAAAATTACTCAAAAATTACTCATTTGGCTCTTTGAGCATTTTTGGGTTTTGAGGGATAAATAGTTCAAATAGGTATTTGTTGGATTGTCTTATTGGAAAGAATGCTTCTGAGAGGGGGGAGTGAATCAGAAGAACTAGCCTTTTAACTGTTTCAAATCCTTAATAACATATTTTTGAAATAAACATGCATGCATATAAATATTAAGCAATCATAAAAAACCAATATGCATCACCACATAACACTTAAGATTTGGTAACCCAGAAACCCTCCAGAAATAAGAAGGTAAAACTAGGGTGGAGATGATACCCACAAAATCACTGTAGTAATAATGTTTAACCACTTCCGATGGTTTGTCCTATTAAAGGCCTGCCTTGTCAAAGGCTTTACACTATATCAATAGTGACCTGGTTAACGGATTTACAAACACTTTTACATGAAGTGTCACCCTATCAAAGGATTTAGTCACCTAGTTAAAGGATCTATAAAATAGTTGCTAAGCTAACCTATCATCATAGGATTTTCTCTCTAATACAATGGTTAAAGAGTATTAGGTCTGATAAACCTGATGGCTTACAATCCTTCGATTGCTGAATACAGGCACTTGATCTGCTCTCTCTGATCTTGATCCTATGTGATCTGATTCTCTTCTCTCTGATATTAGACTTCCTTATACATTTTCCCCCATTTTTTATGCTCACTCTACTCAATCTGATTTCGTCTTCCTTATAAAGACACTCAAAGACTTAGGGTTAGGTATGTATCTACGATCCATATTTAATCTCTGATTTTTGGTTATTCCTTGCACATCTCTTATTGGTTGCATGCCTTCTCCATTTTTCTTATTGGCTACATGTAGATTGCATAGGAAATATAAATGATTTGATCTTATCACTTAAATCTTCTAAGATTTGTCTTATGTCGGCTATGAAAATGGTTTACATCTAAGTTTGTGAAGTTTCAAACTCATATGTTGATTCTGAGCTACTCGGCACTTACTTCTTCCTAATGCTCGGTATCTACTGTAACTCGACTTCTATATATGCTCCTATCTTGCTCAACATCCTTTAAGACTTGGCACCTGAATAATTCTTGGTACTTAGATCATGCTCAGCACCTGTACTTACTCGGCACCTGATCTTCACTCGGCACCTGAAGACTATTCGGCACCTGAAGATCATGCTCGACACTTGTTGAATTTCCTGACTCGACACATGTTGTGGCTCGACATACACAGTGTACTCGGCTTCAATGTGAAAGGTGGTTAAGTGTGTTGACACTCAAGTGTCAAAACCATTTTTAGACTAACAATCTCCCCTTTTGACATGAGTGTCAAAAACACTTAACTAAGCAATATTTATCTGATGTTATGAGTACGCTTTCTAATCTGCTTGATATGTATACAGAGGTTTATCAAAAATGTGTAACTTAATCAAAAATGTGACTCCCCCTGAGTTGATCATGCCAGTGTCTTGTGCTGTTGTGCTTAATGTTCACTTTAAAATATCTTCAACATATTATCTCCCCCTTAGAGTATTATCTCCCCCTTTTTGATACTTATGTCAAAGGGTCCTAAATAGTAATGCCATGTTTGGCCAAAAATGTCTTGTTTACCTCAAGGAGTATTTGGAGAGTTGCATCGCAATTATTTAAGGCAATATCCAATGACTTTTGTTGGATTGTAAGCTCTGCTGCGAGATCAACCAGTCCTTCATGTGTAGAAATATTAGGATCCTTCTTCAAGACTGTTTCTGCATACATTTGCTCCTTGTGCAATACTTCTAAGTGAGGAGTAATGGAGGCTTGTATTTGCATCAACTTTTCTTTGATAGTGGCCTCTTCTGCTAATAATGCAGCTAATTCCCTCTGAGTGTGTAATGTATGAGCAAATTTTTTTTCACTTTGTGCAGGATCTGAGGGTAGTTGCATGCTAGAGAGTTTTAATTTACTCTCAAGGTTCAAATTTTTTTGATTTATTTCATGTGTGAACCTGGAAAAATCACGCAATTTGCTGTAAAGGGAAAATATGTTCCCTAATACACTTTTTACATTTTCCAATTTCTTGGCTAGGTCAACCTGTCGCAAAATTATGTTATTAGCTATTTTCTAGTTGACTTTACCTAAAAACTTCTTTTCTGACCATACCAATAGTTTTGCATTAGTATCATGGTCTTCATTATTTACTTGGTCAACTATATTAGATAATTGCTCAAGTGTTGGCATGTTTGCATCCAGAGGTTGAAGACTAAAAGCATCCATGAATATATCTTTTATTTCATTCAGTTCTTGCTTGTATTTGTAGTCTTTTCTCATTGCCTCTTGTCTCCTCCTCTTATCCAATGCACTCTGTATTATATTCATCTTTTCCTCATTTAGAGTGCTTGAATCATAATAGGGTATTTTGATTTCTTCATCAAGCTCAGGAATACCATAATGTATGGTCCTAGCTACCCTTGTAGAACTTGAACTTGGTGTACTGGCATATAAAATTATCTTTTCAGTACTCTGGTCATGACTGGGTTTTGTGGGAGTTGTTGTTTTTGGTAATTCAACCAAAGTTTGTATTGCAGACTCCTCTTTATTTTGGGTTTCTTCCTTCTCCTCTTCTTCTTGCTTGTCTTCTTCTTGTTGTGTTACTATTGCTGGAGGTGTACTCACTATCTGAGCTGTTGTCCCTGTGATTACCTCTGTTGTTGCACTCGGCTCCTGATGAGTTTGAGTGACTAATCTTGGTGGTGACGGAGGTGGTAGAAATGTAAGCCCAGTAGTTTGAATGATCTAAGGTGGTTTTTGTGATGGCACCTTGACCTCTTTGAGTTTTTCTACTGACTTTTGAATATTATCCACACTGACCAATATGGGATTTGTACACAATTGTGCTTGCAGATTTGTTTGGTCAAGGATCTTAGTAAGATCTGCTGCAGTTAATGGATTGATGTTTTGACATGTAGTATCAACAACATTCTTAATCTTTATGATTTTTGCAGGTGTGGTAGGTGAGTGAGGAGAGCTAGAAGGTGAAAGATGTGTGCTCTGCACATTTTGTTGTTCATCAGTTCCTTTGTCTTCATCTTTTCTTTCCTCCTCTCTTTCGTTCTTATTTTCCTCTTCTTCAACCTTCTTCTCTTCTTTAGTTTTCTCTTCTCTCCTCTTCCTTCTTTCTTCAGGTTTGGTAGCAGCTTCTTCTTTGTATATTTCTTCAAGAACATCTTTAAATGTTTTGTACAAGTTTTTCCATACTCTTGTTGTTCTCTGCACAACTTCTTCAATTTTTTTTTGCAGGATGGATAATGCCCTATATTTGGGTGTAAACCTTTTTTTATGTCGTTTGATTGCTTGAGTTACCTGTTCTTTTGTCAAATCAGGCAGTAAGTTTCCTAGGGTTGATTCCCTCATCTCTTTCTCCATCATTAGACAGAAATGCCATTTGTCTTCTATAATTTTAGACAATTACTTTGGCAATTGTCCATCTAGTTCAAGAGGTGTATACTTGAACTATGCCATAAATGCATAGACTGATTCTTCTATGCTATTTTGTTCCTCTTTACTAAACTTATTGTAATCAATCTTTTTCATTTCATTTATGTCTCCATTCCTAATCTTCTTACATAATATATCAATTGAATATTTAGGAAGACTTACCTCTTCAATCTGATCTTCTTCATCAGTATCAGGTTGGGCCACATATCTTTTCCTTTTCTTTGGCTCTTCCTGTGCCTTTGTGTTTTTCTTCTTTGTGGCTTCCTCTTTAGCCTTCTGGGTAGAGGCCCTTGTTGTAGCTTTGGTTGTTGGCTTCTTTGGCATTTGCACGACAGCTTTCTTTGGTGGGGGCTGAGAAGCAGGAGAGGTCTTTGTTTTCCTTTTAATGAATTTGCCTCTAATGGGTGCTTCCTTGGTTTTTGTTTCCTCGGCAATCTCATCTTTTTCTTCTCCTTGTCTTTGAGGCAGTTCAAGTGGCTCTTGTTCTGGCTCACCTTCTTCTTCTCCTTCACTAATCTCTTCTTCTTCACCTATTGCACTTGATTCTTCAACGCCAAATTTCTTCTTTATCTATTTTACCAACTTGTCCTTTTTCTTTACTACTGAGGTTGTCTTGAGTTCTGTAACAACTCTTGATTTTACAGTGTCATATGTCCCAA
Source organism: Cupressus sempervirens (assembly GCA_028749045.1). Classification (NCBI taxonomy): domain Eukaryota; kingdom Viridiplantae; phylum Streptophyta; class Pinopsida; order Cupressales; family Cupressaceae; genus Cupressus; species Cupressus sempervirens. The sequence continues at coordinate 551,966,523 of CM053793.1, forward strand.
ATGCCTTGGCAGATTTGTCCATTTCCTCTGCAAGTAAAGCTGTGATGGCTGCAGAAGCTTGGTCAACATCAAGCTCATATCCTAATGGTCTAAGCCATCTTGTCCTTGGAAGGACCGCTTGAATGTAGGTGTAATCAATATCAACAAGAAAACATATTTCATTTATATGCTTTTCTACCAGTGAGACTGGTATCCTCATTCTGTTCTTCATTGCATTTTTGAAATCTTCAAAATAGATAGATATTTGATCGTCAAAGCTATCTCCCATTTGTACAATGAAATCATTAATTTGATCAACAATGGTTTTATTTTGACTCCAATTGACTTTGCCAAATGAAGGAAATTCCTTCATTACATAGAAGAACATACAAACCAACATTGAACCAAATTTGCACTATGCTCCCTTGGATTTTCTAATAGCTCCAAGATTTTCATTAATCTGTTGCAACAAGAACTCTGCAAGATCATAAGTGTGATCTTTCTTTACAAGTTTATGTGCCACGTCTACTCCTATGCAGGGTACACTATTTAACCTGCTGGATTGGTAAAACTTATGTGATATAATCCTTACAGAAAAATCTAAAAGGGGATCAGTTATGGTGTCTATAGTCATGCCTCTATTGTTCCACTTTGCTCCTGTGTTCTTCTCAATTGTTTCCTTCTTTTCGCTTCTCAAGGTTTTTGGCCGATCTAGGGTTGGAAAGCCAATAACCCTACGAACCATCTTCTTGGTAATCTTGACTTGCCCTTGTTCTAACCAGAATGATCCATCATGGATACTGCTGAGTATAATACGTATCCACTCATTTTTGAATACTATTGGAAAGACTAGGGCTTTGGTTAAACCCTTCTTTTGTATGACAAAAAACTCATCTTTCAGAATACTATTATCACAGAGTTTGTCATAGGCATTAAAGATTTCCAAATCTCCTATGGCCCCTATTTTACAATTATAGCATTTTTGCACATCCTGAACCATAACAACTTTTTCAGGGATGGCGGATAGGGCACCAATGGGATCATTTTTGTATGCAACCTCTGGTATAGGTCTAAACTTAGGTTGCTTTACTTCGTTGCTGACAAGTTGAATTTCATGACTCATTTTCTCTTGGGTCATTTTTGAGCTTGTCACCATTTATATCCAAACTAGAGTTTTAACAATTTAAAGCAAAAACTTTTCAAACTGTAAAACTCAGTACTTGAAGGAAATACCTAGATAGATACTTTGATTGCTTGGGTAGATGTTGAATTGCTGCAAATTATTGGTTGAAAGCTTGAAAATCGCTCAGACATGTTCAAAATAATCACTCTTCATTTGAATGGCTCAAGAATGAATTGAATTTTACTTTTAAATGACGGAAGAAACTTTTGCATTTAATGCATTTTGGTACCTACACCTGTCACTCGACTTCCAAATGCTTTTCAACTCGGCATCTATTCGGCAGCTATGCTTACTCGGCATCTACTAACTTTGCTGATTAACTCAGCATCCAAAGCAGTTTTACTCGGCATTCAAAGATGACTCGGCATCATTGTTTGAATTTTAGTCTTAGCATCTTATCTTATGCTTAATTCTTCTTTTCAGTGCTTCTTTGTTTTGGGACTGATGTATGATATATCTTTGTATATCAGTCCCATATATCTCCCTTATGCTTAGTTTGATGAAGTGTGATCACTTGACCCGTTAGGTGAAGTGATCCCTTTGCTTGATGTACTGCACTCATCTTTCTTCTTCCAAGTCTTATTCATTTTTCCTCTTATGACATCAATCTTTTCTTTTCCTTTGTTGGCTTCAGTATTTGGTGCTTTGGACCTTGTAGGACAGCTCTTGCTGGTATGACCAGTTTTCAAGCAACTAAAACATGTAGTTTGGCTCAACCATCTTTTATAGTTTCCTTTGAAATGTGTTCTTATGCAATTCTAGGGTGTATGTCCATATTCTTGACAATAGCGACAACTGTACCAGGTGTTATAATCCCAATGGTAGTGGCTTTCATTCCCTTTTGCTGGTTGATTTGATGTCCACATGGGCTTTGATCCACATTCAAATGCCCTATGTCCATATTTCTTGCAGTTATGACAATGTCCATCAAATCTTTGTGTTCTTGGGGTTTTGGATTTATAGTCTTGTGTCATATGTCCTTGCATTTTGCACTTGTGATAGTAACTCTTGCTTTTATTTGGCTGATTGATTCTTCTACTCCTGCAAATATTACAGTGTGTCTACTTTTATTATAGTAATGACAAGTGGTTTTAGAATCCTTACATTTGTTACTTTTTTGCTCAACACTCTTTGATGATTCACCAACTTCAGTGCTGTTGTATCCAAGTCCTGACGTATCATGGGTTGATCTTGGGCATTTCAGCAACTATTCAAAGTACTTTATGGCTTCGCTTGACTTGTTGAGATTTTCTACTATCTCCTTTTCTCTGTCTAGTTCATTTTGTAATTGTTCATTTTGCATCTTCAGAGTAGAGATCTCGATATTTTTCATATTAAGTTCATGATGAAGGTTCATCATTTGAGCAAGTGTATCCATCTGCATGTTTGAAATCCTTGTTAATTCAGTACTCTTTTCTTCCAATCTATTTGCAAGATTTCTTTTGTCATCTTCCATCATGACTCTGTCCTCAACTGCTCTTTTCTTTTGTTCAGTGATTTCACATAACATTATGGCTTGTGATTCATGTTCCATCTTGAGAGATCTTATCTCATTTGCTTGAGCTTCATTTTTCTCCATCAGTTCTATTATTGCTGCATCAAATTCTTTAGTGTCTCCATTGGCAAACACTTGTGTGGTGTCAATCTCCTTGTAGTGTATGTCATTTTCAGCTATGGCTATCTCCTTTCTTCTTTTTAAAGATTTTCTTAATTCCACTCTAGCTTCCTCTACCTTTTGTAGAGCGAGATGCACATCTATCACCTGGTTTTCAATGATCTTTCCAAGTTTGAAAACTTCCATCCTTAGATCTTTTCCTCCAAGCTGTTAGGCTTCTCTTTGTGAGAAACGTGGCTCTAATACCAATTGTTGGATTATCTTATTGGAAAGAATGCTTCTGAGAGGGGGGGGGGGGGGGTGAATCAGAACAACTAGCCTTTTTAACTGTTTCAAATCCTTAATAACATATTTTTGAAATAAACATGCATGCATATAAATATTAAGCAATCATAAAAAACCAATATGCATCACCACATAACACTTAAGATTTGGTAACCCAGAAACCCTCTAGAAATAAGAAGGTAAAATTGGGGTGGAGATGATACCCACAAAATCACTGTAGTAATAATGTTTAACCACTTCTGATGGTCTGCCCTATTAAAGGCCTGCCTTGTCAAAGGCTTTACACTATATCAATAGTGACCTGGTTAAAGGATTTACAAACACTTTTACATGAAGTGTCACCATGTCAAAGGATTTAGTCACCTAGTTAAAGGATCTATAAAATAGCTGCTAAGCTAACCTATCATCATAGGATTTTCTCTCTAATACAATGGTTAAAGAGTATTAGGTATGATAAACCTGATGGCTTACAATCCTTCGATTGCTGAATACAGGCACTTGATCTTCTCTCTCTGATCTTGATCCTCTGTGATCTGATTCTCTTCTCTCTGATATTAGACTTCCTTATACATTTTCCCCCCTTTTTTTTATGCTCACTCTACTCAATCTGATTTCATCTTCCTTATAAATACACTCAAAGACTTAGGGTTAGGTATGGATCTACGATCCATATTTAATCTCTGATTTTTGCTTATTCCTTGCACATCTCTTATTGGTTGCATGCCTTCTCCATTTTTCTTATTGGCTGCATGTAGATTGCATAGGAAATATAAATGATTTGATCTTATCACTTAAATCTTCTAAGATTTGTCTTATGTCGGCTATGAAAACGGTTTACATCTGAGTTTGTCAAGTTTCAAACTCATATGCTGATTCTGAGTTACTCGGCACTTACTCCTTCTTGATGCTCGACATCTACTATAACTCGGCTTCTGTATATGCTCCTATCTTGCTTGGCATCCTTTAAGACTTGGCACCTGAATAATGCTTAGTACTTAGATCATGCTCAGTACCTGTACTTACTCGGCACCTGATCTTCACTCGGCACCTGAAGACTGTTCGACACCTGAAGATCATGCTCGGTACTTGTTAATTTTCCTGACTTGGCACATGTTGTGGCTCGACATACACAGTGTACTTGGCTTCAATGTGAAAGGTGGTTAAGTGTGTTGACACTCAAGTGTCAAAACCATTTTTAGACTAATAGTATTTGGGGGATAGGTGGTTAAGTGTGTTGACACTCAAGTGTCAAAACCATTTATAGACTAACAGTATTTGGGGGACCTTTTTATTACCTATCTAAGACCTTTTTCATGGATTGGTAACCCATGGAGAAAATTTGAGAAGTAAACATGCAAAATTGCAAAAATTGCTCATTTTTGAAAAGTTCTCATTTGACAATTTTTGCAAATTTCTTGCAAACAGAGCAAGTTATTAGTTGGAGTTAGTTAACTACCTGAAGGAGGTTTGGGTGCTCATGGAATTCATTTATAAGGCCAAACTCATTCTTGTTCATCGGTTGGAGAAGTAAGTTAATGCATTGTACGGACTGTGAGAATAGCAAGTAAATGACAGTTTTTGTTTTTTGGTGTTCATAGCATGAAAGTGGATTGACTCTATAAATATTTGTGTTGGAATAGTTAGGGTGGTTTGTTTTAAGATTTTATACTTAGATTTTTTTTCCTTTGTAGAAAGTTTTGTGTAGTTAAGTAAATTGTTTTGTGAATCAGTAGTATGTTGTTCTAAATAGAGCAATATGTGGAAAATGGAGTCTTAGGGCCACTTCCCACCATATGCATGGTACAGCTTCTTGGAATTTGGAAATATACTCTTTGTACATTATGTATAGAGAAATAGAGCCCATGGGAAGCATAGCAAGCATTTTTAGTGTGATGCCCTAGGTAAGAAAACCATGTTTGGTTAAGGATTACATATCTGAAAAAGAGCACTTGGAGTGGATTGAGAGTATAAAGACATCAATCAAGGCATGTGGTGAGTATGAGGATGGTATAGACTAACTTCAAACTAAAGGAGAAGTCTTGATAAGAATTTTAAAATGGTTTTTAACCCAAACAACACCAAAACCCTTGAAACCCTCAAAGTAAGCCTAAAATGTGCTTGTATTGTACGGACAAGTTGAGGGCTTAAGAACGCAAAAATCTTCAAGTACTCTAAAAATGGTATCCATAAAGATGATTCATTTTGGTCATTGTTAAGGGATTTTTTTAAATATCTCATTTTCAGTGAGTTTGGAGGGCTAATCCTTGTAGCCTTTTCCAAGCTTCTAGGTATAAATTGACCTGTGGATTGAAACTCGAATAGGGTTTTGTACTTGTTTTGGGTTTGGTGCGTTGATGAGTGGCCTAAGGCATGCCTAGGTATCCATTTCATCACGTGGGGGATTGAATCAACATTGGGATTATTTATGTGTTTGTAAAAGTCATGAGCAAGCTTGTACTAACCTATTGATGTGCACTAGTTAAAGAAGTATGATCTCTTTAATAGAATACTCAAAAGCATAGGGTGTGAAAGAAACCCTATTTGAATAGGTGGAAGACCTAAGAAGACCCTAGGGAGCTTAGGGTTTGTGAGCAAGATTGGTAGTCACATCAGTCAGTCATCACTGTGACCAAGCTATCTTACGAATGCTGAGCTATGTATATTAGACTTGTTCATAGCTTAGTTGAAGTTGAGTAGTTATTATTGTTGAGAAAGTCTATGCTTGGCCAAGTGCTTGAATGCATGTAGAGTCATACAATATGTGCCAAGTAGATAGAAGCTAAGAGACAACATGAAGATTAGTTTTGACCGAGCATCAAAGTATTCATACGCTAAGTAAACCAATTTTGACATATTTGTTTGCAATATCACAAACATTGAGGTAAACAATTTTTAGATGACTTGAATACGTGTTTTAATGATCAAGTAGTAATTTAAGTAGATGATTATGCATTTTTTTATGGATCATTAATCCCTATGCAAGGTGATTAACCAATCATAAAAATAGAAGGATTAAGCAGAAAAAGTGAAGAATTTGGATCACTGATTTTGTTCTAGAAACTTCTCTAGTTTGTTATAAAAGGAGGATCCAAACCCTATTTTCAATAGTGTGTGTATGTATGTGTGATAAACATGACTTTGGGATGCTAGAAGTGAAGTTTGAAGGAGAATCAGACAAAGGGACCAAGCAGAGTAGTCAAGGGAAGAATATAGATATATCATATTAGAGATTAGATCAGAGATTGGAAAGAGGAGATTTGTAATCAGCATATTAATTGCAAATCGAAGGATCAGGTACTGATACATTCTAGCAAGTGTTTCAAGGTAAATCTCTTAATAGAGTGGTCCTAATAGGCCTATTGTAAATCTCCTAAGAGAGTGCTTACTTAGTTATATGTTTTAAATCTTTAATCAAGGTAGACTGAATAAGTCTTGTAAGCTCTTAATAGGGAAGACCCCTCATAGGGTAGATCATCAAAAGTGATCAAGTTGTAGCACTAACAGGAGAATTTATTGATGCTGTAGTGAACATTTATGGGCACCATCCCCACCCTAGTTTTATCTTTACCTTGGAGGATTTTTGGGTAACCAAAATCTTTGTGTTATGTGTTGATCATTTGTTTACATGTTTCATAGATGTGAGTAGCTATTAAATTTGATACATCATTGCAATAAATGTTTATATGATTTATGATATTACTCTTAGAAGGGATATAGGTGAAGTTATCAAATTTGATAATTGTCTCAAAGGGTAAAAAATTTGTACATCCTGATTCACCCCCTCCCTCGCTCACCCCACCCACGCCCCCCCCCCCCCCCCGCCCTAACATTAGTATCTAACTTTCCCAATAGACTTCCAACAATTCTTGTGTTGCAAGGTTTGATAGGAACTCTAAAAAATTGGATGCACTTCATCTAAACAAGATCACAAACCCTTTGAACAAACAAGTCATGTCATGCTAGTTGTCCATGTGTGATAGTTATGTGGATTTAGAGGAACTAGACAAGAAGAGGTCTCAATCATTTCTTACAAGGTGTTTATTTTGATATAGTTCTAGTTTACTGATATAAGTGATAGAAACAAGAATAAAAATACCCCTCATAATGAAAAGAATTGAACTTCAGATGCTAGAAACAATGCATATACAAGAAAAGAGAAAAATAACTTTAGTTGAGTATCATGTGCGCCTTTAAAATTTCTAATGAAAATAATAGAAAATCTCTCGAGAAAAGCTTTCTAGTGCTTCTTTTGGATTCAGAAACAGAGCTAAAATGAGCAAGTTATGCCCCTCGAAATGCAAAAAGAATTATCAAACTTCAATATAAAAAAATGTAGCATATTGGTTAAATAACCGAAAAAAAACTAAACCATTGTATCTATCTTGAAATTAGCTTTTTGATGGTATCTTGTTTGGCCAAAAATGCCTCTGTATTCTCAAGTTATTGCAAAAAAACCACAAGTACCTTGTTATGCCAAGAAAATCCCCTTGGATCTCAAAAAATAGCCCCTTGGGTTGTAACATGACCACAGGAGAGCATTGAAGGCTCCAAGCAAAGCTTAGGTGGTGGCTACACAAAAATCATCGACAGGGGGACACTATTGCAGAGGCATGATAGTGTGCTAGTAGGGGAGGAGCAAAGATGAGCATCAAGGCCCAATGGTGCCGCAGTGGTGGTCTCATCTTCCTAGTGGTGGTGCGTTTATTAAAATGTGTTGCACTTTTTAAAAAATACAAATTTTTTTTGTGTTTTTTAAATAAAAATTGTCTTTGATTGTGTGCCAACAGTCGTATGACCCTAGTATGCAAAACAAAATTGTCTCCCTTGTCAATAGTGTCCAAAATCAAAGTTTTTAATAAGAAAATATAGGTTTTGACATGCTCTAAATCCAACTATGATGTCCATTTGGACTCAAAGTGCTCTAAATCTTAGAGAACCCCTGTTTCCATATAAAATAGTCAAAAAATGCCAAATTTGATCCAATAACCCCTTGTTCTTCGTTCCTTCAAAAATTTGAACAAGTTGTAGTAGATCCAGCGCTGATACCATGAATGGATTTGATAAGAACAAATCCACAGATTATGTACAACACCTGCATGCAAGAACTTGTCACAGAGAATCAAAGATAAGAAAAGACAAGAGTTTGGCTCTGAAAATATGCAAGATATATTATCAAACAAAAAGAATGAGTAAAATATACAATGGATCAATCTTTATAGAAGGATATTGTAAAACCTAAAGGGGAAACCCTAAGAGGTCAATGGCATCTAATAATTAAATGACAATGCATGTGCATAAAGTGAAATCTTAGGGAGAAAAGGCAATTTAATAAATGTAATTCAATTAATCCTTTACTCTAGCAATAACAATAATAACAAGTGTTTTTATAGAAAAGGGCATGGGGAGTTTAAAGTCATTAGACATGTTGATTGGATTTTTAAACTATATATTTTGTGCTGGAAGGAATAGGAATGTAATGATTTTGTAGGATGTAATGTCCCTATTTTGGAGGAGTTAATTATTTATAAAGTTATCGATAAAAAATATATTACAAGGTAACTTTATATTTAATTAAGAGATATATCTTATAAAGTCATTAAATAAAATAATGTTCTAGAGGTTGCTGGAAGGAGCAGAGAAATAATTAAAAAAAGAGGCCGACCTATCGAGGAAAAAAGAATAAATAGGCATTGAGGGCTTATTGCCTATCATCGAGATTTGTTATTGATAATTTTTGATGTGCGTTGTGGAGCTTAGGGTTTCTGCAAGTAGTCACAATTGACCATTGAGAACGAAAACTCTCAATTGGTAAGCAATTTTGAGGTTGTGAAAGATCACCTGAATTATTGCAACTGTGGGAAGGATATTTCAGTCCTTTCACTTGTGCTTAATTATTCGTTTGGAATTTCAAGTGGAGTTGCACTTTCACCATATCATCTTCAATAGTCAATCTCCAATATCTAATCAATCCAAGTTCTTCATTTTAGTTTATAGTTGTAACAAGTTCTCAATTGTATACAGCCAGTTAGGGTTTGTCTATAATGTGCCATGTCATAATGTTTTGGTGCTGAGAATTGCCATATCATTTGTAAAAATATTTGGTTTTCATTGAATGAATACATTGGCACTATTATTTCCTTATTTCAGCAATATACTTTAACAGTGTATTAAATTTAGGGTTTTGTTTAGTGGCCTATTGGAAGGGGTCATTACATAGGAATATTTTAATCCACGAGGACCAAATCCATGTCTATATGTCACTTCATGTGGGATTGAAATATTTTGTTTACAATACCCCTCTTCATAATGAAATAATCTAACCCTCCAGTTCTGTTTGTGCTATTTGATATGTTGCTTCCTCTCTTGTACTTCGTTGGGGCTTCTATTGCTTCTATAGTTTTTGTGTTTGAGGAAGAGCACCACAAAGAACATGTGGGTCCTTTCATTTTCTTTATTCTATGTTGAGTTGCTCACATGCTTTTATATTTGTGTGAGGCTTGGGGTTTGAAAATTCATCATAATTTGGAGGACTTTTGGAGAGTATTATATACTGTCATTTGACATGTAGTTTTGAATTATTTGTGACCATTTGAGAGATATTTGGAGGGTAATATCCCTAGTTTTGGTGGATTAAAAAAATAAAAATTGGTGACACACTAGAGGATATTCATTTTTTATATTTATAAAAAAAAATCTCATTAATTATCATAATGAATTTATAATGTATGTTTCTAAAATGTACTTTTAAAAAAATTATTATGATGATTGTTTAAAAGGATCATTTTCATTTATGATCATGATAACCAACCTATAATCTATCATTTAAATCAATGGTTATTCATCAAATTAATGTTTAAAAATAACATTTTCCTTTCAAAACCAATACCAAAGGACACTTAACGATTACAATGCAAAGAAGCTAGTGTCTAAAGGCTTGATCATTTACTGTCTATTAAGCACACAAAAAAGGGTCATAGATCCAACAAAAACTTACAGAGAAGCATTAGTCTTACTAAACTCTCTTTGTTAAAATGCAAAATGATAAAAGTAGGTAGGAATATCATTTTATTACAGGATTTTGTGGACTAATCTAGTATAGTTGAACTGAGTTGCAGATGTAAAATTCTAGTAAATAATCAATCAAATTCAGTAGTTTAGTACATTAATTTTATGTTTTTAAGAGCTTAAATAAAAATCATATATATTGTTATATTAGTATGTTTTGCATTGTTCCCTTTCATATATTAAGATCTAGCTAATCCAAGAAGCCTTGTAATGTGTCAAGATACATACCAAAGTGTGCAGCTCCCTTTTACAACACATTTATGTGTCCAACATGTTTTTATATTTCCTATTTCAAGAGACCCATTTTTTGAAGGTCGTCAATTTTAAGTTGAGTATTACAATGAGAAACCATTTGAAGTATTGGAAAAGACTATGACATTCTCTTTCAATTTATAATTTCTAATCCCATATTTTGACAACTATAGGTCATTTCGAACTATCTAAGGCCCTAGAATTTGACTTTGAAGCTTTAATATTTCCAAAGTAGACATGATCTTGCAAGAAACATTTATTGGCATGCTCATCTAGCCCATCTGAAGCTTTTGGAAAAATGGTTACCAATCTATGCTCAAATGTAAATTTACTAAAGATGGTAATCTTATGTAAAGCGAGGTTGAGTTAACATAGAGGAAGGATTGGGACAAATTTAGGAAGTTTGAATGCAAGAGATCATGCAAACATAAGTTAAAATTTAGCTATGAGATTTTGTTTAGGAATAATTTATATGCATTTAGGTGAATTGAATAAATTCAACATGAGTTTTATTTGCATTTATTTAATTTTTGACACACAATATTTAAATGTGTTGAAGGATAGAAGGATTGACAACTTCATTGATGTTCCCAATCTTTGACTATATTTGGTAGCACTTGTTCCAACATACTAAACATGTTTCAAGATTCAACAGATTTCTATTAAAAAAAAGTAAAAACTAACATCATGTGATATATCTAGAGGATCCTTCTTCACATTCAAAAAAATAAGTGGTTTTGCATTTAACTAACTTTGGAGCATATGAAATAGGCATAAGGGCCCAAGATCTCTCTTTTAATGAGATTTTAACTAGTGATAATCTCATTTCCTCTAACAAGCCACCGATTCTTTTATTTTACGAGGACACTATGGGTTGCCAAAGGTTTCTAACAATATTTTGGTAGAGATTTCTAAAGTAGTTGATAAACAATATTGAAGATAATGTTTCTATTGTCCACCTTTACTTCCTAGATCATTATTTTTATTTTTATTAAATGTGAGGCCTTAAGGTGAAAAAACCTAGTGTTGGAGTCTCCTTTGTGTAGTCAAGCCATGTGAGATTTAACGTCTCAATATTATTTTTGATGTTGATTTATTTATATATCTTATAATCAAGAGAAAATAGATTCCACCTTAAATATGAGAGCTTCATTAAGAGGTTCAATCTCTTTAAAAGTTCTTTCAATTTATTCAATGTACAAAGAAAATTTTAATCCAAGTTACGTCCAAACTAATGTAATGTTTCATTGCTAAGACCAAATGTTTAGTCCATAACTTCTTATTATACTATACTTGGCATTCATAGGAGAATACCTAATTCTCTAACCATATTTTTTTTAAAAAAATTGAATACTTTCATATTATATGAAACAATACTATAATTTAAAATGAGTTAATACAAAATTCATATATACTAGTACTCGAATTCCATTAAATACATCAAAGAAATGTATAAGAATTGAAAACACATTTTTGATAAATTTATATTCGAAATAGATTTCTTTCTGACTGGCGATTAAATTATTATTTTTTGTATAGAATCTTGGATTAGCAGCAGCATTAATCCTCGAATTACTGTCATTTTTTATAGGACAATGGCAGAGAAAAGGAAGCGTAGAGCAGAGGTTAACAACATTGCCCAAAAACTTTCGAGTCGTGAAATTGGTAACAGATTTGCCTTAAGAAATGCTCAATCTCAGATCAAGTTCCACAATTTTCAGTTGCAGGAAGAGTTTGATGCTTTTTCTCCCATAATGTTGCCGGAAGATTTTAGAAACGGTTTCATGAAGATTGAAGAAATAGTTTCAGCTCAGGGTATTATATTTGCTTTAGCACAATCAGGTGTTTGTGCTGCAATTGATAGAAACACGAATAAAATGCTTTGCTACTTGAATTTAGATCCACACGACAAAATTCGAAGGTTGTACTACAACAGGGAAAATGATTCTCTCATTACAGTATCAATTAGTGGTTCCAATGGAATCTCAATAAAGTGCAGAACAACCCAAATTGAGTACATTAGAAGAGCTCAACCAGATGCTGGCATCGATTTGTTTGAAAGTGAGAATGTAACTTTGCCTAGTTTCGTACTGTTTGATGATGTCAATGGTAAAGCTCTTACTTTTTCAGCCCAAGATAATATTTACAAGTTGTTTGATTTGAAGAACTATACACTCTTGTGCTCCATATCTGACAAAGAAATTGAAGCCATAAAGGTCACTTCTGGTATAATGCTCTTGATATTGAAAAAATCTCCTTGTGGAAGATATCTTCCTCTGAAGATATTATCTATGGCTGATGGCAAGGTTCTGAAATCTTTTCGTCATGCATTAGTACCCAACAAAAAGGTAGATTTTGTTGAGCTTTTCCATGAAAAGATACTCCTAAGACAAGAGAATGAATGTCTGCAAATGATTGATGTTCAGAGTGAAAAGATAATTGATTTGAGCAGACAAGAGTTAGAGAAGGCTTCAGCACTTATTTTCTTACATGCTAAACGACTATTCTTGACATTTTACAGTGGGAATGTTTTTGTATGGAATTTGCAAGCAGAGCTAGTTGCATCTTACAGAAACCACTTGGTACAGCTTGCTGGTTTTGACACGAGTATCGTTTACTTGACAAATAACGAAGAGCTAGTCCTTGCTTACAACAAAGTTCATAAGCCCCTTGAAGCTCATGATAGAACAAATTGCTCAATAAGCATTGTCAACATCTTGACTGGAATTTGCTATGCTAAGATTGGTGGCAATGATCCTGATGTAGGTATAAGCTGTAGAAATCGGCCTAATGCATCACTGATACAGAGCACTGTTGAAGAGGCTCTGGAAGATGTAAGTACATTATACAGGCACTACAGGAGGCCTTATACATATCTGGTCAAATTGATCGCCAATGGGAAAGAAATGAATGTCTTGAATCACAAGAAGTAAAAGACGATAGGACTCTCCTTGTAATTTCGTAATAAAAATATTAAATATGTCGAACAGATTCATATGTACCTGTCCAGATGACTTTCATGAGAGCCTCCAGGAATTCAAATTGAAGGATTAACCCAAAAATAATCTGAATACCTGTATTAATTAATCTCAGATGTAAGGAAAATTAATAAGCTATTAGCATCAACCATCATTCAATGATAGCGTAAGTGAAAAAAAAAATTGTTATGATTTTAAAAAATTGAAATCTTGATTGTTTAATATATTAATGAAATCTAAAATGATGATGATAGATGTGGAAGGCTGTATTCCACCATGGAATCTCATGAACTCAAATCATTGTGTACAAAATATGATAAGAAGGTTGAACCTTAATTGCAGGGAAATGTTTTGCATTGTCCGCACAACATTGCAACAAAAGCATAAACATATTCAACATTTAACAATAATACCCCTTCCATTAATTTCACAAAGATTGTGTTTGCCTGAAAGTTTGTGAAGGCTTTTCAACAAATCATTTCGTACGTATCCTGCACTAATTGTAGTGATGACAATGAGACCAGATCCCTTTGACGCATTCTGTCAAACAGTTCACCTGTCTTGTCTCGTCTACCAGGGCAATAGCATCTGGGTAAACCTTGCTATCCTTTGTGCTTTAACGAAAGTCCATTTCCTGTATACCATAGCTTCCAGTTCGGTAAAAGCACGGAGTATGCTGGTCCAGGTTGTGGAATTGCATTTTCCTTCCATATCCTGCAAAATTCTAGTCCACGAGGAGACATCTCTTTTAGGCATTCTGTCGAACAGTTCACCTTCTTTCTCTAGCTTCCACGTTTTGCACACGTCTATCTGCGGACATTAATTTTAGGTATTCTGTCGAGCAGTTCACCTGCTTTCTCTACGCTTCGACTTTTGCATGAATGGCTACCTGTGGACATTAATTTGCTTACATTGGCTTGAGGAGACTCGTATAATAAATTTTTGGCAGTAGCAATACTTCAACACTTGCAATTTGTTAATTTGTAGTGATTCCTAAAAATTCACTCTATAACACTTCAAATAATGAGTCCATCAAATTGAGGTAAAATAGGGGAGATAACCCACTACTTAAACACCCTAACTTTGCACTTATCAAAATCTTATGTAAAAATTTCAAATCGTTCCTAGTTTTTTACAACTGCTTACTTCGTGAGTTGCCTACTTATAACTAAGGTTTTAAGTCCATGTCACCCATTATGATGCCACATCAGCATGCTTTTTGCCAAGCTGTCAAAAACAACCCCAAAAAAAAGTGATACCAATGGTCATGTATAAAAGGGTAACCATAGTTGAACAGTTGACGTGGCATCACATCATTGGTTAATTTTTATAACTAAGAGTACATTTTATTCATTTTTTGGTAGTTAGCATTGTAGTAACAACTTTAAAGTCACAAGTATTGGTACAATGTTGTCAAAAAAATTAGACATTAAGTCAAATAAGTGTAGATATAAAGTGAACAACTCCTATTACCACTATTGGAATGCGTTCAACTTCTGGGTCCTCTCCCCTAGTTTCATTCATTTTAGAAATTAAAATTTTCATGTGTTTTGGTGTTTAGCTAAACTTTAGAACTAAGAAGTCTCGAGTTCCAACCCCCCCCCCCCCCCCCCCTCATCGTGGTGTTGCCCAATTGAGGGACCACCAGGTTCGTGCCGGTGGCCCCATGTGTGGGGGTTATCCTCCACTGATGAAGTGTGCAAAACATCTAAGGCTAAAAAGCATGCCCAAGAATACAAGCCCAATGAAACTAAGGTCCATAACCAACACCGGCCTTTGGTGTTTTGATGTTTGGCTAAACTTTAGAAGTAAGAAGTCTTGAGTTCCAACCCCCCCCCCCCCCCGCCATCGTGGTGTTGCCCAGTTGAGGGACCACCAAGTTTGTGCCCATGGCCCCATCTGTGGGGGTAATCCTCCGTTGATAAAGTGTGCAAAACATCTAAAGCTAAAAAGCATGCCCAAGAATACAAGCCCAATGAAACTAAGGTCCATAACCAACACCAGCCTCTAGTGTTTTGATGTTCGGCTAAACTTTAGAAGTAAGAAGTGTTGAGTTCCAACCCCCCCCCATCATGGTGTTGCCTGGTTGAGGGACCGCTAGGTTCATGCCTGTGGCCTATGTGTGAGGGTTATCCTCCACTAATAAAGTGTGCAAAACATCTAAAGCTAAAAAACATGTCGAGGAATACAAGCCCAATGAAACTAAGGTCCATCACCAACACCAGCCTCTAGTATTTTGGTGTTTGGCTAAACTTTAGAAGCAAGAAGTCTCGAGTTCCACACCCCCGTTGCCTAGTTAAGTGACCTCCAGGTTTGTGCCCGTGGCCCCGTGTGTGGGGGTTCTCCTCCACCGATAAAGTGTGCAAAACATCTAAAGCTAAAAAAAATGCCCTGGAATACAAGCCCAATAAAACTAAGGTCCATCACCAACACTGGGCTCTGGTGTTTGGCCAAACTTTAGAAGTAAGAAGTCTCAAGTTCCACACACCCCATCCCCCCCCCAAATCGTGGTGTTGCCCAGTTGAGGGACCGCTAGGTTCATGCCCATGGCCCCATGTGTGGGGGTTATCCTCCACTGATAACATGTGCAAAACATCTAAAGCTAAAAGACATGCCCAGGAATACAAGCCCAATGAAACTAAGGTCCATCACCAACACTGGCCTTTGGTGTTTTGCTGTTTGGCTAAACTTTAGAAGTAAGAAGTCTCAAGTTCCAACCCCCCACCCCATCATGGTGTTGCCCAATTGAGGGACCGCTAAGTTCATCCCCATGGCCACATGTGTGGGGTTATCCTCCACTAATAAAGTGTGCAAAATATCTAAAGCTAAAAAACATGCCAGGGAAGCTACCAGGGTAGAGGTAGTGAGCTAAAGAATCAAGCTAAGAGCAAGTTTATAGAGAAAACTAGTGACAACTCTTCAAGAGGTAGTTACAATAGAGGGAGAGGCAACCAAGGAGGATCAACTAGAGGGAGAGGTTTAGGTAGATCCAACTCATACTTTGCAAGCATGAAATGCTATAAATGTGGCCAGTTAGGTCATGTAGCCTATAGATTCCCAGATAAACCTTATTCCTCAAACCAAGACAAAAGAATGGCATATGTGCAAGAGGATTGTAGAAAAGAATTAGATGTGGACCACATTGAATTTGAAAAACTTGAGAACATCATGTTTAGGACAGTGTTCATCAAGCAACCAGCTCTTGATGAACCTAAAGATAGGAGGGCATTATTTAGGATAAAATACAAAATCCTTGGAAAAGTATGCAAAGTAGTGGTTGATTCAAGTTCTACTGATAATGTAATATCAGAGGAGGCTATTAATAAACTAAAATTTTAGAAGATACCTCATGACAACCCTTACGAGGTTACTTGGATCAATAAGGGACAGAGCATCTTGGTGAATGAGCAATCTTGGGTGGAATTCTCCATAGCTGGATATAAGGACAAACTATTGTGTGGTGTTTTTCCTATGGATGCTTGTCATCTTTTGCTAGGTAGGCCTTGGAAATTTGATAGGGAGGTTGTGTATGATGGAAGAGATAATCCCATAACTTTTAAGAAGGGAAGAAAGACCTTCAAAATTCAATCATTGTTAGAAGGGGAAGAATCTTAGCCCAAAGTACCCTGTGTGCTATTTTGTTGTGGACAAGAGTTTGTTAAAGACCTCAAGGATGAGGAATGCCAATTTTTTGCAGGAGTGCTAAATTCTAAAGCTAAGGAAAATGTAGCCAAGGAACCCTTACTAGTTGAAGTCCAAACTTTGCTTGAAAAGCAGAAGGACATAGTGAGTGATGGTACTCCAACTACTCTACCTCCTAGGAGAGTTATAAGTCATCAAATTGACATTGTTCCAAGTGCTTGCTTACCTAATAAAGCAGCATAAAAGCTCACTCCATATCAGAACCTAGAAGTGGCAAGACAAGTCCAAGAAATGAGGGATCAAAGTTTGATACAAAAGAGCATAAGCCCATGTGCAGTTTATGTTGTGTTGGCATCTAAGAAAGGAGGAAAATGGAGATTGTGTATGGATTCAAAAGCCATAAATAGGATCACAATCAGGTATAGGTTTCCCATACTTAGGATTGAGGATCTCAAGGATTGCCTTGGAGGAGCCAAATATTTTACTAAGTTGGACTTGAAGAGTGGTTATCACCAAATGAGAATAAAGGAGGGAGATGAATGGAAAACAACATTTAAGACTGTTGATGGTCTTTACGAATGGCTTGTGATGCCATTTGGTCTTTCCAATGCTCCTACTACATTCATGAGGCTCATGAATGAAGTGCTCAAGGATTTCATAGGTAAATTTGTAGTTGTATATATAGATGATATAATTATCTTCAGAAAGACTAGAGAAGAGCATATCAAGCATGTTAAGGTAGTTTTGAAGAGGCTCCATGAGGAGAAACTAGCCATAAATCTTGAGAAGTGCGACTTCTTCAAACAAGAACTTATGTACCTAGGCTTTGTGTTGTCTCAAAGCACAATAAAGATGGACAAGGAGAAGGTTGTTGCAATACTAGATTGGCCAACATCCACTAAGGTAAGAAGTTTCCATGGTTTATCTCAATTCTATAAGAAATTCATTAGGAATTTTAGTAGTATTTGTGCACCTTTGTTGGACACTATAAAGGGTGGAGTCAAGTCTAAGTTTAAGTGGACTCTAAAAGTCAAAAAGTCATTTAAAATGTTGAAGAAACAAGTAGCTACTCAACCTATCCTACAATTTCCTAGTTTTGAGAAATTGTTCACCTTAGAATGTGATGCAAGTGGCTTAGCAGTAGGTGGGGTTTTGAGTCAAGAAGGTAGGCTAGTAGCCTTTTATAGTGAGAAGATTAATGAGGCTAAGAAGAAGTATCCATCCTATGACTTAGAGTTATATGCCTTAGTTCAGTGTCTTAGGAACTGGAGACATTATTTCTTGCCCAAAGAATTTGTTGTATTTATAGATAATCAAGCTCTTAGCTACATCAACACTCAAGAGAAGCTAAGAAATAGACACTTGAAGTGGATGGAATACTTGCAATCCTTTACCTTCGTAATCAAGCACAAGAAGGGGCAGTTGAACAAGTTGATAGATACACTAAGTAAGATGATTATGACAGTCCAAGAGATTCAGCTCCAAAGCATTAGAATAGAGAGTTTTCAAAATCTCTACAAAGAAGATAAGGACTTTGTTGAAGCCTGCAAGTTATGGAGTAATTTTGTAAATCATTTTCATAGAAAATTTTCAGAATATTCCTTTCAAAATGGGTTGCTATTAAAGGGTAACCAGTTGTGTGTACCAATGGGTTCCATGAGAGAGAACCTAATATAGGAGAAGCATGATGGAAGCCTAAGTGGTCATTTTGGTGTCGATAAAACCATAGAACTAGTTGTCATGCCCAAAAATACAGGGCTAAAACACACAATTTTTGTTTTTAATGTTTTAAAAGTGATAATCGGACTAAATGTAATACATAAGTATTCGAATAGAATTACTTAACTTCCTCACACTCATGTTAAATTACGGAATTTAAGTACAAAACAAATGTGAATTTTCTTAACATATTTTAATCTTAAATTGCATAAATTGATATATATCACTATGTTATCTAATTAGCTTCAATCAAACGAATATGATTACAAAACATATGAATGTCGTAGGAAGAGTGAAACATCATCATTTTATACATTTTCAAATAAACATATGTAAAGAACTGAAATACTAAAAGGCTCAATGCAAGAATATTACTCAATCTTTTCTCTTCTATTAATCAACTTGGTTCAAGGCTTCGTCGAGAAAGAACCAGTAAGAAAACCTAACATCCTTGCCACTTCAACAAGAGTTTAAATACACTTTTACATAATATTACAATACAATCTAAATTCTCTTCTTGGCCCTTAACAAGGGATCCTTTTCAATGTCTTCAATATATGACGGTGATCATGGAGAAGACGAAAACTGACCTGATGACAAATAAAACATATAGTGAAGAACAAATCAAGTATGCATTCCCATCCTGATTTGCACAATAGGTTCAACATTGAACTAGACTAGGGAGAAGGTGCATTTTTCCAATAGGAGACGTTAATCAATATACCACAACATAGCCCTTTCGAGGCTAAAAATTCAAGAACTTTTGTTCTTCCACAAATGCCCTTTCAAGGCCAATATTACAAGGATTTTCATTCTTCCATTTCTTCAATTTTCAAAATTTCAAAACATGGTATATGATGACAAGTAGGGGCCCATAACACCCTATCCTCCTTCCCTCTTCTCGTCATGAGAAGACACTCTACACTATTGGGGTCCAACTAAAGCCCTTCCCCCATACATGGCCACTTCTTCCCTATCCAAGGGTGAGTAATGCCAAAACAACCCACAAAATCCCTTCGAAAATCAAGTAAAACATGAAGGAAAAGCATTCAAGAAAACATGTTTCATTCCCTTCCAAGCATACCCAACATACATACAAGCATACCAATGAAAACACAATAACATACACATGAACAAAGCATGAACAACATGAACAACATAAACCAAATGAGCTAAAGAATCCTACCTTCATAACAAGGTTATGGCCAAATGTACCAGTTTGAGATGAGCTTTTCCTTCCTTCCTTCAATCTTCAAAATTTCTCTCTAAAACTAGAGATTGGGTGAACACCCCAAACCCTCTCAAAAAAACCTCTAAATAATATCAAAACTCAACCACCTAAAAAGGGAAATAACTTCCCCCACTTTCCTAAAATTCTAGAGGCTTCTAATTCAACTATACCTAAGGCTAACCTCAAGGTGGAGTTAAAGTCATTCAACCCATAATGAAATCATTCAATTTTCGCACTAAAGCAAAAGTGGAATTTTTGAGTGACCATAAAAGTCAACAAAAGGGGCTAGGGAGGTGGAAAATTTCTCCAACCCATACCCATACCCTTTGGGTACTTAGATTTCATGATTTTAGGCCTTAAGGATTAATTAGGGACCTATCAAAAGCTAGAAAAAATTTAAGATTTAATAACATCTTTCTAAAATGCAAATTACTCACTAATCCTGACTAGGGTAATTAACCTTGATTACTCACTGATTAGAAAAAGGGTAACTAACCTAATCTAACTTAGATATATAGGTTACTCAGGTAATCCTAACTATCATGCAGGAATGCATATACAATTCACAAGTGTCAAGCGACACTATAAAAACACTATTACAAATCATTAACATTTGAAGATTACAAAATGATACATTCATTCAAACCACGATACAAATAAAACACAAACAATGGGGTTTGCATCTTTTGTTAGATTCAACCTTGGATTTGACAATTGGTACATAGGGTTTAGTTCTGTTTCTCCGTTAGATTTCTTGGCTAAAATATCCTACACACTCATTGCACACATCAGCAACACAAGAAAATCACATGCATATATGTATATAATGTATTAGGGAAACTACAAAAATTAAAACATCCATCTTTAAAATAAGTTAGCTCTTTAACTCATTTCTACTTACATTTAATCATCATAAATCACAAAATCAATATAACATAACTTATCCATTAATTCAGATTAAAATACTAGAATAATCATCATTAGGCATGCATATAATTAAACATCATAAACATCGTTAATAAGGCATACTGAACTATCCGAAAGCATAAAACCTAATCATTGAGGTACCAAAATCAATACCCTCATTATTAGGTGAAAATACCTCACATCATTGTTCGCAAAATTTTAATGTTTAAATAGTTGAGATAATGTAGTTTGTTCTCAAATCACTAAATATTTAAAACATGAATGTATTAGCTGATCTCAGTTCTTATAAGGACATCTAAACCTTAAAACATTATTCCATATCCATTCTAATCTCCTATAATATATTTAACAAAGAAAATTCATATTTAATAATTACATATATGGAGGGACCTTACATCCTCCCGCACTAGCTCTTGACTTCCTCCTGGAAGTCGCACAACTAAAATGTTCATCCTATGCTAGACCTTCTCTAGACTTATTCAAAAATTTACTCTTGTAAAAAGAATGATTAATAATTTACATACATAATCAGGGATAATAACCTATTTACCTAATTATTCTTACTAAAAGTGAAGTCCAATCCATAACTCTGGCACGTTTACATTTTCCAAGGTTAATTACTCCTTAAAGCATATTGGTCACATATAAACAACATTCTAATCTAATACTAAAATACTTATAGAGCGTCTAATAATAATGGTATCCTAAGATATTCCAAATTCCACATACCCACTCATAGGGGTAATAGCCATACGAGCCTCCCTCAAGTGAGGTTTTAAGCAATTTGTCCCTTTATTCAAGGTTAAACACTTTCCCTTTAGAGTTTCTATGACGCACTGATCTTGATAGGATATTCAACGAGTCCATCACTACACATGCACCTTTCTATCTAGAAGTATTTTTGGTTAACCTATAACCTTAACCAAATTTATGTTGTGGTGCAATCTCTCACTCATAACAGTCAACAAAAATTCACTACTCCTAATCTCGAAGTCTTGGGAGAAGGTGGGGCACAACTACTCTCACTAATGATCCCATACCCTAGTATTATACATCCACTTGATTGTTAGGAATCCCCTGGGTAGGCCCACATATGTCACTTTGCCAACAAAATTCAAAAGAAAGTGCCTCAAAATTTAAATTCAATCATCAAAAGTGAAACATCCAATGCAAAAGTCTGAAACAAAAGAAATAAAGAGTGGCCAGAAATTTTTTTTTAAAAAAATTAATTAAGAAATAAAGACATAACCAAGAGGCAAAATAGAATCGTCAATAATACAATTGGCTAAATAGCCCCACATCTCCCTGTTAGCAAACAGGAAGAACATTAAAATACCGACATTTGAAATCAAACAATTAAGGAAATAAATCCAATTACTCACAAAATTTACATTATTGACAAAATGCGGCCATACCAATGTCACTAAGGAAAATGAGGGATCTCAAGTCTATTTCATCACAGCACACCGACTGCAGTTGTGTTATCAATCTCTCCAAATTTGGTATGATCTCGTATTCATAATTATATTACTATCCATGTTAGTCCATCATTTACACAAGTTCCAATTATCGTCTGAGAATGTACTGAATGCTATTGTTATTAACTATAATTTCATATTCCATGTCTCCTAGTCATAAATGACTTATGAAATTCATCCTTAGGTTGTAGGTTTACAACTAGGTAGGTATAGAACCATTATTAGGATGTTGCCAATGTTTACTCATTCGTACCTACAACTATCTCCTTGCTAATGATATCGGTCATCATTATTGTTCTTATCATGCCTCATGGCTTATAATCTGCTTATTTCTTAAAACTTTGATACCTAAACCTTTAGTTCGTGTTAGGTTGATAACCTCATCACAACTTTACTTACTCTATATTGTAGGGTTATAACTGGTCCAAGAATTTCAATGTTAAAGTCTACGAGCATTCACTTGATAGTTAAAACTTATTTCTCATGCTTATACAATAAGCCTCCTAACATAAATAAACTCACATAACCCTATCTCAGAAGTTTACATGTCGACTATGATGCTACCCTTTTTATCACTATACTAGATCAACCCTAAGGAAAATCAAATTATGCATTCAAAGGCTAATCTATCGATATACTAATACTTAATTCTAGTTATAATCATAACTCATTTAGAACTAATAAAAATATTAAATATTTATCATTACACTAATCAAAATCCAAACCATTTTGTCAAGCTATCTAGACAACTATAAACCCATTACACATTTAAATCTCAATATAGCTATAGAACTATTTTTCATTAAACGTGTTTACCACATTCACATAAATTTTAAAAACATACCCTGACTCCTTACTCAAGTTCTCTTAGTCAATTTGAGTTATCACACTTCTCGATCTACAATCCAACTTATTAGGTTGGAATTTAAAATGTTCAATACCCCAATACTATAATCGTCGCAAAAACATAAATCCCAACAAAATATTTCTAACATAAGATTTCTGACTAATCCATTTTCCATCTTACTCTTAACTACTAAGAACGTTATCTAACAATAACCAACACCATCATAATAACTCTAACCCTAAGACGACTTCGACATCCTACACCAAACTATATATTAATTATTATATTAATAATTATTATTATCCATTAACATAATTTCTAAAATAACAATCGATTCTTTAGATAAAATTACACTTTATAATTCAATATAATAAATTGAATAACTAAAACACGATAATAACACCTTAACTACAATTCTAAACTGAAAACAACATCTCTAAAAATTGAACATAATTTAAATAGATGATCAAAATAATATTACAATAAACTAAATTTTTAACTTTATACTTGCTAGCATTTATAAATAACACATATTAATTAAATCACAAAATAAATAAAAAATACACCAACTACACATCTTACACTAAAGTTTAACAACTCACTTCTACTTACTAATTAAAATCTAATACTAATACTAACATTAAAACTTTTTTAACAAAAAAAGTATATCCGAACTTCTAACATCTTTAATAAAATACTAATCTAACTACTAACTAACTTTCTTATTTACTAACCAATTTAATAAAACATATTAAATAAATACTTAACAACAATTAACCTGAATATCTATCTTATTAAATAAACTAAATATAATCTCTCACTAATATAATCTAACATTAATGCTAACTTAACTAACAACTTTAATACAAACTAGTTCTAAAACCAACATGTAATAATAATATCTTAACACTCATCAACAATTAACCCTTACTAACTAACAAACCCAACTACTAACCATACCTTCCGCTATCTTTCTACATTTATAAAATAAACTGAAAATAAATTATAACAACCCAAAATAAAAATAAAAATTAATTGAAATCCAAAGGCAGACAAGTCAACAAAAGTATTTTAAACTTTTCGCAACGAATCACAAGCTGGGGGGTATCAAAGCATTATAATATTATATATTTTAGAATAAACTAGAGCAGTACGGCCAGAGTAGCGTCTGGAAAGATTATATTTATAAAATACAATGTGGACATGATTTTCCTAGTGAAGGACATCTAAAATGTTACTCTTACCATAGGTCTTACATTTGTACAAGGACGATGCATAATTAGTCTCACCATTGACGTTTGGAAAGTTTGCCTGAATGCGAACAAAATTGTTTAGTCACTATAATTGTGTTGGTAAACAGATTTGTCACTATAGAATTTGTCCAACGGAGTGTGTGGCAAATCGTTCACAACAGTTGGATAGGCCCTTAGTATGCGGCCTTCCTCTGCATTTAGAGGGGCAGCTCCCTCGTATGATATAATTTTTGAAAGGAATTTCAAATAAAGAATCTAAAACTTCAAGGATCAAGAGAAAGTCATTCAAGACAAATGCACCACATGCCCTCACAACCTTCTCGGGTAAACAAGAACGATGACAAAGGTGATCAAGAACTACGCTTGAAAGCAACCGGTATTACCAAACACATTCATTATTCATAAACACTCGCACAATACCATGAGAATGTTTACTACAGCATATAACAATTTTGATTTTAGAATAAGAAACCCAAAGCACATCTCATTTCATTTCCTTGCGCCAAGAAGATAATAGAGATTTTTTTTAATTTCGGAGATAAAAAGTGTACATACTTTCCAAAATTTATCTCTAGATCAAAATTTCAGCATAGTGTTCCCTTATTTTTAAAACCAAAAAATCCCTTTGCAAAGCCCAAGAGAGCCCTTATATAGACACAGAGGTTAATAACTACCGCTACAATTACTTGATGAGAAACCGGTTGGACTGGGAATTAAACCAAGTCCTACGGTTATGACACTACTGTCATTTATACTTTGTGGGACGTCCACTGAATGTTCTTTCCTAATCAGTATTGTAAAAGTGTACATAAATTTGCCCCCTGGTTGGATGGGGCACTGTGTAATGTACCCTAGTCCATCAGCCCATGCTGCACGGATTTGTCTTATTCCATGTGAGTGGATGGTAGCATTATGATTGGCTTTTTTATAACTATAATGCTAAGTGTGTCACCATTTTGAACATAAAAAGTTGGACCTAGGAGTTGTCCATTTACTGTGATTATTTCATATGTTTCGCACAGCCGAGTAACCTCTGTCAATTGAAGCTTGTTGGTAAACGGATTTCCAAAATCCATGAGTATGTTTCTTATGTAATTTTCAATATGCCTCCTCTTTGATAATGCCATGAAATCAAAACTACCTCTTTGTTATTACAACTTACATGTGACACAAGTTAAGAACTATCTCGTAGAGGTTAAAAAAATGTGTTTTTGGACGTTGTCATTAACCTTTTGAGAGGTTAAGAAAAACGTGTTTTTGGACATTATCATTAACCTTTTGAAAGGTTAAGAAAAATGTTTTTTTAGATGTTATCATTAACCTTTTGAGAGGTTAATGGTTAATGATAGACTTGAAAACACGTATTTTGAGTCTCTCCATTAACCTGTGATAAGTTGGAGTTCAGAAGCCGAATTTTAAAAATTTCAAGTGCTGTGCAGAGCTGAGAACGAGCCAGAGACATAAAGATTCAGAAACTCACAAAGATTTGTGGATAAAATGGTCAATTTAAAGCTTAAAACTAGGCAAGTTTCAAAAATTATCCATGGCTTATAACATTGAAACAATTTTATAACCGAGCAACAACTAGCTCTAATTGGGGACAAGGACTAACAAGGACGAAGCTCGAATCTAGAATGAATAAAATTGTGCCTTATCCATTGGGCTGTAAAATAGAGTCATCTGAGGGACCAATTTACAAAAGGGGGAACGAACACCAAAAATAGGAGAATAGAAAGAAAAACTAAAGCAACACAAACTGATAGGAGCACACCAAAAATGGGACAACTTATATACAAAAAGGTGTACAAACACCTTCTATTGATGATAATGCTTCAAGTGTTGCCCATTATAAGGTAAGGGCAACTAGGTACCACTTAGGTATGACAAAATAAAAAAGTTCTTTTTGCATACCTCTTTGATCTGGAAAGGGCCTCTCCATAAAGAGTCAAATTTTCCGTGTAAGCCCTTTGGTTCTCGACATTTATCCCAAAGCAAGACAAGATCACCTTCTTGAAACAGGCTCTGCTTAGCCTTTTTATCAAATAACTTCTTTACATGGGAATGATGTTCCTAAATTATGTCTACAACCACATCTCTCTCTTCTTCCAACTTTGTCAAATACAACATTCATTTTTCAAGAGCATCTTTGAATTCATGATTCTCAATAGCACTCTGTAGCTTCAAAGAAGATAATTCTAGAGGAAGAGGAAGGGCTGGCTCAGTTCCATGCAGGATCTCAAAGGGAGATAATCCTATTGCTCTCTTTTTAGTAGTATGATCTACCCACAGTGCATTGTACAAGTGCTTGTGCCAGGACCTCTGATTAACATCTACCAATTTCCTCACAATGGTCATAATATTTTTATTGGTTGATTCCACTTGACCATTTCCTTGTGCAAAATAATCTAAGGAGTGAGAGAGAATGATTCCATCTTGATAGAAAAAGGTTGATATCTCATGCAAAGAGAAGTTGGTAGCATTATCGATAACAATCTTCGTAGGGACCCCGAATCTAACCAAAATGTTTTGTTTGATAAAACTGCACACCACTTCTAAGGTTGCTTGTTTGACTGGAATAGCTTCCACCCACTTGGTAAAATAGTCTGTTGCCATCAAAATGTGAGTGTGTCCAGTAGTGGATGAAGGATGAACAGGACCGATGAAGTCCCAAACCCCATTGTTGAAAGGGTTCTTTGATTACTACTGGCTTTAAGGGCAGTGTTGCTAATTGAACTCTTCCTTTGAAATATTGACAAGAGTCACACTTCTTGACCCATTCTTCTGCATCCTTCAACATCTCGGGCCAGTAAAAAAAAATTCTCAGAATTTTTTAAGCTGTTACTGATGCTGAGTAATGACCTCCACATGCTTCATTATAAAACAACTAAAGCAACTCTTTTCTTTATTCAAAATCTACGCATCTCAGAAAAGTACCATCTATCCCTTTCTTGCATAAAGCATCACCCCAGAGAACATACTTCACAGATTTCAATTTTAAGGTCCTCTTCTCTTTAGGTGATAAATGAGTAGGACATTCTCCATATGTCAGAAAATAGGCAATATTTGAAAACCAGTCATCAACATTGCTAATGAATAAAACTAAAGGCATTTCTTCCTCAATCTCTTCTTCACCTTTAGAAGATCCTTCCGCAATTGCCTTACACAAACCTTTTCCTCTGATAACCTTTGTAGGTTTGATATCAAGATCGTATTCTTGTACTTTAGCTCTCTAAGAGGCCCTTTTGTTCACATTGATCTCTTGTTGTGTTAGAAGCATCTTCAATGCCAAATCAAGAACAAATGCCTTAGAGTGAGAGTTTAGGATGTAGAACCTAAATTTTTTCACTGCTTTCACCAAAGCATATGCATTCTTCTCAATCAAAGAATATTTCAATTCATGTTTCTTAAGAGGGATGCTCATGAATGCTATCGGGGCCTCAGTATTGTCTTTTTCAGGTTGTGTAAGTATAGCAAATAAAGTGTTCTCAGATGCATAGCATACAAATGAAAATCTTTAGGGAAATCTGGATAAGAAAGGATAGGAGCATTAGCAATCGCAGACTTGATTTGTTCGAAAGAAGCTTTACCTTCCTTTGTCCACTTAAAATTTGTATTCCCTTTCATCATATCCACAATTGACTTTGTAATCTCAGAGAAGTTTGGTACAAACCTTTTTATGATTGTCGAAAATGCTTGGAAGAAATTGGTAGATGTCAAGGGAGACTGCGATTTCAATAGCAGATATTTTTTGCAATTTTTACTGCTAACAAAAATCCAAGTACAGCTTCCGCATAGGTATTGCGATTTGTTTGTAAAATTTATGCACCTTAGAAGGTGCAAAATTGGGTAAGAAAGGGGCACCTAGGCTGGTAACAAGAAATGAACCCTTCTACAAACCAAAACATTGCACTAACTATGAAGTAAAACTTCAATTAAGCATAGCTTGAAGCAATTGAATGTTACTTCCAAAGAGCAACCCTTCAGAGGATATTTCACCCCATCAATTATGCAATCGCTTGAGAAGTATCGTTCTCAAGGATTAAGCTGAATATTTGCAGATCATCAAGCTCTACAAATGCTCAAGTAGACTCAATAGAGAAAATAAACTTGGATGCCAAATGAGAGACCTTTATTTACTTTTTAGAATCTTCCTCTAAAAGCCACTTAACCTTTTAGACACATCCAAAATATTCTTATAAAACCTCATTGCACTTTTTAGATAAAAAGTAACTTTATAAAATAAAAGTGCACCTCAACTAAAAAATATAACAGTTTGGCCCCATTTAAAAAGCAATGATTAAATATAATAGAAATAATATCTCCAAGAACATAATAAACCATCCAATCTCCAAATAAATGCCAGAATGACTCTCTCATTACAACCTCCAGTGTACGAGAGTCCATAATAGACTGATTCGGCATGCAAAACAACGTCAGTCGAAATGGGGACATGACAGTCTGCCCTTCCTGAAATTGCTTGTCCTCAAGCAATGGTTGAACAAGAAACCAATCCATCCACCCGGATCCCAAATGTAGCTATGATCTAAAACTCTATCAATCAACGTCGGCTCCTGTAATATCCTTTGTAATATAACCAAGAGGAATCCATAAATGAATCATAAACCACTGCTCAACTGAACCCCAACTCCATAACTGCCACAGTCAGGAACCCATGTGACACCAACTTCGAAAACATCAGAACCCAAGTAGATACCATCAACACATCCCACTAGCTTAAGTGGAATGTACAATCCAACTCTACAACAACTCCCAAACAGAATTGTGCCAAGTGCAGAGAATCCACACATTGTACACCTACTACAGTCAACATATCTCTACAGATCACCGACCACAGTCTCAACAACAAAACTCCCATGCATCACTGATGGAGAATAGTCATCACATGGTAGATAGTAAAAACTAGAGCCCAAACCAAATCTGACAAACATAAAGTCCTCAACACCTGGATCAAAAGCAAACCAATGAACATACCCTGCAATATAATTCCAGTAAAAAGAATCAATCCCAGTCAAAGACTCATCCTGCGAATGTGATATGACCAACTATGACTGATCATTAGCTAAGTCAGAGGATGATATAGCCAAAGGCGCAGAATCAACAACAACATCACTTGTCATTATGCCATCAGTAGTAGAGACCATCACCAAGTCAAACATACCACAATGCTCAGTTGTAGCACCCAACTCAACTAAACTTGCCTCCACTAAAAATGAACCGAACATGCCAGTACTAGAATTGAGGACAGATATATCCTCATCTCCACTGCCTCTATCAACCTCAACCATGGACATCCTCGAATCACCAAACACCATGGTCTGTGACTGTACATAATCTAGTAAAGATTAAAGTCACTTTAGCTCCATACTTACCATAGCTAAATGAAACTGTGATTCCTTGAAAGCCAACTCTGTACTCTCAAGAAACTCAGAAGTCACCTTAAGATGAAGCTCATCCACATATCTCTTAGAATCCTGGAGAGCCAAATGAGTATACATCAAGGAATTTCAAGTATCCTCCAGCTCATGAGAAAATTGGTCGACCTCCTCTTCCTTCTTCTTCAATGCATCTGAATAGATCACCACAAGATTAAGGAGATGATCACGATCTGAAAGTAAGTGTATGTAACTTACCTTCATTGCTTCCATGCCTTCCTTGATCTACTGTAAGTCATCACAAGAAGAACTTGATGTGACTCCTTTCTGTCTCTCCTGCAGTTGAATCATCCAAATGTGATAAACCTATGAAGATGATGCAGATAAACCATTACCTGAAGATGTGCTAATGTCTCCTTGTATCAAATCAACATTTTTTTTTTCCTTGTTATAGGAAAAGTACTTCAATCCTTAGGCCTATCAATCAGGCTCATTAACCATGTACATGCCATAGGTGACACATTCCTCTTTTTTGTCCAAACCCACCATAAATCTTTTGCCAAAAGTTTAGAAATTTCACCCTCCTCCTCAAACAAGATTATGAACATGATGGAATGCATCGATGCTAATACGCTGCTGGGATGAAACTCATTAATAATATTCAAAAATGTGTTAAACATCATGCAAATTTCACCGATACAACCTATTGCCAACATAATGTTTTCAAATCTACACCTTGCAAATACTTCAAGTAATCTTGCCCTCTTTGTGAAATAAGGGTCTCAGATGTTGTTCAACTTTTCGAAGCTTTTTACCATGGCATGAAATACCTCTCTCATAATCTGATCATCATAAGAATTAAGGCTAGCTATTATCCTCATAATTTCACTAATCCAAGAGAGAGTTGTAACTCCTATTACCTCATCATGATGTCTCAATAATCGGGGCTTAACCAATGAACCAAATGCTGGAGATAAAGTTGTTTGTATAGCATCCGGTCTTGACTGATCAAACTTGCCTATATAAGTTTCCAACTCCTCCAAAGTTCTTAGAAGGTCCTGTATTCGCTGAAATGGGCAATCTAATTTCTTCTTTGCATTGTGCATTCTTTCTTCCAAATCCCTGTCTCCCACTAATGCCATACTGATAATTGTATTCATTTTGAAATAACCCAGTCAGGCTGGCAGGAAACCGCTCTGATACCACTGTAATGATGCCTACCAATTGAGCCTTTCAAACCACTAATACTGGCCTGTATAATTTCATCTAACACTTGGCATACTACTATTGAAGGTCAATTCTGTACTTAAGATATTGTTGTGTAACAATTCCAAGCTGATGTAAAAAGGTTGCCAAAAGAACTAGACTAGTCTGAGACAATTTAACAAATAGTTGGCAAGCAACGTAGGATAAAACTTCAAAAATATGCAATGATGGCCAATGCTAAAATTGTTTTATTCAAATCCTTCTTATTTTTTCATTGCAATACTTGAGCTAGCAAAAGGATTACAAACTGAATCTTAATTCGATACCAAATTTTAGCATACATTTAATTGCCAAATTTTAAAACTATTATTTCTTTTCTTCACTAATTGTAAATGTAATGCAATCAAAATAGAAACCTAGGAAGTGTTGAAGGATGCCAAAATACTGAGGAAATTTTGTCAACCAAACAAAGCCTGCACTGTCAGCTTCTGGATTTGCACATAATGACTGTGTATTGCAAACAAAACCCCTTCAAAAATGGACGCCACTGAACCAGGTAGCTACGATTTATATATTTCAAAGTCATTGCATTTGTTGGACAAACATAACTGCCTGTACCATGCCTAGTCCCTAAAAATTCTTTTGATTTTTTAATGCCCCAATGACTACTAAAAATGCCTGGAAGAAATTCACAGATGTCAAGGGAGACTGCGATTTCAATAGCAGATATTTTTTGCAATTTTTACTGCTAACAAAAATGCTAGTACAGCTTACGCACTAGTACTTTGATTTGTTTGTAAATTTTATGCACCTTAGAAGGTGCAAAATTGGGTAAGAAAGGGGCACCCAGGCTGGTAACAAGCAATGAACCCTTCTACAAACCAAAATGCTGCACAATGGAGGTAATTTGAACCAAAATCCCTGCCTTCATATGCCAGTTCAAAATGCAGAAAAAATGTGCTTCAAACTCTGCTAAACCCGCCCCAAAATAGATGTAATTAATGTGGAGTATCCTTGGATGAAATCAAACCCAAATGTTGTTCTTAAACCCCTGTGAAATTACTCAAAGATATTAGCACTTATATATTTGAAACCCTAGCTGAAAAAGGCAGAGATAAATCCCTGGGAATCCTGCTATAAATCCACCTAAAAATGTACCAAAATTGAATAGGAATGTGGTTGGGCACTCCCTTGTAAGATTCAAACCCTTCTTGATGTCTTCTTGCTCTTCCAATGATGTAATGCTGAGAATTACTGACTATGAATTAAAACTTCAATTAAGCACAGCTTGAAGCAACTGAATGTTACTTCCAAAGAGAAATCCTTTAGAGCATCTTTCACCCCCTCAATTATGCAATCGCTTGAGAGGTATCGTTCTCAAGGATTAAGGTGAATATTTGTAGACCGTCAAGCTCTACAAATGCTCAAGTAGACTCAATAGAGAAAAAAAACTTAGATACCAAATGAGAGACCAATGGGAACTATTTATTTACTTTTTAGAATCTTCCTCTAGAAGCCACTTAACCTTCTAGAGACATCCAAAATACTCTTATAAAACCTCATTGCACTTTTTAGATAAAAAGTAACTTTATAAAATAAACGTGCACCTCAACTAAAAAATATAACATTTTGGCCCCATTTAAAAAGTAATGATAAAATATAATAGAAATAATATCTCCAAGAGTATAATAAACCATCCAATCTCCAAATAAATGCCAGAATGACTCTCTCATCACAACCTCCAGTCTATGAGAGTCCATAATAGACTGATCCGACACACAAAACAACATTAGCCGGAATGGGGACATGACACTATGTTATCTAATTAACTTCAATCAAACAAATATGATTAAAAAACATATGAATGCTGTAGGAGTGAAACATCATCATTTTATACATTTTCAAATAAACATATGTAAAGAACTA
The DNA here is from genome assembly GCA_028749045.1 of Cupressus sempervirens. Classification (NCBI taxonomy): domain Eukaryota; kingdom Viridiplantae; phylum Streptophyta; class Pinopsida; order Cupressales; family Cupressaceae; genus Cupressus; species Cupressus sempervirens. The sequence goes on from CM053793.1 coordinate 551,999,502, forward strand.
AAATACTAAAAGGCTCAATACAAGAATATTACTCAATCTTTTCTCTTTTATTAATCAACCTGGTTCAAGGCTTCGTCGAGAAAGAACTAGCATGAAAACTCGACATCCTTGCCACTTCAACCAGAGTTTAAATTCATTTTTACATAATATTACAATACAATCTGAATTCTCTTCTTGGCCCTTAACAAGGGATCCTTTTCAATATCTTCAATACGTCATGGTGATCATGGAGAAGATGAAAACTGAGCCAATGACAAATAAAACATATCATGAAGAACAAATCAAGCATGCATTCCCATCCCAATTTGCACAATAGGTTCAACATTGAACTAGAGTAGGGAGAAGGTGGATTTTCCCAATAGGATACATCGATCACTATACCACAACATAGCCCTTTCGAGGCTAAAAATTCAAGAACTTTTGTTCTTCCACAAATGCCCTTTCGAGGCCAATATTACAAGGATTTTCATTCTTCCATTTCTTCACTTTTCAAAATTCCAAAACATGGTATGTGATGACAAGTAGGGGCCCATAACACCCTACCCTCTTTCCCTCTTCTCATCATGAGAAGAGACTCTACACTGTTGGTGTCCAACTAAAGCCCTTCCCCTATACATGGCCACTTCTTCCCTATCCAAGGGTGAGTGATGCCAAAACAACCCACAAAATCCCTTCGAAAATCAAGTAAAACATGAAGGAAAAGCATTCAAGAAAACAAGTTTCATTCCCTCCCAAGCATACCCAACATACATACAAGAATACCAATGAAAACACAATAACACACGCATAAACAACATTAACCAAATGAGTTGAAGAATCCTACCTTCACAATAAGGTTATTGCCAAATGAACCAATTTGAGATGAGTTTTTCCTTCCTTCTTTCAATCTTAAAAATTTCTCTCTAAAACTAGAGATTAGGTGAACACCCTAAACCCTCTCAAAAAAATCTCTAAATAAGATCAAAACTCAACCACCTAAAAAGGGCAATAACTTCCCCCACTTGGCTAAAATTATAGAGGCTTCTAACTCAACTATACCTAAGGCTAACCTCAAGGTGGAGTTAAAGTCATTCAACCCATGATGAAATTATTCAATTTTCGCACTAAAGAAAAAATGGAGTTTTTGAGTGACCATAAAAGTCAACAAAAGGGGCTAGGGAGGTGTAAAATGTCCCCAACCCATACCCATACCCTTTGGCTACTTAGATTTCATGATTTTAGGCCTTAAGGATTAATTAGGGACCTATCAAAAGCTAGGAAATTTTTAGGATTTAATAACAACCCTCTAAAATGTAGATTACTGACTAATCCTGATTAGGGTAATTAACCTTGATTACTCATTGATTAAAAAAAAAGTAACTAACCTAAACTAACTTAGATATATAGGTTACTTAGGTAATCCTAACTATCATGCAGGAATGCATATACAATTCACGAGTGTCAAGTGACACTATAAAAACACTATTACAAATCATTAACATTTAAAGATTACAAAATGATACATTCATTCAAACCACAATACAAATAAAACACAAACAATGGGGTTTGCATCTTTTGTTAGATTCAACCCTAGATTTCACAATTGGTACATAGGATTCAGTTTCGTTTGTCCATTAGATTTCTTCGCTAAAATATCTTGCACACTCATTGCACACATCAATAACACAAGAAAATCACATGCATATATGTATATAACGTATCAGGGAAATTACATAAATTAAAACATCCATCTTTCAAATAAGTTAACTATTTAATTCATTTCTACTTACATTTAATCATCATAAATCACAAAATCAATATAACATAACTTATCAATTAATTCAGATTAAAATACTAGAATAATCATCATTAGGCATGCATATAATTAAACATCATAAACATCGTTAATAAGGCATAATGAACTATCTGAAAGCATAAAACCTAATCATTGAGGTACCAAAATCAATACCCTCATTATTAGGTGAAAATACCTCGCATCATTGTTAGCGAAATTTTAATGTTTAAACAGTCGAGATAATGTAGTATGTTCTTGAATCACTAAATATTTAAAACATGAATGTATTAGCTGATCTCAGTTCTTATAAGGACATCTAAACCTTAAAACATTATTCCATATCCATTCTAATCTCCTATAATAGATTTAACACAGAAAATTCATATTTTATAATTACATACGAGGAGGGACCTTACACTAGTGCAAAGGTTATATTATTGGCCAAAGTTAGAAAGGGATGTAACCAAGTATGTGGAGCAGTGCGTGATATACATGAAATCCAAAGGAGGAATGAGTAATTCAGGTTTATATCATCCTCTACCAATTCCAAATTGGTCATCGGATTGTGTAAGTATGGATTTTATTGTTGGGTTGCCAAAAACTAAGCATGGTTGTAATAGCATCTATGTTGTTGTTGATAGATTTATCAAAATGGGGAATTTCACTCCATGTAGGACAACTAATGATGCTAGTCATATTGCCCATATATTCTTCAAAGAGGTTGTATGAATTCATGGACTTCCATAAGCATTGTGTCAGACAGGGATGTTAAATTTATGAGCGATTTTTGGAAAACCTTGTGGAAAAAGTTTGGTACAAACATGTCATTTAGTTGAGCTTACCATCCCCAAACTGATGGTCAAATTGAGGTGGTTAATAGGACCTTAGGGAACCTTCTAAGATTCCTAACTAAGGAATATGGTCAAAGTTGGGATGTTATTATTTTACAAGCAAAGTATGCCTATAATAATAATAGGAATAGGACCACTAGAAATAGTCCTTTTGAGATAGTTTATGGGATGCATCCAAGGGGTGTATGTGAATTGAGGAATATTGGTGATATGGATTAGAGAAGTGGTCAAGATGAAGAATTTCTTCAAACCATGAATGTGATTCAAGAGCAAGTCAAGCAAACTATCCAACCAAACACTCAAAAGCTCAAAGCCAAAGTGGATGAAAAGAGAAAGGATATTCAGTTTTTTGTTGGTGACTATGTAATGGTCCATTTGAATAAAGCAAGGTTTGTGTTCCTACCAAGTTATAGATGAAGAGGGTAGGTGCTTGCAAAATCTTGGCAAAATATGGAGAAAATGCCTACAAGATAGATTTATCATCCAATTTAGACATATTCTCAATTTTCAATGTATAATACTTGGTGGCATGTAAAGGCATGTTACCTCAAGTTAGATTAGATGTTCAAGATGACCTTGAACCTACTACAGCACCTAGCATCAACAAGTTGGAAGTAAAGAAAGTGTTAGACTCGAGAGTAAAGAAGTCTATAAGGCAGAAGGTATATATGGAGCATCTCATAAAATGGAAGAGCAAGACAACTTTAGAGGCTACTTGGATTGCTGAGACAGAAGTCAAGACGGTTGGAATACCCCTAGACATATTGCCATCAGGCGGGACTTAGTTTTTTTTATGGGGGGAGTATAGTGTAGGAGCACCTAGGTAGGCTAAAGGGTAGACCTAGGGCTTCTTTGTTTATTTGGGCTTGTAGTGTTTCTAGCAACATCACTGGATAAATAATGGGACCAACTTGGTCCTAAGGTGAGGTCAAATAGGTTGAAAGAGCTCAAAATGGCAATGTTGCTAAAATTACTCCAAAATTGCTCATTTGGCTCTTTGAGCATTTTTGGGTTTTGAGGGATAAATAGGTCAAATAGGTATTTGGGGGACCTTTTTTTTACCTATCTAAGACCTTTCTCATGGATTGGTAACCCATGGAGAAAATTTGAGAAGTAAACCTGCAAAATTGCAAAAATTGCTCATTTTTGAAACGTTCTCATTTGACATTTTTTGCAAATTTCTTGCAAACAGAGCAAGTTATTAGTTGGAGTTAGTTAACTACTTGAAGTAGGTTTGGGTGCTCATGGAATTAATTTATAAGGCCAAACTCATTCTTGTTCATGGGTTGAAAAAGTAAATTAATGCATTGTATGGACTATGAGAATAGCAAGTAAATGACAATTTTTGTTTTTCGGTGTTCATAGCATGAAAGTGGATCGACTATATAAATATTTGTGTTGGAATAGTTAGGGTGGATTGTTTTAAGATTTTATACTTAGATTTTTTTTCCTTTGTAGAAAGTTTTGTGTGGTTAAGTAAATTGTTTTGTGAATCAGTGGTATGTTGTTCTGAATAGAGCAATATGTGGAAAATGGAGTCTTAGGGCCACTTCCCACCATATGCATGGTACAACCTCTTGGAATTTGGAAATATACTCTTTGTACATTATGTATAGAGAAATAGAGCCAATGGGAAGCATATCAAGCATTTGTAGTGTGATGCCCTAGGTAAGAAAACCATGTTTGGTTAAGGATTACATATCTGAAAAAGAGCACTTGGAGTGGATTGAGAGTATAAAGACATCAATCAAGGCATGTGGTGAGTATGAGGATGGTATAGACTAACTTCAAATTGAAGGAGAAGTCTTGATAAGAATTTTTAAATGGTTTTTAACCCAAACAACACCAAAACCCTTAAAACCCTCAAAGTAAGCCTAAAATGTGCTTGTATTGTATGGACAAGTTGAGGGCTTAAGAATGCCAAAATCTTCAAGTACTCTAAAAAGGGTATCCATAAAGATGATTTGTTTTGGTCATTGTTAAGGGATTTTTTTAAATATCTCATTTTTGGTGAGTTTGGAGGGCTAATCCTTGTAGCCTTTTCCAAGCTTCTAAGTATAAATTGACCTGTGGATTGAAACTCGAATAGGGTTTTGTACTTGTTTTGAGTTTGGTGTGTTGATAAGTGGCCTAAGGCATGCCTAGGTATCCATTTCATCATGTGGGCGATTGAATCAACATTGGGATTATTTATGTGTTTGTGAAAGTCATGAACAAGCTTGTACTAACCTATTGATGTGCACTAGTTAAAGAAGTATGATCTCTTTAATAGAATACTCAAAAGCATAGGGTGTAGGGTTTCTGAGCAAGACTGGTAGTCACATCAGTTAGTCATCACTGTGACCGAGCTATCTTACGAAGGCTGGACTATGTATATTAGACTTGTTCATAGCTTAGTTGAAGTTGACATATTTGTTTGGAATATAACAAACATTGAGGTAAACAATTTTTAGCTAACTTGAATACGTGTTTTAATGATCATGGAGTAATTTAAGTAGATGATTATGCATTTTGTTATGGATCATTAATCCCTGTGCAAGGTGATTAACCAATCATAAAAATAGAAGGATTAAGCAGCAAAAGTGAAGAATTTGGATTGTTGATTTTGTTCTAGAAACTTCTCTAGTTTGTAATAAAAGGAGGATCCAAACCCTATTTTCAATAGTGTGTGTATGTATGTGTGATAAACATGACTTTTGGATGCTAGAAGTGAAGTTTGAAGGAGAATTAGACAAAGGGACCAAGAAGAGTAGTCAAGGGAAGAATATAGATATATCATATTAGAGATTAGATTAGAGATTGGAAAGAGGAGATTTGTAATCAGCATATTAATTGTAAATAAAAGGATCAGGTATTGATACATTCTAGCAAGTGTTTCAAGGTAAATTTCTAAATAGAGTGGTCCTAATAGGCCTATTGTAAATCTCCTAAGAGAGTGCTTACTTAGTTATATGTTTTAAAGCTTTAATCAAGATAGACTGAATAAGTCTTGTAAGCTCTTAATAGGGAAGACCCCTCATAGGGTAGATTATCAGAAGTGATCAAGTTGTAGCACTAACAGGAGAAATTTATTGATGTAGTAGTGAACATTTATGGGCGCCATCCCCACCCTAGTTTTATCTTTACCTTGGAGGATTTTTGGGTAACCAAAATCTTTGTGTTATGTGCTGATCATTTGTTTACATGTTTCATGGATGTGAGTAGCTATTAGATTTGATACATCATTGCAATAAATGTTTATATGATTTATGATATTACTCTTAGAAGGGATATAGGTGAAGTTATCAGATTTGATAATTGTCTCCAAGGGTAAAAAATTTGTACATCCTGATTCACCCCCCCCCCCCCACATTAGTATCTAAATTTCCCAATAGACTTGCAACAATTCTTGTGTTGCAAGGTTTGATAGGAACTCTGAAAAATTGGATGCACTTCATCTAAACAAGATCACAAACCCTTTGAACAAAGAAGTCATGTCATGCTAGCTGTCCATGTGTGATAGTTATGTGGATTTAGAGGAACTAGACAAGAAAAGGTCTCTCTCATTTCTTACAAGGTGTTTATTTTGATATAGTTCTGGTTTACTGATATAAGTGATAGAAACAAGAATAAAAATACCCCTCATAATGAAAAGAACTGAACTTCAGATGCTAGAAACAATGCATATACAAGAAAAGAAAAAAATAACTTTAGTTGAGTATCATGTGCACCTTTAAAATTTCTGATGAAAATAACAGAAAATCTCTCGAGAAGAACTTTCTAGTGCTTCTTTTGGATTGAGAAACAGAGCTAAAATGAGCAAGTTATGCCCCTCGAAATGCAAAAAGAGTTATCAAACTTCAATAGAAAAAAATGTAGCATATTGGTTAAATAACCAAAAAAGAACTAAACCATTGTATCTATCTTGAAATTAGCTTTTTGATGGTATCTTGTTTGGCCAAAAATGCCTCTGTATTCTCAAGTTATTGCAAAAAAACCACAAGTACCTTGTTATGCCAAGAAAACCCCCTTGGGGCTAAAAAAATAGCCCCTTGGGTTGTAACATGACCACAGGTGAGCATTGAAGGCCCCAAGCAAAGCTTAGGTGGTGGTTTCACAAGAATCATCGACAGGGGGACACTACTGCAGAGGCATGATAGCGTGCTAGTAGGGGAGGAGCAGAGATGAGCATCAAGGCCCCATGGTGCCGCAGTGGTGGTCTCATCTTCCCAGTGGTGGTGCGTTTATTAAAATGTGTTGCACTTTTTTAAAAATACAAAATTTTTTTGTGTTTTTTAAATAAAAATTGTCTCAGAGTGTGTGCCAACAGTCGTATGACCCTAGTATGCAAAACAAAATTGTCTCCCTTGTCAATAGTGTCCAAAATCAAATTTTTTATAAGAAAATATAGGTTTTGACATGCTCTAAATCCAACTATGATGTCCATTTGGACTCGAAGTGTTCTAAATCTTAGAGAACCCCTGTTTCCATATAAAATAGTCAAAAAATGCCAAATTTGATCCAATAACCCCTTGTTCTTTGTTCCTTCAAAAATTTGAACAAGTTGCAGTAGATCCAACTCTAATACCATGAATGGATTTGATAAGAACAAATCCACAGATTATGTACAACACCTACATGCAAGAACCTGTCACAGAGAATCAAAGATAAGAAAAGACAAGAGTTTGGCTCTGAAAATATGCAAGATATATTATCAAACAAAAAGAATGAGTAAAATATACAATGGATCAATCCTTATAGAAGGATATTGTAAAACCTAAAGGGGAAACCCTAAGAGGTCAATGGCATCTAATAATTAAATGACAATGCATGTGCATAAAGTGGAATCTTAGGGAGAAAAGGCAATTTAATAAATGTAATTCAATTAATCCTTTACTCTAGCAATAACAATAATAACAAGTGTTTTTATAGAAAAGGGCATGGGGAGTTTAAAGTCATTAGACATGTTGATTGGATTTTTAAACTATATATTTTGTGCTGGAAGGAATAGGAATGTAATGATTTTGTAGGATGTAATGTCCCTATTTTGGAGGATTTAATTATTTATAAAGTTATCGATAAAAAAATATATTACAAGGTAACTTTATATTTAATTAAGAGATATATCTTATAAAGTCATTAAATAAAATAATGTTCTAGAGGTTGCTAGAAGGAGCAGAGAAATAATTAAAAAAAGAGGCCGACCTATCGAGGAAAAAAGAATAAATAGGCATTGAGGGCTCATTGCCTATCATCGAGATTTATTATTGATAATTTCTTATGTGCGTTGTGGAGCTTAGGGTTTCTGCAAGTAGTCACAATTGGCCATTGAGAACAAAAACTCTCAATTGGTATGCAATTTTGAGAGTGTGAAAGATCACCTGAATTATTGCAGCTGTGGGAAGGATATTTCAGTCCTTTCACTTGTGCTTAATTGTTGGTTTGGAGTTTCAAGTGGAGTTGCACTTTCACCATATCATCTTCAGCAGTCAATCTCCAGTATCTAATCAATCCAAGTTCTTCATTTCAGTTTGTAGTTGTAACAAGTTCTCAATTGTATACATCCAGTTAGGGTTTGTCTGTAATGTGCCATGTCATAATGTTTTGGTGCTGAGAACTGCCATATCATTTGTAAAAATATTTGGTTTTCATTGAATGAATACATTGGCACTATTATTTCCTTATTTCGGCAATATACTTTAGCAGTGTATTAAATTTTGAGTTTTGTTTAGTGGCCTATTCGAAAGGGTCATTAGATAGGAATATTTTAATCCACGAGGACCGAATCCATGTCTATATGTCACTTCACATGGGATCGAAATATTTTGTTTACAATACCCCTCTTCATAATGAAATAATCTAACCCTCCAGTTCTGTTTGTGCTATTTCATATGTTGCTTCCTCTCTTGTACTTTGTTGGGGCTTCTATTGCTTCTATAGTTTTTGTGTTTGAGGAAGAGCACCACAAAGAACATGTGGGTCCTTTCATTTTCTTTATTCTATGTTGGGTTGCTCACATGCTTTTATATTTGTGTGAGGCTTGGGGTTTGAAAATTCATCATAATTTGGAGGACTTTTGGAGAGTATTATATACTATCATTTGACATGTAGTTTTGAATTATTTGTGACCATTTGAGAAATATTTGGAGGGTATTATCCCTAGTTTTGGTGGATTAAAAAAATAAAATTGGTGACACACTAGAGGATATTCATTTTTTATATTTATAAAAAAAAATCGCATTAATTATCATAATGAATTTATAATGTATGTTTCTAAAATGTACTTTAAAAAAATTTATTATGATGATTGTTTAAAAGGATCATTTTCATTTACGATCATGATAAGCAACCTATAATCTATCATTTAAATCAATGATTATTCATCAAATTAATGTTTAAAAATAACATTTTCCTTTCAAAACCAATACCAAAGGACACTTAACGATTACAATGCAAAGAAGCTAGTGTCTAAAGGCTTGATCATTTACTGTCTATTAAGCACGCAAAAAAGGGTCATAGATCCAACATAAACTTACAGAGAAGCATTAGTCTTACTAAACTCTCTTTGTTAAAATGCAAAATGATAAAAGTAGGTAGGAATATCATTTTATTACCGGATTTTGTGGACTAATCTAGTATAGTTGAACTGAGTTGCAGATGTAAAATTCAGTAGTTTAGTACATTAATTTTATGTTTTTATGATGAAGAGCTAGTCCTTGCTTACAACAAATTGCTCAATAAGCATTGTCAACATCTTGACTGGAAATTGCTATGCTAAGATTGGTGGCAATGATCCTGATGTGGGTATAAGCTGTAGAAATCGGCCTAATGCATCACTGATACAGAGCACTGTTGAAGAGGCTCTGGAAGATGTAAGAGCATCAACCATCATTGGAAAAAAAATATTGTTATGATTTTGAAAAATTGAAATCTTGATTGTTTTAAATATTAATGAAATCTAAAATGATGATGATAGATGTGGAAGGCTGTATTCCACCATGGAATCTCATGGACTCAAATCATTGTGTACAAAATATGATAAGAAAGTTGAACCTGAATTGCAAGGAAATGTTTTGCCTTGTTCGCACAACATTGCAACCAAAGCATAAACATATTCAACATTTAACAATTTCACAAAGATTGTGTTTTCCTGAAAGTTTTTGAAGGCTTTTCAACAAATCATTTTGTACGTATCCTGCACTAATTGTAGTGATGACAATGAGACCAGTTCGATAAAAGCTGGTCCAGGTTGTGGAATTGCATTTTCCTTCCATATCCTGCAAAATTCTAGTCCACGAGGAGACATCTCTTTTAGGCATTATGTCGAACAGTTCACCTTCTTTCTCTACGCTTCCACATTTTGCATACATGTCTATCTGCAGACATTAATTTTAGGAATTCTGTCGAACAGTTCACCTGCTTTCTCTACTCTTTGACATTTTGCATGAATGGCTACCTGTGGACATTAATTTGCTTACATTGGCTTCAGCAGACTCGCATAATAAATTTTTGGCAGTAGCAGTACTTCAACACTTGTAATGTGTTAATTTGTAGTGATTCCTAAAAATTCACTCTATAACACTTCAAATAATGAGTCCATCAAATTGAGGTATAATAGGGGAGATAACCCACTACTTAAACATCTTAATTTTGCACTTATCAAAATCCTATGTAAAAATTTCAAATCGCTCCTAGTTTTTTGCAGTTGCTTACTTGGTGAGTTGCCTACTTATAACTAAGGTTTCAAGTCCATGTCACCCATTATGATGCCACATCAACATGCTTTTTGCCAAGCTGTCCAAAACAGCACAAAAAAAAAGTGATACCAATGGTCATGTATAAAGGGTACCCATAGTTGAACAGCTGACGTGGCATCACATCATTGGTTAATTTTTATAACTCAATTTTTGGTAGTTTGCATTGTAGTAACAACATTAAAGTCACAAGTATTGGTACAATGTTGTCAAAAAAATTAGACATTAAGTCAAATAAGTGTCGGTATAAAGTGAACAACTCCTATTACCACTATTGGAATGCGTTCAACTTCTGGGTCCTCTCCCCTAGTTTCATTCATTTTAGAAATTAAAATTTTCATGTGTTTTGGTGTTTAGCTAAAATTTAGAAGTAAGAAGTCTCGAGTTCCAACCCCACCCCCTCACACCCACCCCCCCCCCCCCATCGTGGTGTTGCCCAATTGAGGGACCACCAGGTTCGTGCCTGTGGCCCTATGTGTGGGGGTTATCCTCCACTGATGAAGTGTGCAAAACATCTAAGGCTAAAAAGCATGCCCAAGAATACAAGCCCAATGAAACTAAGGTCCATAACCAACACCGGCCTCTGGTGTTTTGATGTTTGGCTAAACTTTAGAAGTAAGAAGTCTTGAGTTCCAACCCCCCCCCCCCCCCACCATCGTGGTGTTGCCCAGTTGAGGGACCACCAAGTTTGTGCCCATGGCCCCATGTGTGGGGGTAATCCTCCGTTGATAAAGTGTGCAAAACATCTAAAGCTAAAAAACATGCCCAGGAATACAAGCCCAATGAAACTAAGGTCCATAACCAACACCAGCCTCTAGTGTTTTGATGTTCGGCTAAACTTTAGAAGTAAGAAGTCTTGAGTTCCAACCCCCCCCATCATGGTGTTGCCTGGTTGAGGGACCGCTAGGTTCATGCCTGTGGCCTATGTGTGAGGGTTATCCTCCACTAATAAAGTGTGCAAAACATCTAAAGCTAAAAAACATGTCGAGGAATACAAGCCCAATGAAACTAAGGTCCATCACCAACACCAGCCTCTAGTGTTTTGGTGTTTGGCTAAACTTTAGAAGTAAGAAGTCTCGAGTTTCACATCCCCGTTGCCTAGTTAAGTGACCTCTAGGTTTGTGCCCGTGGCCCCGTGTGTGGTGGTTCTCCTCCACCGATAAAGTGTGCAAAACATCTAAAGCTAAAAAAAATGCCCTGGAATACAAGTCCAATAAAACTAAGGTCCATCACCAACACTGGGCTTTGGTGTTTTGGTGTTTTGGTGTTTGGCTAAACTTTAGAAGTAAGAAGTCTCGAGTTCCACACACCCCATCCCCCCCCCCCCCCCCCTCCATCATGGTGTTGCCCAATTGAGGGACCGCTAGGTTCGTGCCCGTGGCCCCATGTGTGGGGGTTATCCTCCACTGATAACATGTGCAAAACATCTAAAGCTAAAAAACATGCCCAGGAATACAAGCCCAATGAAACTAAGGTCCATCACCAACATTGGCCTCTGGTGTTTTGGTGTTTGGCTAAACTTTAGAAATAAGAAGTCTTTAGTTCCAACCCCCCACCCCATCGTGGTGTTGCCTGGTTGAGGGACCGCCAAGTTCGTGCCCATGGCCCCATGTGTGGGGTTATCCTCCACTAATAAAGTGTGCAAAACATCTAAAGCTAAAAAACATGCCAAGGAAGCTACCAGGGTAGAGGTAGTGAGCTAAAGAATCAAGGTAAGAGCAAGTTTATAGAGAAAATTAGCGACAAATCTTCAAGAGGTAGTTATAATAGAGGGAGAGGCAACCAAGGAGGATCAAATAGAGGGAGAGGTTCAGGTAGATCCAACTCATACTTTGCAAGCATGAAATGCTATAAATGTGGCCAGTTAGGTCATGTAGCCTATAGATTCCCAGATAAGCCTTATTCCTCAAACCAAGACAAAAGAATGGCATATGTGCAAGAGGATTGCAGAAAAGAATTAGATGTGGACCACATTGAATTTGAAAAAGTTGAGAACCTCATGTTTAGGAGAGTGTTGATAAAGCAACCAGTTCTTGATGAACCTAAAGATAGGAGGGCATTATTTAGGATAAAATACAAAATCCTAGGAAAAGTATGCAAGGTAGTGGTTGATTCAAGTTCTACTGATAATCTAATAGCAAAGGAGGCTATTAATAAACTGAAATTTCAGAAGATACCTCATGAAAACCCTTACAAGGTTACTTGGATCAATAAGGGACAGAGCATCTTGGTGAATGAGCAATCTTGGGTGGAATTCTCCATAGCAGGATATAAGGACAAGCTGTTGTGTGATGTTTTTCCTATGGATGCTTGTCATCTTTTACTAAATAGGCCTTGGAAATTTGATAGGGAGGTTGTGTATGATGGAAGAGATAATGCCATAATTTTTAAGAAGAGAGGAAAGACCTTAAAAATTCAATCATTGTTAGAAGGGGAAGAATCTTAGCCCAAAGTACCCAGTGTGCTATTTCGTTGTGGACAAGAGTTTGTTAAAGACCTCAAGGATGAGGAATGTCAAATTTTTTGCAGTAGTGCTAAAGTCTGAAGCTAAGGAAAATGTAACCAAGGAACCCTTACTAGTTGAAGTCCAAACTTTTCTTGAAAAGCACAAGGACATAGTGAGTGATGGTACTCCAACTACTCTACCTCCTAGGAGAGTTATAAGTCATCAAATTGACTTTGTTCCAAGTGCTTCCTTACCTAATAAAGCAGCATAAAAGGTCACTCCATATCAAAACCTAGAAGTGGCAAGACAAGTCCAAGAAATGAGGTATCAAAGTTTGATACAAAAGAGCATAAGCCCATGTGCAGTGTATGTTGTGTTGGCATCTAAGAAAGGAGGAAAATGGAGATTGTGTATGGATTCAAAAGCCATAAATAGGATCACAATCAAGTATAGGTTTCCCATACTTAGGATTAAGGATCTCAAGGATTTCCTTGGAGGAGCCAAATATTTTACTAAGTTGGACTTGAAGAGTGGTTATCACCAAATAAGAATAAATGAGGGAGATGAATGGAAAACAACATTTAAGACTGTTGATGGTCTTTATGAATGGCTTGTGATGCCATTTGGTCTTTCCAATGCTCTTACTACATTCATGAGGCTCATGAATGAAGTGCTCAAGGATTTCATAGGTAAATTTGTAGTTGTATATATAGATGATATACTTATCTTTAGAAAGACTAGAGAAGAGCATATCAAGCATGTTGAGGTAGTTTTGAAGAGGCTTCATGAAGAGAAACTAGCCATAAATCTTGAGAAGCTTGACTTCTTCAAAGAAGAACTTATGTACCTAGGCTTTGTGTTGTCTCAAGGCACAATAAAGATGGACAAGGAGAAGGTTGTTGCAATACTAGATTAGCCAACATCTACTAAGGTAAGAAGTTTCCATGGTTTATCTCAATTCTATAAGAAATTCATTAGGAATTTTAGTAGTATTTGTGCACCTCTGTTGGACACTATAAAGGGTGGAGTCAAGTCTAAGTTTAAGTGGACTCTAAAAGCCAAAAAGTCATTTAAAATGTTGAAGAAACAAGTAGCTACTCAACCTATCCTACAATTTCCTAGTTTTGAGAAATTGTTCACCTTAGAATGTGATGCAAGTGGCTTAGCAGTAGGTGGGGTTTTGAGTCAAGAAGGTAGGCCAGTAGCCTTTTATAGTGAGAAGATTAATGAGGCTAAGAAGAAGTATCCATCTTATGACCTAGAGTTATATGCCTTAGTTCACTGTCTTAGGAACTAGAGACATTATTTGTTGCCCAAAGAATTGTTGTATTTATAGATAATCAAGCTCTTAGCTACATCAACACTCAAGAGAAGCTAAGAAATAGACACTTGAAGTGGATGGAGTACTTGCAATCCTTTACCTTCACAATCAAGCACAAGAAGGGGCAGTTGAACAAGGTGATAGATACACTAAGTAAGATGATTATGATAGTCCAAGAGATTCAGCTCCAAAGCATTAGAATAGAGAGTTTTCAAAATCTCTACAAAGAAGATGAGGACTTTGTTGAAGCCTGCAAGTTATGGAGTAATTTTTTAAATCATTTTCATAGAAAATTTTTAGAATATTCCTTTCAAAATGGGTTGCTATTAAAGGGTAACCAGTTGTGTGTACCAATGGGTTCCATGAGAGAGAACCTAATATAGGAGAAGCATAATGGAAGCCTAAGTGGTCATTTTGGTGTCGATAAAACCATAGAACTAGTTGTCATGCCCAAAAATACAAGGCTAAAACACACAATTTTTTTAATTTTAATTTTTAAGTGATAATCGGATTAAATGTAATACATAAGTATTCGAATAGAATTACTTAACTTCCTCACACTAATGTAAAATAACAAAATTTAAGTACAAAACAAATGTGAATTTTCTTAACATATTTTAATCTTAAATTGCATAAATTGATATATATCACTATGTTATCCAATTAACTTCAATCAAACGAATATGATTACAAAACATATGAATGTCGTAGGAAGAGTGAAACATCATCATTTCATACATTTTCAAATAAACATATGTAAACAACTGAAATACTAAAAGGCTCAATGCAAGAATATTACTTAATCGTTTCTCTTCTATTAATCAACCTGGTTCAAGGCTTCGTCAAGAAAGAACCAGTAAAAAAACCTAACATCCTTGCCACTTCAACAAGAGTTTAAATACATTTTTACATAATATTACAATACAATTTGAATTCTCTTCTTGGCCCTTAACAAGGGATCCTTTTCAATATCTTCAATACATCATGGTGATCATGGAGAAGACGAAAACTGACCCGACGACAAATTAAACATATCATGAAGAACAAATCAAGCATGCATTCCCATCCTGATTTGCATAATAGGTTCAACATTGAACTAGACTAGGGAGAAGGTGGATTTTTCCAATAGGAGACGTCGATCACTATACCACAACATAGCCCTTTCGAGGCTAAAAATTCAAGAACTTCCGTTCTTCCACAAATGCCCTTTTGAGGCAAATATTACAAGGATTTTCATTCTTCCATTTCTTCAATTTTCAAAATTCCAAAACATGGTATGTGATGACAAGTAGGGGCCCATAACACCCTATCCTCTTTCCCTCTTCTCGTCGTGAGAAGAGATTCTACACTATTGGGGTCCAACTAAAGCCCTTCCCCCATACATGGCCACTTCTTCCCTATCCAAGGGTGAGTAATGCCAAAACAACCCACAAAATCCATTTGAAAATCAAGTAAAACATGAAGGAAAAGCATTCAAGAAAACATGTTTCATTCCCTCCCAAGCATACCCAACATACATACAAGCATACCAATGAAAACACAATAACATACACATGAACAAAGCGTGAACAACATGAACAACATAAACCAAATGAGCTGAAGAATCCTACCTTCACAACAAGGTTATGGCCAAATGAACCAGTTTGAGATGAGCTTTTCCTTCCTTCCTTCAATCTTCAAAATTTCTCTCTAAAACTAGAGATTGGGTGAACACCCCAAACCCTCTCAAAAAAACCTCTAAATAAGATCAAAACTCAACCACCTAAAAAGGGCAATAACTTCCCCCACTTGCCTAAAATTCTAGAGGCTTCTAACTCAACTATACCTAAGGCTAACCTCAAGGTGGAGTTAAAGTCATTCAACCCATAATGAAATCATTCAATTTTCGTACTAAAGCAAAAATGGAGTTTTTGAGTGACCAGAAAAGTCAACAAAAGGGGCTAGGGAGGTGGAAAATGTCCCCAACCCATACCCATACCCTTCGGGTACTTAGATTTCATGATTTTAGGCCTTAACGATTAATTAGGGACCTATCAAAAGCTAGGAAAATTTTAGGATTTAATAACATCCTTCTAAAATGCAGATTACTCACTAATCCTGATTAGGGTAATTAACCTTGATTACTCACTGATTAGCAAAAGGGTAACTAACCTAATCTAACTTAGATATATAGGTTACTCAGGTAATCCTAACTATCATGCAGGAATGCATATACAATTCACGAGTGTCAAGCAACACTATAAAAACACTGTTACAAATCATTAACATTTAAAGATTACAAAATGATACATTCATTCAAACCATGATACAAATAAAACACAAACAACGGGGTTTACATCTTTTGTTAGATTCAACCCTGGATTTCACAATTGGTACATAGGGTTGAGTTCCATTTCTCCGTTAGATTTCTTGGCTAAAATATCCTGCACACTCATTGCACACATTAGTAACACAAGAAAATCACATGCATATATGTATATAACGTATTAGGGAAACTACATAAATTAAAACATCCATCTTTCAAATAAGTTAACTATTTAACTCATTTATACTTACATTTAATTGTCGTAAATCACAAAATCAATATAACATAACTTATCCATTAATTTAGATTAAAATACTAGAATAATCATCGTTAGGCATGCATATAATTAAACATCATAAACATCGTTAATAAGGCATACTGAACTATCTGAAAGCATAAAACCTAATCATTGAGGTACCAAAATCAATACCCTCATTATTAGGTGAAAATACGTCGCATCATTGTTAGCAAAATTTTAATGTTTAAACAGTCAAGATAATGTAGTCTATTCTCGAATCACTAAATATTTAAAACATTAATGTATTAGCTAATCTCTGTTCTTATAAGGACATCTAAACCTTAGAACATTATTCCATATCCATTCTAATCTCCTATAATATATTTAACACAAAAAATTCATATTTAATAATTACATATGAGGAGGGACCTTATATCCTCCCCCACTAGCTCTTGACTTCCTCCTGGAAGTCGCACAACTAAAATGTTCATCCTATGCTAGACCTTCTCTAGACTTATTCCAAAATTTACTCTTGTAAATAGAATGATTAATAATTTACACACATAATCAGGGATAATAACCTATTTACCTAATTATTCTTACTAAAAGTGAATTCTAATCCATAACTCTGGCACGTTTACATTTTCCAGGGTTAATTACTCCTTAAAGCATATTGATCACATACAAGCAAAATTCCAATCTAGTACTAATATACTTATAGAGCCTCTAATAATAATGATATCCTAAGATATTCCAAAATTCCACATACCCACTCATAGGGGTAACAACCATACGAGCCTCCCTCAAATGAGGTTTTAAGCAATTTGTCCCTTTATTCAAGGTTAAATACTTTCCCTTTAGAGTTTCTATGATGCACTGATCTTGATAGGATATTCAATCAGTCCATCACTACACATTCACCTTTCTATCTAGAAGTATTTTTGGTTAACCTGTAACCTTAACCAAATTTATGTTGTGGTCCAATCTATCACTCATAATAGTCAACAAAAATTTGCTGCTCCTAATCTCGAAGTCTTGGGAGAAGGTGGGGCACAACTACTCTCACTAATGATCCCATACCCTCATATTATACATCCACTTGATTTTTAGGAATCCCCTGGGTAGGCCCATCATATGTCACTTTGCCAACAAAATTCAAAAGAAAGTGCCTCAAAATTTAAATTCAATCATCAAAGGTGAAACATCCAATGTAAAAGTCTGAAACAAAAGAAATAAAGAGTGGGCACAAATTTTTTTTTTTTTTTAATTAATCAAGAAATAAAGACATAACCAAGAGGCAAAATAGAATCATCAATAATACAATAGGCTAAATAGCCCCACATCTCACTATTAGCAAACAGGAAGAACATTAAAATACTGACATTTGAAATCAGACAATTAAGGAAATAAATCCAATTACTCACAAAATTTACATTATTGACAAAATGCGGCCATACCAACATCACTAAGGAAAATGAGGGATCTCAGGTCTATTTTATCACAGCATACCGACTGCAGTTGTGTTATCAATCTCACCAAATTTGGTATGATCTTGTATTCATAATTATATTACTATCCATGTTAGTCCATCATTTGCACAAGTTCTAATTATCATCTGAGAATGTACTGAATGCTATTGTTATTAATTATAATTCCATGGTCCATGTCTCCTAGTCATAAATGACTTATGAAATTCATCCTTAGGTTGTAGGTTTACAACTAGGTAGGTATAGAACCATTATTAGGATGTTTCCAATGTTTACTCATTCATACCTACAACTATCTTCTTGCTAATGATATCGGTCATCATTATTGTTCTTATCATGCCTCGTGGCTTATAATCTGCTTATTTCTTAAAACTTTGATACCTAAACCTTTAGTTCGTGTTAGGTTGATGACCTCATCACAACTTTACTTACTCTATATTGTAGGGTTATAACTGGTCCAAGAATTTCAATGTTAAAGTCTATGAGCATTCACTTGATAGTTAAAACTTATTTCTCGTTCTTATACAATAAGCCTTCTAACATAAATAAACTCACATAACCCTATCTCAGAAGTTTACATGTCGACTATGATGCTACCCTTTTTATCACTATACTAGATCAACCCTAAGGAAAATCAAATTATGCATTCAAAGGCTAATCTATCGATATACTAATACTTAATTCTAGTTATAATTATAACTCATTTAGAACTAATAAAAATATTAAATATTTATCATTACACTAATCAAAACCCAAACCATTTTGTCAAGCTATCTAGACAACTATAAACCCATTACACATTTAAATCTCGATATAGCTATAGAACTAATTAATCATTTCTATTTTTTCAGTAAATTTGTTT
Organism: Cupressus sempervirens; assembly: GCA_028749045.1. Taxonomy (NCBI): domain Eukaryota; kingdom Viridiplantae; phylum Streptophyta; class Pinopsida; order Cupressales; family Cupressaceae; genus Cupressus; species Cupressus sempervirens. Next base: position 552,018,519 of record CM053793.1, read on the forward strand.
ACCACATTCACATCAATTTTAAAAACATACCCTGACTCCCTACTCAAGTTCTCTTAGTCAATTTGAGTTATCACACTTCTCGATCTACAATCCAACTTATTAGGTTGGAATTTAAAATGTTCAATACCCCAATACTATAATCATCGCAAAAACTTAAATCCCAACAAAATATTTCTAACATAAGATTTCCGACTAATCCATTTTCCATCTTACTCTTAACTACTAAGAACGTTATCTAACAATAACCAACACCATCATAATAACTCTAACCCTAAGACGACTTCGACATCCTACACCAAACTATATATTAATTATTATATTAATACTTATTATTATCCATTAACATAATTTCTAAAATAACAATCGATTCTTTAGATAAAATTACACTTTATAATTCAATATAATAAATTGAATAACTAAAACACGATAATAACACCTTAACTAAAATTCTAAACTGAAAACATCTCTAAAAATTGAACATAATTTAAATAGATGATCAAAATAATATTACAATAAACTAAATTTTTAACTTTATACTTGCTAGCATTTATAAATAACACATATTAATTAAATCAATTAATTAAGAAAAAATACACCAACTACACATCTAACACTAAAGTTTAACAACTCACTTCTACTTACTAATGAACACTAATTAAAATCTAATACTAATACTAATATTAAAACTTTTTTAACAAAAAAAGTATATCCGAACTTCTAACATCTTTAATAAAATACTAATCTAACTACTAACTAACTTTCTTATTTACTAACCAATTTAATAAAACATATTAAATAAATACTTAACAACAATTAACCTTAATATCTTACTTATTAAATAAACTAAATATAATCTCTCACTAATGTAATCTAACATTAATGCTAACTTAACTAACAACTTTAATACAAACTAGTTCTAAAACCAACATATAATAATAATATCTTAACACTTATCAACAATTAACCCTTACTAATTAACAAACCCAACTACTAACCATACCTTCCGCTATCTTTCTACATTTATAAAATAAACTGAAAATAAATTACAACAACCCAAAATAAAAATAAAAATTGATTGAAATCCAAAGGCAGACAAGTCAACAAAAGTATTTTAAACTTTCTGCAACGAGTCACAAGCTGGGGGGTATCAAACCATTATAATATTATATATTTTAGAATAAACTACAGCAGTACGGCCAGAGTAGTGTTTGGAAAGATTATATTTATAAAATACAATGTGGACATGATTTGCCTAGTGAAGGACATATGAAATGTTACTCTTACCGTAGGTCTTACATTTGTACAAGGACGATGCATAATTAATCTCACCATTGACATTTGGAAAGTTTTCCTGAACTTGAACAAAATTGTTCAGTCACTATAATTGTGTTGGTAAATAGATTTGTCACTATAGAATTTTCCCAACGGAGTGTGTGACAAATCGTTCACAACAGTTGGATAGGCCCTTAGCATGCAACCTTCCTCTACGTTTCGAGGAGCAGCTCCCTTGTATGATATAATTTTTGAAAGGATTTTCAAATAAAGAATCTAAAACTTCAAGGATCAAGAGAAAGTCATTCAAGATGAATGCACCACACGCCCTCACAAGCTTCTTGGGTAAACAAGAACGATAACAAAGGTGATCAAGAACTACGCTTGAAAGCAACCGGTATTACCAAACACATTCATTATTCATAAACACTAGCACAATACCATGAGAATGTTTACTACAGCAAATAACAATTTTGATTTTAGAATAAGAAACCCAAAGCACATCTCATTTCATTTCCTTGCACCAAGAAGATAATAGAGATTTTTTTTAATTTCACAGATAAAAAGTGTACATACTTTCCAAAATTTATCTCTAGATCAAAATTTCAGCATAGTGTTCCCTTATTTTTAGAACCAAAAAGTCCCTTTACAAAGCCCAAGAGAGCCCTTATATAGACACAGAGGTTAATAACTACCTCTTCATGGTTAATAACCACCTCCCCAAATACGTGATTTGGGTGACATTAATTAACCTCAACAAAATTAACCTATATGCTCTGAAACTTGAACCTTAGATATTTTGAGAAGATGATTGAATAATCGATCCTTATTAATCCCTCGGATAGGTTATATATGAGCTAAAGTTCAAACACATCAACCTTCCCAAGTTCATGTATACTATCTACAAGATGCTCCAATTTGCCTACCATCTCAATCACAAGTGAAGTAAAGGTGGCAAATGGTTCACCACTTTTTGCCACGTTATATGTACTTTCACACTGCATCTTCATATCACCATCGCTCTTCTCTCCTTCATTAAGGTGAGGTATTGTAATGCTGATATGCACTGATTTTTCATAATGCTCATTTGGGTTTCTAGTTAAATTAGTGATTTTCATAGTACTCATGAGCTTTTCATCTGGATGGATAAGATGCCATATTTTGTGCTCACTGCAGACTAAGGAATTGAGCTCCTCAATTGCAACTTTCAAATTCTCCATTATGTATTGTGGAGGAAGACATTTCTTCATGCATTTGTCGTAAAACTCCAATGTCTCAGCAGGATGACCATTCTGCACATAGCTAGCAACCATCGCATTCCATGAAACCACATTTCTTTGAGACATTTTGTCAAACACTTGCTGTGCATCATCGAAACACCCACACTTAGTGTAAATGTGAACAAGCGCAGTGCTGACAAAAAAATCCAAATCAATCCCACTTCTAACAATCTAATAATGAATCTCCCTGCATTGTTGCACATCGGATAAAGCATCACAAATTTTTAATACGAAGGGAAAAGTATATCCATCTGGGTATGTACCTTGCTCTTTCATTTGGTAATAAAGCTTAATGGCTTTTTTTATAGGGACTATTCTTCACTAGCAACACCATACTCAATCCCCATGTTACATGATCATCAAAGTGGAAATGCATGAACCAAACCCCTAGATTGCTAGCTTTGAATCTGACAGCAGTCTATCCATTGACAGGAGTTTCCACAGTATTTCATTAAGGAGGATCAATCAGATTGAAAGAGCTCGAATTAGTTTCATTATTATAATTACCGAAACCCTCTCCTACCACATAAAAATCATACTGATGAATATACATTGGATGGTTGTCTTCTCGGAAGATACTTGTTCCCTAGAACACAATCTGAACTATGGCATTATATTTAATTACTTTCACCCTCTTTCCATATATTGGCGCCCATAGGGTTTTGGGGACATTGCCAATATAATCATACACGACTGGTGCATGTGAGAAAAAATCAATGGTAAAGACTCCATTAATGCCGAACTGATAAGCTTGCAAAATGACAATATCTGGCAGCACAAAAGATATGTTATTCATACTAGATGCCACTCTGGTATTGTTAGGGCCGCTACAATTACTTGATGAGAAACCAGTTGGCCAGGAAATTAAACCAAGTCCTACAGTTATGACATTGCTGTCATTTATACTTTGTGGGATGTCCACCAGATGTTCTTTCCCGATCAATAATTGTAAAAGTGTACATAAAATTGCCCCCTGGTTGGATGGGGCACTGTGTAATGTACCCTGGTCCATCAGCCCATGCTGCACGGATTTGTCTTATTCCATGCGAGTGGATGGTAGCATTATGCTTGGCTTTGTTATAAACTGTAATGCTAAGTGTGTCACCATTTTGAACATACAAAGTTGGACCTAGGAGTTGTCCATTTACTGTGATTATGTCATATGTTTCACACAGCCAAGTAACCTTTGTCAATTGAAGCTTGTTGGTAAATGAATTTCCAAAATCCGTCAGTATGTTTCTTATGTAATTTTCAATATGCCTCCTCTTTGATAATGCCATGAAATCAAAACTGCCTCTTTGTTATTACAACTTACATGTGACACAGGTTAAGAACTGTATCATAGAGGTTAAGAAAAGTGTTTTTTTGGACGTTATCATTAACCTTTTGAGAAGTTAAGAACAATGTGTTTTTGGACGTTATCATTAAGCTTTTGAAAGGTTAAGAAAAATGTGTTTTTAGACGTTATCATTAACCTTTTGAGAGGTTAATGGTTAATGATAGACTTGAAAACATGTATTTTGAGTCTCTCCATTAACTTGTGATAAGTTGGAGTTCAGAAGCCAGATTTTAAAAATTTCAAGTACTGTGCAGAGCTGAGAATGAGCCGGAGACATAAAGATTCAGAAACTCACAAAGATTCAGGGATAAAAATGGCCAATTTAAAGCTTAAAACTAGGCAAGTTTCAAAAATTAACCATGGCTTATAACATTGAAAAAAATTTATAATCGGGCAACAGCTGGCTCTAACCGGGGACAAGGACTAACAAGGACGAAGCTTGAATCTAGAATGAATAAAATTGTGCCTTATCCATTGGGCTGTAAAATAGAGTCATCTGAGGGACCAATTTACAAAAGGGGGAACGAACACCAAAAATAGGACAATAGAAAGAAAAACTAAAGCAACACAAACTAACAGGAGCACACCAAAAATAGGACAACGTATATACAAAAAGGTGTACAAACACCTTCTATTGATGATAATGCTTCAAGTGTTGCCCAGTATAAGGTAAGGGCAACTAGGTACCACTTAGGTATGACAAAATAAAAAATTTCTTTCCGCATACCTCTTTGATCTGGAAAGGGCCTCTCCATAAAGAGTCAAATTTTCTGTGTAAACCCTTTGGTTCTCGATGTTTATCCCAAAGCAAGACAAGATCACCTTCTTGGAACACCCTTTGCTTAGCCTTTTTATCAAATAACTTCTTTACACAGGACTGATGTTCCTAAATTCTGTCTACAACCACATCTCTCTCTTCTTCCAACATTGTCAAATACAACATTCATTTTTCAAGAGCATCTTTGAATTCATGATTCTCAATAGCACTCTGTAGCTTCAAAGAAGATAATTCTAGGAAGAGGAAGGGTTGGCTCAGTTCCATACAGGATCTCAAAGGGAGATAATCCTATTGCTCTCTTTTTAGTAGTACGATCTTCCCATAGTGCATTGTACAAGTGCTTGTGCCAGGACCTCTGATTAACATCTACCAATTTCCTCACAATGGTCATAATATTTTTATTGCTTGATTCCACCCAACCATTTCCTTGTGCAAAATAATCTGAGGAGTGAGAGAGAATGATTCCATATTGATAGAAAAAGGTTGATATCTCCTGGGAAGCTAAGTTGGTAGCATTATCAGTAACAATCTTCGTAGGGACCCTGAACCTAACCAAAATGTTTTGTTTGATAAAACTGCACACCACTTCTGAAGTTGTTCGTTTGACTAGAATAGCTTCCACCCACTTGGTTAAATAGTCAGTTGCCATCAAAATGTGAGTGTGTCCAGCAGTGGATGAAGGATGAATAGGACCAATGAAGTCCAAACCCCATTGTTGAAAGGGTTCTTTGATTACTACTGGCTTTCAGGGCAATGTTGCTAATTGAACTCTTCCTTTAAAATATTGACAAGAGTCACACTTCTTGACCCATTCTTCTGCATCCTTCAACATCTCGGGCCAGTCAAAAAAAAATTCTCAAAATTTTGTAAGCTGTTACTGATGCTAAGTAATGACCTCCACACGCTTCATTATGAAACAACTGAAGCAACTCTTTTCTTTGTTCAAAATCTACACATCTCAGAAAAGTACCATCTATCCCTTTCTTGTATAAAGCATCACCCTAGAGAACATACTTCATAGATGTCAATTTTAAGGTCCTCTTCTCTTTAGGTGATAAATGAGCAGGAAATTCTCCATATGTCAAAAAATAGGCAATATTTGAAAACCAGTCATCAACATTGCTAATGAATAAAACTAAAGGCATTTCTTCCTCCATTTCTTCTTCACCTTTAGAAGATCCTTCTGCAATTACCTTACACAAACCTTTTCCTCTGACAAGCTTTCTAGGTTTTATATCAAGATCATATTCTTGTACTTTAGCTCTCCAAGAGGCCCTTTTGTTCACACCGATCTCTTGTTGTGTTAGAAGTGTCTTCACTGCCAAATCAAGAACAAATTCCTTGGAGTGAGAGTTTAGGATGTAGAACCTAAATTGTTTCACTGCTCTGACCAAAGCATATGCATTCTTCTCAATCAAAGAATATTTCAATTCATGTTTCTTAAGAGGGATGCTCATGAATTCTATCGGGGCCTCGGTACTATCTTTTTCAGGTTATGTAAGTATAGCAGATAAAGTGTTCTTAGATGCATAGCAATACAAATGAAAATCTTTAGAAAAATCTAGATAAGAAAGGGTAGGAGCATTAGCAATCGTAGACTTGATTTGTTCAAAAGAAACTTTACCTTCCTTTGTCCACTTAAAATTTGTATTCCCTTTCATCATATCCACAATTGACTTTGTAATCTCAAAGAATTTTGGTACGAACCTCCTTATGATTGCCAAAAATGCTTGGAAGAAATTCACAAATGTCAAGGGAGACAGCGATTTCAATAGTAGATATTTTTTGCAATTTTTACTGCTGATGAAAATGCTAGTACAGCTTACGCACTGGTACTGCAATTTTTTTGTAAAATTTATGCACCTTAGAAGATGTGAAATTGGGAAAGAAAGGGGTGCCCAGGCTGGTAACAAGCAATGAACCCTTCTACAAACCAAAACACTGCACAATGGAGGTAATTCGAACCAAAATCCCTACCTTCATATGCTAGTTCAAAATGCAAAAAAAATGTGCTTCAAACTCTGCTAAACCCTCCCCAAAATAGATGTAATTAATGTGGAGTATCCTTGGATGAAATCAAACCCAAATGCTATTCCTAAACCCTTGTGAAATTACTCAAAAAAATTAGCACTTGTATATTCGAAACCCTAGCCAAAAAAGGCAGAGATAAATCCCTGCGAATCTTGCTATAAATCCACCTAAAAATGTGCCAAAATTGAATAGGAATATGGCTAGGCACTCCCTTGTAAGATTCAAACCCTTCTTGATGTCTTCTTCCTCTTACAATGATGTAATGCTGAGAATTACTAACTGTGAATTAAAACTTCAATTAAGCATAGCTTGAAGCAATTGAATGTTACTTCCAAAGAGCAACCCTTCAGAGGATCTTTCACCCCCTCAGTTATGCAATCACTTGAGAGGTATCGTTCTCAAGGATTAAGCTAAATATTTGCAGATCATCAGGCTCTACAAATGCTCAAGTAGACTCAATAGAGAAAATAAACTTGGATGCCAAATGAGAGACCCATGGGGTCTATTTATTTACTTTTTAGAATCTTCCTCTAAAAGCCACTTAACCTTCTAGACACATTGTACTTTTTAGATAAAAAGTAACTTTATTAAATAAAAGTGCACCTCAACTAAAAAATATAACATTTTTGCCCCATTTAAAAAGTAATGATCAAATATAATAGAAATAATATCTCCAAGAGCGTAATAAACCATCCAATCTCCAAATAAACACTAGAATGACTCTCTCATTACAACCTCTAGTCTACGAGAGTCCATAATAGACTGATTCGGCACGAAAAATGATGTCATTCAGAATGGGGACATGACAGTCTGTCCTTCCTGAAATTGCTTGTCCTCAAGTAATGGTTGAACAAGAAACCAGTCCATCCACTTGGATCCCAAATGTTGCTATGATCTAAAACTCTGTCAATCAACGCCGGCTCCTGTAATATCCTCTATAATATAACCAAGAGGAATCCATAAATGAATCATGATCCACTGCTCAACTGAACCCCAACTCCATAATTTCCATAGTCAGGAACCCATGTAACACCAACTCTGAAAACATCAGAACCCAAGTAGATACCATTAACACATCCCGCTGGCTTAAGTGGAATGTACAAACCAACTCTGCAATAACTCCCAAATGGAACTGTGCCAAGTGCAAAGAATCCACACATTATACACCTACTACAGTCAACATATCTCTATAGATCACTGGCCACAGTCTCAACACCAAAACTCTCATGCATCACTGATGGCGAATAGTCATCACATGGTAGATAGCAAGCCTAAACCAAATCTGACAACCATCAAGTCCTCAACACCTAGATCAAAAGCAAACCAATGAACATACCCTGCAATATAATGCCAATAAAAATAATCAATCCCATTCAAAGACTCATCCTACAAATGTGATATGACCAACTATGACTGATCATTAGCTAAGTCAGAGGATGATATAGCCAAAGGCGCAGAATCAACAACAACATCACTAGTCATTGTGCCATCAGTAGTAGAGACCATCACCAAGTCAAACATACCACAATGCTTAGTTGTAGCGCCCAACTCAACTAAACCTACCTCCACTGAAAATGAACCGAACATGCCAGTACTAGAATTGAGGACAGAAATATCCTCATCTCCATTACCTCTATCAACCTCGACCATGGACATCCTCGGATCACCAAACACCATGGTCTGTGACTGTACAGAATCTAGTAAAGATTGAAGTCACTCTAGCTCCATAGTTAGCTCAGCTAAATGAAACTGTGATTCCTTGAAAGCCAACTATGTACTCTCAAGAAACTCAGAAGTCACCTCAAGATGAAGCTCGTCCACGTGTCTCTCAGAATCCTGGAGAGCCAACTAAGTATACATCAAGGAATTTCAAGTATCCTCCAGCTCATGAGAAAATTGGTCGACCTCCTCTTCCTTCTTCTTCAATGCATCTGAATAGATCCCCACAAGATTAAGGAGATGATCATGATCTGAAAGTAGGTGTGTGTAACTTACCTTCATTTCTTACATGCCTTCCTTGATCTACTGTAAGTCATCACAAGAAGAACCTGATGTGACTCCTTTCTATCTCTCTTGCAATTGAATCATCCAAATGTGATTCTTGATCAATCCACACATCCTGTCATGATGAGATAAAGCTACAACAATATCCCTTTTCTTCGTCTTTAGCTGGCTTGACAAAACACATGAAGAACTACTAGCCTCTATCTGATGCAAAGAAGCATCCAACTGTGCTTGATAATCATTTTCTGCAAAGTCCTAAATGCTCACTTTCTGATCAACCATACTATCCTCAAACATGACAGTATCCTCAATTGTTGTAACTTCATCCAGCCCAACTGTACTGGAATCACTATATGTGCCAATCACGCAATCCAGTGTGCCTATGATATCACCTTCTGATGCAACTGGCTCAACCTACACAACATCTGTAACCACTTCTGCCTGTGAAGATAATGCAGATAAACCATTACCTGAAGATGTGCTAATGTCTCCTTGTATCGAATCAACATGTCTGTTAAACTCCTAATACAAGTTTCTATCTGTTATAGGAAAAGTACTTCGATCCTTAGGCCTATCAATCAGGCTCTTTAACCACGTACATGTCATAGGTGACACATTCCTCTTTTTTGTCCAAACCCACCATAAATCTTTTGCCAAAAGTTTAGAAATTTCACCCTCCTCCTCAAACGAGATTGTGAACATGATGGAATGCATCGATGCTAATACACTGCTGGCATGAAACTCATCCATAATATTCCAAAATTTGTTAAACATCTTGCGAATGTCACCGATACAACCTATTTCCAGCATAATGTTTTCAAATCTACACCTTGCAAATACTTCAAGTAATCTTGCCCTCTTTGTGAAATAAGGGTCCCGGATGTTGTTCAACTTTTCGAAGCTTTTTACCATGGCATGAAATACCTCTCTCATAATTTGATCGTCACAAGAATTAAGGCTAGCTATTATCCTCATAATTTCACTAATGCAAGAGAGAGTTGTAAGTCTTATTACCTCATCATGATGTCTCAATAATCGGTGCTTAACCAACGAACCAAATGTTGGAGATAAAGTTGTTTGCATAGGATGGGGTCTTGACTGATTAAACTTGCCTAAATAAGTTTCCAACTCCTCCAAAGTTCTTAGAAGGTCCTGTATTTGCTGAAATGGGTAATCTAATTTCTTCTTTGCATTGTGCATTCTTTCTTCCAAATCCCTGTCTCCTATTAATGCCATACTGATAATTGTATTCATTCTGAAATAACCCTGTCAAGCTGGCAGGAAACTACTCTGATACCACTGTAATGATGCCTACCAATTGAGCCTTTCAAACCACTAATACTGGCCTGTATAATTTCATCCAACACTTGGCATACTACTACTCAAGGTCAATTCTATACTTAAGATATTGTTGTGTAACAATTCCAAGCTGATGTAAAAAGGTTGCCAAAAGAACTAGACTAGTCTGAGACAATTTAACAAACAGTTGGCAAGAAACGTAGGATAACGCTTAGAAAATATGCAATGATGGCCAATACTAAAATTGTTTTATTCAAATCCTTCTTATTTTTTCATTGCAATACTTCAGCTAGCAAAATGATTACAAATTGAATCTTAATTCGATACCAACGTTCATCATACATTTAATTGCCAAATTTTAAAAATATTATTTCTTTTCTTCACTAATTGTAAATGTAATGCAATCAAAATAGAAACCTAGGAAGTGTTGAAGGATGCCAAAATACTGAGGAAATGTCGTCAAACAAATTGGGCCTACACTGTCAGCTTTTGGACTTGCACATAATGACTGTGTATTGTAAACAAAAACCCTTCAAAATGGATGCCACTGAACTAGGTAGTTGCGATTTATATATTTCAAAATCATTGCATTTGTTGGACAGACATAACTGCCTATACCATGCCTAGTCCTTGCGAATTCTTCTAATTTTTTAATGCCCCAATGACTGCTAAAAATGCCTAGAAGAAATTTACAGATGTCAAGGGAGACTGTAATTTCAATAGCAGATATTTTTTGCAATTTTTACTGCTAACAAAAATGCCAGTACAGCTTACGCTCTGGTACTGCGATTTGTTTGTAAAATTTATGCACCTTAGAAGGTGCAAAACTGGGTAAGAAAGGGGTGCCCAGGATGGTAACAAGCAATGAACCCTTCTACAAACCAAAATGCTGCACAATGGAGGTAATTTGAACCAAAATCCCTGCCTTCATATGCCAATTCGCAATGCAGAAAAAATGTGCTTCAAACTCTGCTAAACCCTCCCCAAAATAGATGTAATTAATGTGGAGTATCCTTGGATGAAATCGAACCCAAATGTTGTTATTAAACCCCTGTGAAATTACTCAAAAAAATTAGCACTTGTATATTTGAAACCCTAGCCAAAAAAGGCAGAGATAAATCTGTGTGAATCTTGCTACAAATCCACCTTAAAATGTACCAAAATTGAATAGGAATGTGGCTGGGCACTCCCTTGTAAGATTCAAACCCTTCTTGATGTCTTCTTCCTCTTCCAATGATGTAATGTTGAGAATTACTGACTCTGAATTAAAACTTCAATTAAGCAAAACTTGAAGCAACTGAATGTTACTTCCAAAGAGAAACCCTTCAGAGGATCTTTCAACCCCTCAGTTATGCAATCGCTTGAGAGCTATTGTTCTCAAGGATTAAGCTAAATATTTGCAAACCATCAAGCTCTACAAATGCTCAACTAGACTCAATAGAGAAAATAAACTTGGATGCCAAATGAGAGACCCATGGGGTCTATTTATTTACTTTTTAGAATCTTCCTCTAGAAGCCACTTAACCTTCTAGAGACATCCAAAATATTCTTATAAAACCTCATTGCACTTTTTAGATAAAAAGTAACTTTATAAAATAAAAGTGCAACTCAACTAAAAAATATAACATTTTGGCCCCATTGAAAAAGTAATGATAAAATATAATAGAAATAATATCTCCAAGAGCATAATAAACCATCCAATCTCCAAATAAATGCCAAAATGACTCTCTCATCACAACCTCCAGTCTACAAGAGTCCATAATAGACTGATCCAGCACACAAAACAACGTCAGCCGGAACGGAGACATGACACTATGTTATCTAATTAACTTCAATCAAACAAATATCATTACAAAACATATGAATGCCGTAGGAGGAGTGAAACATCATCATTTTATACATTTTCAAATAAACGTATGTAAAGAACTGAAATACTAAAAGGCTCAATGCAAGAATATTATTCAATCTTTTCTCTTATATTAATCAAGCTAGTTCAAGGCTTCATCGAGAAAGAACTAGTAAGAAACCCGACATCATTGCCACTTCAACAAGAGTTTAAATATATTTTAACATAATATTACAATACAATCTGAATTCTCTTCTTGGCCCTTAACAAGGGATCCTTTTCAATATCTTCAATACATCAAGGTGATCATGGAGAAGACGAAAATTGACCCGACCACAAATCAAACATATCATGAAGAACAAATCAAGTATGCATTCCCATCCCAATTTGCACAATAGGTTCAACATTGAACTAGAGTAGCGAAAAGGTGGATTTTTCCAATAGGAGACGTCGATCACTATACCACAACATAGCCCTTTCGAGGCTAAAAATTCAAGAACTTTCGTTCTTCCATAAATGCCCTTTCAAATCCAATATTACAAGGATTTTCATTTTTTTCATTTCTTCAATTTTCAAAATTCCAAAACATGGTATGTGATGACAAGTAGGGGTCCATAACACCCTACCATCTTTCCCTCTTATCATCATGAGAAGAGACAATACACTATTGGGGTCCAACTAAAGCCCTTCCCCTATACATGGCCACTTCTACCCTATCCAAGGGTGAGCAATGCCAAAACAACCCACAAAATCCCTTCAAAAAATCAAGTAAAACATGAAGGAAAAGCATTCAAGAAAACAAGTTTCATTCCCTCCCAAGCATACCCAACATACATACAAGCATACCAATGAAAACACAATAACATACGCATGAACAAAGCATGAACAACATAAACCAAATGAGCTAAAGAATCCTACCTTCACAACAAGGTTATGGCCAAATGAACCAGTTTGAGATGACTTTTTCCTTCCTTCCTTCAATCTTCAAAATTTTTCTCTAAAACTAGAGATTGGGTGAACACCCCAAACCCTCTCAAAAAAATCTCTGAATAAGATCAAAACTCAACCACCTAAAAAGGGCAATAACTTCCCCCACTTGCCTAAAATTCTAGAGGCTTCTAACTCAACTATACCTAAGGCTAACCTCAAGGTGGAGTTAAAGTCATTCAACCCATGATGAAATCATTCAATTTTCGCACTAAAGCAAAAATGGAATTTTTGAGTGACCATAAAAGTCAACAAAAGGGGCTAGGGAGGTGGAAAATGTCTCCAACCCATACCCATACCCTTTGGGTACTTAGATTTCATGATTTTAAGCCTTAAGGATTAATTAGGGACCTATCAAAACCTAGGAAAATTTTAGGATTTAATAACAACCTTCTAAAATGTAGATTACTTACCAATCCTGATTAGGGTAATTAACCTTGATTACTCACTGATTAGAAAAAGTGTAACTAACCTAATCTAACTTAGATATATAGGTTACTCGGGTGATCCTAACTATCATGCAGGAATGCATATACAATTCACGAGTGTCAAGCGACACTATAAAAACACTGTTACAAATCATTAACATTTAAAGATTACAAAATGATACATTCATTCAAACCATGATACAAATAAAACACAAACAATGGGGTTTGCATATTTTGTTAGATTCAACCCAGGATTTCACAATTGGTACATAGGGTTTAGTTTCGTTTCTCCATTAGATTTCTTGGCTAAAATATCCTGCACACTCATTGCACACATCAGTATCACAAGAAAATCACATGCATATATGTATTTAACGTATCAAGGAAATTACATAAATTAAAACATCCATCTTTCAAATAAGTTAACTATTTAATTCATTTCTACTTACATTTAATCATCATAAATCACAAAATCAATATAACATAACTTATCCATTAAAATAGATTAAAATACTAGAATAATCATCATTAGGCATGCATATAATTAAACATCATAAACATCATTAATAAGGCATACTGAACTATTTGAAAGCATAAAACTTAATCCTTGAGGTACCAAAATCAATACCCTCATTATTAGGTAAAAATACCTCACATCATTGTTAGCAAAATTTTAATGTTTAAACAGTCGAGATAATGTAGTATGTTCTCGAATCACTGAATATTTAAAACATGAATGTATTAGCTGATCTCAGTTCTTATAAGGACATCTAAACCTTAAAACATTATTCCATATCCATTCTAATCTCCTATAATAGATTTAACACAGAAAATTCATATTTAATGATTACATACAAGGAGGGACCTTACACTAGTGCAAAGGTTATATTATTGGCCAAAGTTAGAAAGGGATGTAACCAAGTATGTGGAGCAGTGCATGATATACATGAAATCCAAAGGAGGAATGAGTAATGCAAGTTTATATCATCCTCTACCAATTCCAAATTAGTCATGGGATTGTGTAAGTATGGATTTTATTGTTGGATTGCCAAAAACTAAACATGGTTGTAATAGCATCTATGTTGTTGTTGATAGATTTATCAAAATGCAGAATTGCACTCCATGTAGGACACCTAATGATGCTAGTGATATTGCCCATATATTTTTCAAAGAGGTTGTATGAATTCATGGACTTCCATTAAGCATTGTGTCAGACAGGGATGTTAAATTTATGAGCCATTTTTGGAAAACCTTGTGGAAAAAGCTTGGTACAAACATGTCATTTAGTTTAGCTTACCATCCCCAAACTGATGGTCAAATTGAGGTGGTTAATGGGACCTTAGGTAACCTTCTAAGATTCCTAACTAAGGAATATGGTCAAAGTTGGGATGTTATTATTTTACAAGCAAAGTATGCCTATAATAATAGTAGGAATAGGACCACTAGAAATAGTCCTTTTGAGATAGTTTATGGGATGCATCCAAGGGGTGTATGTGAATTGAGGAATCTTGGTGATATGGATTAGAGAAGTGTTCAAGATGAAGACTTTGTTCAAACCATGAATGTGATTCAAGAGCAAGTCAAGCAAACTATCCAACCAAACACTCAAAAGCTCAAAGCCAAAGTGGATAAAAAGAGAAAGGATATTTAATTTTTTGTTGGTGAGTATGTAATGGTCCATTTGAATAAAGCAAGGTTTGTGTTCCTACCAAGCTATAGATGAAGAGGGTAGGCACTTGCAAAATCTTGGCAAAATATGGAGAAAATGCCTACAAGATAGATTTATCATCCAATCTAGACATATTCCCAATTTTCAATGTATAATACTTGGTGGCATGTAAAGGCACATTACCTCAAGTTAGATTAGATGTTCAAGATGACCTTGAACCTACTACAACACCTAGCATCAGCAAGTTGGAAGCAAAGAAAGAGTTAGACTCGAGAGTGAAGAAATTTACAAGGCACAAGGTATATATGGAGCATCTCATAAAATGGAAAGGCAAGACAACTTTAGAGGCTACTTGGATTCCTGAGACAAAACTCAAGAAGGTTGGAATACCCCTAGACATGTTACCATCAGGTGGGACTTAGTTTTTTTTATGGGGGGAGTATAGTGTAGGAGCACCTAAGTAGGCTAAAGGATAGACCTAGGGCTTCTTTGTTTATTTTGGCTTGTAGTGTTTCTAGCCACATCACTAGATAAATAATGGGACCAAATTGGTCCTGAGGTGAGGTCAAATAGGTTGAAAGAGCCCAAAATGGCAATGTTGCTAAAATTACTCCAAAATTGCTCATTTGGCTCTTTGAGCATTTTTGGGTTTTGAGGGATAAATAGGTCAAATAGGTATTTGGGGGACCTTTTTTTTACCTATCTAAGACCTTTTTCATGGATTGGTAGCCCATGGAGAAAATTTGAGAAGTGAAAATGCAAAATTGCAAAAATTGCTCATTTTTGAAAGTTCTCATTTGACAATTTTTGCAAATTTCTTGCAAACAAAGCGAGTTATTAGTTCCAGAGTTAGTTAACTACTTGAAGGAGGTTTGGGTGCTCATGGAATTAATTTATAAGGCAAAACTCATTCTTTTTCACGGGTTGGAGAAGTAAGTTAATCCATTGTACGGACTGTGAGAATAGCAAGTAAATGACAGTTTTTGTTTTTCGGTGTTCATAGTAGGAAAGTGGATTGACTCTATAAATATTTGTGTTGGAATAGTTAGGGTGATTTTTTTTCAGATTTTATACTTAGATTTTTTTTCCTTTGTAGAAAATTTTGTGTGGTTAAGTAAATTGTTTTGTGAATCAGTAGTATGTTGTTCTGAATAGAGCAATATGTGGAAATTGGAGTCTTAGGGCCACTTCCTACAGCCTCTTGGGATTTGGAAATATACTCTTTGTAAATTATGTATAGAGAAATAGAGCCCATGGGAAGCATAGAAAGCATTTTTAGTGTGATGCCCTAGGTAAGAAAACCATGTTTGGTTAAGGATTACATATTAGAAAAAGAGTACTTGGAGTGGATTAAGAGTATAAAGACATCAATCAAGGCATGTGGTGAGTATGAGGATGGTATAGACTAACTTCAAACTGAAGGAGAAGTCTTGATAAGAGTTTTTAAATGGTTTCTAACCCAAACAACACCAAAACCCTTGAAACCCTCAAAGTAAGCCTAAAATGTGCTTGTATTGTACGGACAAGTTGAGGGCTTAAGAATGCAAAAATCTTCAAGTACTCTAAAAAGAGTATCCATAAAGATGATTCGTTTTGGTCATTGTTAAGGGATTTTTTTAAATATTTCATTTTTAGTGAGTTTGGAGGGCTAATCCTTGTAGCCTTTTCCAAGCTTCTAAGTATAAATTGACCTGTGGATTGAAACTCGAATAGGGTTTTGTACTTGTTTTGAGTTTGGTGTGTTGATGAGTGGCCTAAGGCATGCCTAGGTATCCATTTCATCATGTGGGGGATTGAATCAACATTAGGATTATTTATGTGTTTGTGAAAGTCATGAGCAAGTTTGTACTAACCTATTGATGTGCACTAGTTAAAGAAGTATGATCTCTTTAATAGAATACTCAAAAGAATAGTGTGTGAAAGAAACCCTATTTGAATAGGTGTAAGACCTAAGAAGACCCTAGAGAGCTTAGGGTTTCTGAGCAAGACTGGTAGTCACATCAGTCAGTCATCACTGTGACCGAGCTATCTTACGAAGGCTGGACTATGTATATTAGACTTGTTCATAGCTTAGTTGAAGTTGAGCAATTATTATTGTTGAGAAAGTCTATGCTTGGGCAAGTGCTTGAATGCATGTAGAGTCATACAATATGTGCCAAGTAGATAGAAGCTAAGAGACAACATGAAGATTAGTTTTGACCAAGTATCAAAGTATTCATACGCTAAGTAAACCAGTTTTGACATATTTGTTTGGAATATCACAAACATTGAGGTAAACCATTTTTAGCTGACTTGAATACGTGTTTTAATGATCAAGGAGTAATTTAAGTAGATGATTATGCATTTTCTTATGGATCATTAATCCCTGTGCAAGGTGATTAACCAATCATAAAAATAGAAGGATTAAGCAGCAAAAGTGAAGAATTTGGATCGCTGATTTTGTTCTAGAAACTTTCTAGTTTGTTATAAAAGGAGGATCCAAACCCTACTTTCAATAGTGTGTGTATGTATGTGTGATAAACATGACTTTTGGATGCTAGAAGTGAAGTTTGAAGGAGAATCAGACAAAGGGACCAAGCAGAGTAGTCAAGGGAAGAATATAGATATATCATATTAGAGATTAGATCAGAGATTGGAAAGAGGAGATTTGTAATTAGCATATTAATTGCAAACCGAAGGATCAGGTACTGATACATTCTAGCAAGTGTTTCAAGGCAAATCTCTTAATAGAGTGGTCCTAATAGGCCTATTGTAAATCTCTCAAGAGAGTGCTTACTTAGTTATATGTTTTAAATCTTTAATCAAGGTAGACTGAATAAGTCTTGTAAGCTCTTAATAGGGAAGACCCCTCATAGGCTAGATCATCAGAAGTGATCAAGTTGTAGCACTAACAGGAGAAATTTATTGATGTAGTAGTGAACATTTATGGGCACCATCCCCACCCTAGTTTTATCTTTACCTTGGAGGATTTTTGGGTAACCAAAATCTTTGTGTTATGTGTTGATCATTTGTTTACATGTTTCATGGATGTGAGTAGCTATTAGATTTGATACATCATTGCAATAAATGTTTATATGATTTATGATATTACTCATAGAAGGGATATAGGTGAAGTTATCATATTTGATAATTGTCTCAAAGGGTAAAAAATTTGTACATCTTGATTCACCACCTCCCCTCGCTCACCCCCCACCCGTCACCCCCCCCATTAGTATCTAACTTTCCCAATAGACTTCCAACAATTCTTGTGTTGCAAGGTTTGATAGGAACTCTGAAAAATTGGATGCACTTCATCTAAACAAGATCACAAACCCTTTGAACAAAGAAGTCATGTCATGGTAGTTGTCCATGTGTGATAGTTATGTGGGATTAGAGGAAAGAGACAATAAGAGGTCTCAATCATTTTTTACAAGGTGTTTATTTTGATATAGTTATGGTTTACTGATATAAGTGATAGAAACAAGAATAAAAATACCCCTCATAATGTAAAGAACTGAACTTCAGATGCTAGAAACAATGCATATAGAAGAAAAGAGAAAAATAACTTTCGTTGAGTATCATGTGCACGTTTAAAATTTCTGATGAAAATAACAGAAAATCTCTCCAGAAGAGCTTTCTAATGCTTCTTTTGGATTGAGAAACAGAGCTAAAATGAGAAAGTTATGCCCCTCGAAATGCAAAAAGAATTATCAAACTTCAATAGAAAAAAATGTAGCATATTGGTTAAATAACCAAAAAAAAACTAAACCATTGTATCTATCTTGAAATTAGCTTTTTGATGGTATCTTGTTTAGCCAAAAATGCCTCTGTATGCTCAAGTTATTGCAAAAAAACCACAAGTACCTTGTTATGCCAAGAAAATCCCCTTGGGGCTCAAAAAATAGCCCCTTGTGTTGTAACATGACCACAAGTAAGCATTGAAGGCCCCAAGCAAAGCTTAGGTGTTGGCTTCACAAAAATCATCGACAGGGGAACACTACTGCAGAGGCATGATAGCATGCTAGTAGGGGAGGAGCAGAGATGAGCATCAAGGCCCCATGGTGCCACGATGGTGGTCTCATCTTCCCAGTGGTGGTGCGTTTATTAAAATGTGTTGCACTTTTCAAAAAATACAAATTGTTTTTGTGTTTTTTAAATAAAAATTGTCTCAGAGTGTGTGCCAACAGTTGTATGACCCTAGTATGCAAAACAAAATTGTCTCCCTTGTCAATAGTGTCCAAAATCAAAGTTTTTTATAAGAAAATATAGGTTTTGACGTGCTGTAAATCCAACTATGATGTCCATTTGGACTCGAAGTGCTCTAAATCTTAGAGAACCCCTGTTTCCATATAAAATAGTCAAAAAATGCCAAATTTGATCCAATAACCCCTTGTTCTTCGTTCCTTCAAAAATTTGAACAAGTTGCACTAGATCTAGCTCTAATACCATGACTGGATTTGATAAGAACAAATACACATATTATGTACAACACCTGCATGCAAGAACCTGTCACAGAGAATCAAAGATAAGAAAAGACAAGAGTTTGGCTCTGAAAATATGCAAGATATATTATCAAACAAAAAGAATGAGTAAAATATGCAATGGATCAATCCTTATAGAAGGATATTGTAAAACCTAAAGGGGAAACCCTAAGAGGTCAATGGCATTTAATAATTAAATGACAATGCATGTACATAAAGTGAAATCTTAAGTAGGGAGAAAAGGCAATTTAATAAATGTAATTCAATTAATCCTTTACTCTAGCAATAACAATAATAACAAGTGTTTTTATAGAAAAGGGCATGGGGAGTTTAAAGTCATTAGACATGTTGATTGGATTTTTAAACTATATATTTTGTGTCAGAAGGAATAGGAATGTAATGATTTTGTAGGATGTAATGTCCCCATTTTGGAGGAGTTAATTATTTATAAAGTTATCGATAAAAAATATATTACAAGGTAACTTTATATTTAATTAAGAGATATATCTTATAAAGTCATTAAATAAAATAATGTTCTAGAGGTTGCTAGAAGGAGCAGAGAAATAATTAAAAAAAGAGGCCAACCTATTGAGGAAAAAAGAATAAATAGGCATTGAGGGCTCATTGCCTATCATCGAGATTTATTATTGATAATTTCTTATGTGTGTTGTGGAGCCTAGGGTTTCTGCAAGTAGTCACAATTGGCCATTGAGAACGAAAACTTTCAATTGGTACGCAATTTTGAGAGTGTGAAAGATCACCTGAATTATTGCAGCTGTGGGAAGGATATTTCAGTCCTTTCACTTGTGCTTAATTGTTGGTTTGGAGTTTCAAGTGGAGTTGCACTTTCACCATATCATCTTCAGCAGTCAATCTCCAGTATCTAATCAATCCAGGTGCTTCATTTCAGTTTGTAGTTGTAACAAGTTCTCAATTGTATACAGCCAGTTAGGGTTTGTCTGTAATGTGCCATGTCATAATTGGTGCAGGAGCACCTAGGCTAACCTCTACTAGTTAGTCAATTTTGGCTTGTACTTGACTCTAGCCAAGTTAAGAAGTTAGTGTAATTTGGTTGAGGACCTTAGAAGGTCTTGTTTTATGTTGGCTAGGTGAATTAGTCACTAAGACTAAGGTCACACAAATAGCCTTTGTTAGTTGTCATTTAATTTCTTAATGTTAGGAGTTAGGGAGATTGAGTCATTAATATGTCTTAGGCCTAAGAATGGTTAATGGTTATTTTATAAATATGATGATCATGAATGATCTTGGATCCTCAGAATATGTGAGGATAAGAAGCCTATAATATAGGATTAAGGCATCTATCAAAGTTGCCAAGTGTTGTAAGAATGTTGTCATAACAGCATTTTGCACTTATTGCAAATATTCCATGCAACATGGATAGCCTTGGATTCCTTTGATTGTGGGAGGTTATTTTAGACCAAATGGGACCTAGAATGGTGGAGAAGACACCTAATGGAGTTATGGCTCGAATCTCCAAGCATTGGTTGTATATTTGTAAAAAAGTTTTGAGTTAATGAAGTGCTGGAAAACTCTGTTTTTGAAGTGATATTTCGGTTTTTGAAGGAACAGTCATACTTGAAGCCAAAAACGTGTTGATACAGTGGTTGAGGCGTGTTCTATAGTCATTTTGAAGACTTTTTCATTTTATGTGTTAAGGGTTTAGAGTAGATTTATCATAGTTTTCAAGTTGTTTTAGTTCAGGCCTTTCTTTTGGTCACACTGTGACAGATTTTGTAAAAATGGCTCCCACATGAGTTTCAACCATGGAAACACTGAATAAGTGGTTGAATATTCAAGTGGGGCCTCTGTACATATTGTATCTAAACTTAGGAATCATCATGAGCAAGGGAGCTAGCTTTATGATCAGGCCCTAGGCGAGTTTGACATACCCGGTTAGAGGCTTGACAGGGGGAAATCAAATCATTTCATGTGGGGAATGGGAAGTACAGCACGTCCCTAGGAATTTTTATGGTAGGTTTTCATGTTATTCATCCATCCTAATCATTGGGAAGTCATACCAGTCCATTAGGATAGGTCTTGAGCATTTTTTATCAATCCTAGACAAACTGTCCTAGAAACTAGGCCTTTTAGCCCTGTTTCTCCTTGATATTAGGAAGGAGGCGTACGGTCACTTTGAGACCTAGAACCCTTAATGAAAGTTTTAAAACTTCCAAAAGGGTATCCAAATCAAGTTTTATTTTTCTGATTTTTTTGAGAAAAGTTTACTAAAAAGGGGAAAAACGGACTGGTAAAGGCTACTAGAAATAGGCTTATTTTTAAGATCTCTTTTGATGAAATCTTGAATCTGATAAACCCACGAGCCAAGAACCTTCCCAAATCAGTCAAATGGGATGGAATATGAATGAATTCAATGTGAAGAAGGTCCCCACAATGAAGTTTGAAATTTGTGAGGTTTTAGTGGATTTGGCACTTAGATCCATCTAAGTGAAAGTGAGAAAGAGAACCAAAATTAAGGTGTGGATCATCCAAGGTGGAGTTTTCGAGGTGTGACTCTTGTAGTAAAGAGTGAATAGGATTTATTTAATGATCTAATCCTATTAGGAGATCCTATAGAAGCATAGGATACTAGGAGATAAGAGAAATCTCTTGGTGGGAGTGGAAAACTAAGCCTAGGAGTTTTATCTTACACCATATTGGTATCAGAGATTGGTTGATCAAGCTTGTGGGTAATGCATCAATCTTCTAAATCAGTAGGAGAGAATACACTAGCCCAAGCCATGGTGACTAATGCTGAACTAGCAAAGAAGGTTGAGGAACAAGAAGAGGATAACAAATTGTTAAGACAAAGAATAGCTCAAATGGAGCAGCTCTTGGGTGAAGTCCAAGACAAAGCTGATAGGGTCAAAGAGAAGATTGACCTTAAAGAAGAAGCTGAAGCAAAGGAGAAGGAATTAGAGTTGGAGGAAGAAGCACCAACTCCTGATCCTGTTCTTCCTGAAGAGCCATTCTTGAAAGCATTGAAGGCATTGAGTGGCAAGGCTTTAGAAGGTGTTCCACTTTTTAGTGGACAAATGGATCCAGATTCAGTTGTGGATTGGATAGACAGCATTGAGAACCATTTTGAATGTGATGGTATCTCTGAAGCACAAAAGGTAATGGTGGCCAAGTCTAGACTAAGAGGTTCAGCTCTTACTTGGTGGAAGTTTGTACAAACCGAGAGGGAAAAGGATGGTAAAGGTCCTATTGTGACATGGAAGGGTATGGTATCCAAAGTCAAGCAAACATATCTTCCTGATGACTATGAAGTTCAAATGCATAGAAGGAGACAAAATCTTAGGCAAAAAGATTTGGATGTCCAAGCATATACTGAGGAGTTTCAAAAATTGTGTTTGAGGTCCAAGGTGGTTGAAGATGAGAGCATCAAGCTAGCAAGGTATTTGAATGGCCTCAAATGGTCTATTCAAGAAGAGATGAGCCTAGTGAACTTCAAATCCATTAGGCAATGCTATCAAATGGCCTTGAAGATAGAGGAAAAGAGCAAGAGAAAGCAAGATAGCTCCAAAGGTAAAGGCAAAGGAAAAGATACCAAAGGTCAAAGAGGTGGCTATGGTGGAAGAATTTCTGATTCTAGAGCTCAAGGTGAGGTAAAATTCAGTGAGCAGCAAGAAGGAATCTCAAGTAGAGGTGGTAGAGGAAGGAATTCTAACTCTAACTTTAGAGGAAGAAGTGGTGGTTCTTCACAAAGAGGAAGAGGCAATTATTTTTCCAATATGAAGTGCTACCATTGCAATCAAATGGGGCACCCTGCCTATAGATGCCCTGAGAAAGGTGGCTCATCACAAGGAGGTGATAAGAGAGCTAACCTTGTTCATGAAGACACTAATGCAGCAGATAAACATTCTGAGATTCCATTAAATTCAGAGGAAGTGGAGAACCTCATGATGAGGAGAACTCTAATCAAGGAACTGGTGAAGGAGGAGCGAAGCCAAAGAAGATCTTTGTTTAGAATCAAATGCAAGATAATGGGAAAAGTATGTAAGATCATTATTGATTCAGGCTCTACTGATAATATAGTGTCAGAAGAAGCAGTCAGCAAGCTCAAATTGAAAATGATATCCCATACCAATCCTTACAAGGTTACTTGGCTCAATAAGGGTCAACATGTGTTAGTAAATGAACAAGCATGGGTGGAGTTCTCCATTGGAAGGTACAAAGACAAAGTTTTATGTGATGTGTTGCCTATGGATGCGTGTCATTTGCTCCTAGGTAGACCTTGGCAATTTGACCATCAAGCCATACATGATGGAGGAAAGAATTCTTATTCTTTCAAGAAGGATAATACTACCTACAAAATTCAGTCATTGTTGGAGGATGCTGAAGTAAGGACAGCAGGTCCAAATGTTCTTATGGTAGGTGAAAAAGAGTTCCTACAAACCATGGAAGAAGGTGAAGGTATAGGGTATGCATTGATGTTGAAACCAAGAGAAGGAGATGAAGACAAGGTGACTAAGAAGACTGAATTACCAAAGGAGATTCAAGGTATGTTGCAGACTTACCAAGGCATTGTAAGTGATGGTCAACCTTCAGCCTTGCCTCCTCAAAGAGCCATAAGTCATAGGATAGACCTTATCCCAGGAGCTACCCTACCTAACAAAGCAGCCTATAAGATGACCCCTCAACAAAATGAGGAAATAGCAAGGCAAATACAAGAGCTCTTAGATCAAGGCCTAATTAGAAAGAGTATTAGTCCATGTGCTGTACCCACTGTACTTGCACCTAAGAAGGGAGGAAATTGGAGGCTATGTACTGATTCAAGGGCTATCAATAGGATAACCATAAGGTATAGGTTCCCTATTCCTAGGATTGAAGACTTAATGGATTGTTTAGGTGAAGCAAAGTACTATAGCAAGATAGACTTGAAGAGTGGCTATCACCAAATAAGAATCCATGAAGGAGATGAGTGGAAGACAGCCTTCAAGACTAATGAAGGACTGTATGAATGGCTTGTCATGCCATTTGGATTGTCAAATGCCCCCTCTACATTCATGAGGCTCATGAATGAAATACTCAAGGACTACATAGGCGAGTTTGTAGTTGTATATCTAGATGATATACTGATTTTTAGCAAGACAAAGAGTGAGCATTTGAAACATCTTGATATTGTCTTCAAGAAGCTGCATGAAGAGAAGTTGATGATCAATTTGGAGAAGTGTGAGTTCATCAAATCAGAATTGGTATATCTTGGGTTTGTTTTATCTCATGGCAATCTGAAAATGGATAAGAGCAAGGTAGAGGCTATCATGAATTGGCCTACTCCAAGGTCAGCAACTGAGGTAAGGAGTTTTCATGGTCTTGCACAATACTATAGGAAGTTTATAAGACAATTTAGTGCAATTTGTGCTCCTATGTTGGATACTATCAAAGGAGGAATGAAAACCAAGTTTGTGTGGAATGAAGATGCTAACAAGAGCTTTGAGTTGTTGAAGGAAAGAATAGCTACCCAACCTGTTTTGGTGCTGCCAAGCTTTGAGAAGCTATTCACCATCGAATGTGATGCTAGCAATGTAGCAATTGGGGCTGTTCTAAGCCAAGAGGGTAGACCGGTGGCTTTCCATTCTGAGAAGTTAAGTGAGGCTAAGAGGAAATACTCCTCATATGACTTAGAGATGTATGCATTGGTCCAAGCTCTAAGAAAATGGAGGCATTACTTGCTCCCCAAGGAGTTCATTGTGTATTCAGACAATCAAGCACTTAGCTTCCTGAATTCACAAGAGAAGTTGAGTCACAAGCACATGAAGTGGGTTGAGTACCTACAAGCCTACACCTTCCATATCAAGCACAAGAAGGGTGTACTAAACAAGGTGGCTGATGCATTGTCAAGAAGAGCCCTCACACTACAAGAAATTCAATTGAAAAGCATGGGGATAGATCATTTCAAGGATCAATATGTAGATGATGAAGACTTTGCTGACATTTATAAGGTATGTGCTGAATACAAGAATCATTTTCATAGCAAATATGCTGATTATACTTTGCAAAGTGATCTCTTGTTCAAAGGGAATCAATTGTGTGTTCCTAGAGGTTCTATTAGAGAGAATTTAATTCAAGAAAAGCATAATGGTGCTTTGAGTGGTCACTTTGGGATCACTAAGACTCAAGACCTTGTTTCAAGGTTTTACTTTTGGCCTAGAATGAATCTTGATGTTAGGAGGTATGTGGAGAGTTGTGTAGTATGTCAAAAGGCCAAGGGCACTTCAACAAATGCTGGTCTTTACCAACCATTACCTATTCCTACTAGGCCATGGGAATGCTTAAGTATGGATATTGTAGTTGGGTTACCCAAGACAAGACAAGGAATGGATAGTGTGTATGTGGTTGTGGATAGATTCAGCAAGATGGCTCACTTTGTGCCATGCAAGACTACAAATGATGCAAGTCAAATAGCATCTCTATTCTTCAAAGAGATAGTGAGAATACATGGACTACCAATCAGCATTGTTTCAGACAGAGACACAAAATTTATGAGTCATTTTTGGAAGACTCTTTGGCAAAGATTGGGAACTAACTTATCCTTTGGGTCAGCCTACCATCCCCAAACCGATGGTCAAACTGAGGTTGTTAATAGAAGTCTTGGAAACCTTCTAAGATGCCTAACTAAGGAGTATGGACAGCAATGGGATCAGTTGATTGGGCAAGCTGAATATGCCTATAATGACACCATAAATAGATCAACCGGGAAGAGTCCATTTGAAATTGTCTATGGCCTACATCCTAGAGGTGTCTATGAGTTGAGAGATTTAAAAGATGGAGTCAAGGCAAGTGCATATGCTGATGACTTTGCATTTGCTATGCAAGAAGTTCATGAAACAGTGAGAAAGACATTGACAGAGAACACCATAAAACATAAAGCCAAAGTGGATGAAAGTAGAAGGACAGTTGATTTTAATGTTGGTGACTTGGTTATGGTGCATCTCAACAAGTCAAGACTACAAAAAGGAGTCCCCCACAAGCTACAAATGAGAAGGATAGGACCCTGTCCTATATTGGCTAAGTATGGTGACAATGCATTCAAGGTTGAACTGCCGGAAGACAGTGGACTGTCACCCATTTTTAATATTGCTGACTTAGTCCATTATAGAGGACCACAGCAAGACATGGATCAGACTCTTCATGAAGTGATCAGAGATGTGGAGGATCTCCAATTACCTACTGCTACAGTCATAGGCCCAGACATCATACTAGATACAAGAGTCTATAAAAAGACAAGGACTAAAGAGTACAAGGAGCATCTCATTAAAAGGCATGGACAGAATGATGCTGATGCTGTTTGGATAAAAGAATCAGAGTTCAAAAATATGGGAGTTGATCCTAACATCATCAATCCAAGGTTGGATTGAACTACTTATCTTGGGGAGGATGGTGCAGGAGCACCTAGGCTAACCTCTACTAGTTAGTCAATTTTGGCTTGTACTTGACTCTAGCCAAGTTAAGAAGTTAGTGTAATTTGGTTGAGGACCTTAGAAGGTCTTGTTTTATGTTGGCTAGGTGAATTAGTCACTAAGACTAAGGTCACACAAATAGCCTTTGTTAGTTGTCATTTAATTTCTTAATGTTAGGAGTTAGGGAGATTGAGTCATTAATATGTCTTAGGCCTAAGAATGGTTAATGGTTATTTTATAAATATGATGATCATGAATGATCTTGGATCCTCAGAATATGTGAGGATAAGAAGCCTATAATATAGGATTAAGGCATCTATCAAAGTTGCCAAGTGTTGTAAGAATGTTGTCATAACAGCATTTTGCACTTATTGCAAATATTCCATGCAACATGGATAGCCTTGGATTCCTTTGATTGTGGGAGGTTATTTTAGACCAAATGGGACCTAGAATGGTGGAGAAGACACCTAATGGAGTTATGGCTCGAATCTCCAAGCATTGGTTGTATATTTGTAAAAAAGTTTTGAGTTAATGAAGTGCTGGAAAACTCTGTTTTTGAAGTGATATTTCGGTTTTTGAAGGAACAGTCATACTTGAAGCCAAAAATGTGTTGATACAGTGGTTGAGGCGTGTTCTATAGTCATTTTGAAGACTTTTTCATTTTATGTGTTAAGGGTTTAGAGTAGATTTATCATAGTTTTCAAGTTGTTTTAGTTCAGGCCTTTCTTTTGGTCACACTGTGACAGATTTTGTAAAAATGGCTCCCACATGAGTTTCAACCATGGAAACACTGAATAAGTGGTTGAATATTCAAGTGGGGCCTCTGTACATATTGTATCTAAACTTAGGAATCATCATGAGCAAGGGAGATAGCTTTATGATCAGGCCCTAGGCGAGTTTGACATACCCGGTTAGAGGCTTGACAGGGGGAAATCAAATCATTTCATGTGGGGAATGGGAAGTACAGCACGTCCCCAGGAATTTTTATGGTAGGTTTTCATGTTATTCATCCATCCTAAGCATTGGGAAGTCGTACCAGTCCATTAGGATAGGTCTTGAGCATTTTTCATCAATCCTAGACAAACTGTCCTAGAAACTAGGCCTTTTAGCCCTGTTTCTCCTTGATATTAGGAAGGAGGCGTACGGTCACTTTGAGACCCAGAACCCTTAATGAAAGTTTTAAAACTTCCAAAAGGGTATCCAAATCAAGTTTTATTTTTTTGAGTTGTTTGGGAAAAGTTTACTAAAAAGGGGAAAAACGGACTGGTAAAGGCTACTAGAAATAGGCTTATTTTTAAGATCTCTTTTGATGAAATCTTGAATCTGATAAACCCATGAGCCAAGAACCTTCCCAAATCAGTCAAATGGGATGGAATATGAATGAATTCAATGTGAAGAAGGTCCCCACAATGAAGTTTGAAATTTGTGAGGTTTTAGTGGATTTGGCACTTAGATCCATCTAAGTGAAAGTGAGAAAGAGAACCAAAATTAAGGTGTGGATCATCCAAGGTGGAGTTTTCGAGGTGTGACTCTTGTAGTAAAGAGTGAATAGGATTTAGTTAATGATCTAATCCTATTAGGAGATCCTATAGAAGCATAGGATACTAGGAGATAAGAGAAATCTCTTGGTGGGAGTGGAAAACTAAGCCTAGGAGTTTTATCTTACACCAATAATGTTTTGGTGTTGAGAATTGCCATATCATTTGTAAAAATATTTGGTTTTCATTGAATGAATACATTGGCCCTATTATTTCCTTATTTCAGCAATATAGTTTAACAGTGTATTAAATTTAGGGTTTTGTTTAGTGGCCTGTTGGAAAGGGTCATTACATAGGAATATTTTAATCCACGAGGACCGAATCCATGTCTATATGTCACTTCACGTGGGATCGAAATATTTTGTTTACAATACCCCTCTTCATAATGAAATAATCTAACCCTCCAGTTTTGTTTGTGCTATTTCATATGTTGCTTCCTCTCTTGTACTTCGTTGGGGCTTCCATTGCTTCTATAGTTTTTGTGTTTGAGGAAGAGCACCACAAAGAACATGTGGGTCCTTTCATTTTCTTTATTCTATGTTGGGTTGCTCACATGCTTTTATATTTGTGTGAGGCTTGGGGTTTGAAAATTCATCATAATTTGGAGGACTTTTGGAGAGTATTATATATTGTCATTTGACATGTAGTTTTGAATTATTTGTGACCATTTGAGAGATATTTGGAGGGTATTATCCCTAGTTTTGGTGGATTAAAAAAATAAAAATTGGTGACACACTAGAGGATATTCATTTTTTATATTTATAAAAAAAAATCTCATTAATTATCATAATGAATTTATAATGTATGTTTCTAAAATGTACTTTTAAAAAATTTATTATGATGATTGTTTAAAAGGATCATTTTCATTTACGATCATGATAAGCAACCTATAATCTATCATTTAAATCAATGGTTATTCATCAAATTAATGTTTAAAAATAACATTTTCCTTTCAAAACCAATACCAAAGGACACTTAACGATTACAATGCAAAGAAGCTAGTGTCTAAAGGCTTGATCATTTACTGTCTATTAAGCACACAAAAAAGGGTCATAGATCCAACATAAACTTACAGAGAAGCATTAGTCTTACTAAAATCTCTTTGTTAAAATGCAAAATGATAAAAGTAGGTAGGAATATCATTTTATTATAGGATTTTGTGGACTAATCTAGTATAGTTGAACTGAGTTGTAGATGTAAAATTCTAGCAAATAATCAATCAAATTCAGTAGTTTAGTACATTAATTTTATGTTTTAAAGAGCTTAAATTAAAATCATATATATTGTTATATTAGTATGTTTTGCATTGTTCCCTTTCATATATTAAGATCTAGCTAATCCAAGAAGCCCTGTAATGTGTCAAGATACATACCAAAGTGTGCAGCTCCCTTTTACAACACATTTATGTGTCTAACATGTTTTTATATTTCCTATTTCAAGAGACCCATTTTTTGAAGGTAGTCAATTTTAAGTTGAGTATTACAGTGAGAAACAATTTGAAGTATTGGAAAGACTATGACATTCTCTTTCAATTTATAATTTCTAATCCCATATTTTGACAACTATAGGTCATTTCAAACTATCTTAGGCCTTAGAGTTTGACTTTGAAGCTTTAATATTTCCAAAGTAGACATGATCTTGCAAGAAACATTTATTGGCATGCTCATCTAGCCCATCTGAAGCTTTTGGAAAAATGGTTACCAATCTATACTCAAATGTAAATTTACTAAAGATGGTAATCTTATGTAAAGCGAGGTTGAGTTAACATAGAGGAAGGATTGGGACAAATTTAGGAAGTTTGAATGCAAGAGATCATGCAGACATAAGTTAAAATTTAGCTATGAGATTTTGTTTAGGAATAATTTATATGCATTTAGGTGAATTGAATAACTTCAACATGAGTTTTATTTGCATTTATTTAATTTTTCACACACAGTATTTAAATGTGTTGAAGGATAGAAGGATTGACAACTTCATTGATGTTCCTAATCTTTGACTACATTTGGTAGCACTTGTTCCAACAGACTAAACATGTTTCAAGATTCAACAGATTTCTATAAAAAAAAGTAAAAACTAACATCATGTGATATATCTAGAGGATCCTTCTTCACATTCAAAAAGATAAGTGGTTTTGCATTTAACTAACTTCGGAGCATATGAAATAGGCATAAGGGCCCAAGATCTCTCTTTTAATGAGATTTTAACTAGTGATAATCTCGTTTCCTCTAACAAGCCACCAATTCTTTTATTTTACGAGGACACTATGGGTTGCCAAAGGTTTCTAACAATATTCTGGTAGAGATTTCTAAAGTAGTTGATAAACAATATTGAAGATAATGTTTCTATTGTCCACCTTTACTTCCTAGATCATTATTTTTATTTTTATTAAATGTGAGGCCTTAAGGTGAAAAAACCTAGTGTTGGAGTCTCCTTTGTGTAGTCAAGCCATGTGAGATTTAACGTCTCAATATTATTTTTGATGTTGATTTATTTATATATCTTATAATCAAGAGAAAATAGATTCCACCTTAAATATGAGAGCTTCATTTAGAGGTTCAATCTCTTTAAAAGTTCTTTCAATTTATTCAATGTACAAAGAAAATTTTAATCCAAGTTACGTCCAAACTAATGTAGTGTTTCATTGCTAAGACCAAATGTTTAGTCCATAACTTCTTATTATACTATACTTGGCATTCATAGGAGAATACCTAATTCTCTAACCATATTTTTTTTTTAAAAATTGAATACTTTCATATTATATGAAACAATACTATAATTTAAAATGAGTTAATACAAAATTCATATATTAATTTCACTATTGAGAAGAATAAGATTTTATACAAACCGTTGATGGAAAATAGATATGTATATACATTTAAATTTAAGGAAAAACACAAATTTTTTGGGCAATGATTCCCAACACTTCTATTTGGTATTTACATTAACGTTTATGCTCTCATTCATTAGATATCCTGCCATTCAAAACAAAGATAACCCAGGCATCAACCGGAAAACTGATTCTTCCTGTATTTTTTAAGCCAAAACTCGCCTTAAACAACCTCATTATTATTTCTAGTCCCTGCTCTCACTAGGCATGACTTTTGAAAAGCTGTTTCGAAACGTAGGGTCGCCAACTAGTACTCGAATTCCATTAAATACATCAAAGAAATGTATAAGAATTGAAAACACATTTTTGATAAATTTATATTCGAAATAGATTTCTTTCTGACTGGCGATTAAATTATTATTTTTTGTATAGAATCTTGGATTAGCAGCAGCATTAATCCTCGAATTACTGTCATTTTTTATAGGACAATGGCAGAGAAAAGGAAGCGTAGAGCAGAGGTTAACAACATTGCCCAAAAACTTTCGAGTCGTGAAATTGGTAACAGATTTGCCTTAAGAAATGCTCAATCTCAGATCAAGTTCCACAATTTTCAGTTGCAGGAAGAGTTTGATGCTTTTTCTCCCATAATGTTGCCGGAAGATTTTAGAAACGGTTTCATGAAGATTGAAGAAATAGTTTCAGCTCAGGGTATTATATTTGCTTTAGCACAATCAGGTGTTTGTGCTGCAATTGATAGAAACACGAATAAAATGCTTTGCTACTTGAATTTAGATCCACACGACAAAATTCGAAGGTTGTACTACAACAGGGAAAATGATTCTCTCATTACAGTATCAATTAGTGGTTCTAATGGAATCTCAATAAAGTGCAGAACAACCCAAATTGAGTACATTAGAAGAGCTCAACCAGATGCTGGCATCGATTTGTTTGAAAGTGAGAATGTAACTTTGCCTAGTTTCGTACTGTTTGATGATGTCAATGGTAAAGCTCTTACTTTTTCAGCCCAAGATAATATTTACAAGTTGTTTGATTTGAAGAACTATACACTCTTGTGCTCCATATCTGACAAAGAAATTGAAGCCATAAAGGTCACTTCTGGTATAATGCTCTTGATATTGAAAAAATCTCCTTGTGGAAGATATCTTCCTCTGAAGATATTATCTATGGCTGATGGTAAGGTTCTGAAATCTTTTCGTCATGCATTAGTACCCAACAAACAGGTAGATTTTGTTGAGCTTTTCCATGAAAAGATACTCCTAAGACAAGAGAATGAATGTCTGCAAATGATTGATGTTCAGAGTGAAAAGATAATTGATTTGAGCAGACAAGAGTTAGAGAAGGCTTCAGCACTTATTTTCTTACATGCTAAACGACTATTCTTGACATTTTACAGTGGGAATGTTTTTGTATGGAATTTGCAAGCAGAGCTAGTTGCATCTTACAGAAACCACTTGGTACAGCTTGCTGGTTTTGACACGAGTATCGTTTACTTGACAAATAACGAAGAGCTAGTCCTTGCTTACAACAAAGTTCATAAGCCCCTTGAAGCTCATGATAGAACAAATTGCTCAATAAGCATTGTCAACATCTTGACTGGAATTTGCTATGCTAAGATTGGTGGCAATGATCCTGATGTAGGTATAAGCTGTAGAAATCGGCCTAATGCATCACTGATACAGAGCACTGTTGAAGAGGCTCTGGAAGATGTAAGTACATTATTCTATGAAGCAGAAAGGAATGAAATTTATACAGGCACTACAGGAGGCCTTATACATATCTGGTCAAATTGATCGCCAATGGGAAAGAAATGAATGTCTTGAATCACAAGAAGTAAAAGACGATAGGACTCTCCTTGTAATTTCGTAATAAAAATATTAAATATGTCGAACAGATTCATATGTACCTGTCCAGATGACTTTCATGAGAGCCTCCAGGAATTCAAATTGAAGGATTAACCCAAAAATAATCTGAATACCTGTATTAATTAATCTCAGATGTAAGGAAAATTAATAAGCTATTAGCATCAACCATCATTCAATGATAGCGTAAGTGAAAAAAAAAATTGTTATGATTTTAAAAAATTGAAATCTTGATTGTTTAATATATTAATGAAATCTAAAATGATGATGATAGATGTGGAAGGCTGTATTCCACCATGGAATCTCATGGACTCAAATCATTGTGTACAAAATATGATAAGAAGGTTGAACCTTAATTGCAGGGAAATGTTTTGCATTGTCCGCACAACATTGCAACAAAAGCATAAACATATTCAACATTTAACAATAATACCCCTTCCATTAATTTCACAAAGATTGTGTTTGCCTGAAAGTTTGTGAAGGCTTTTCAACAAATCATTTCGTACGTATCCTGCACTAATTGTAGTGATGACAATGAGACCAGATCCCTTTGACGCATTCTGTCAAACAGTTCACCTGTCTTGTCTCGTCTACCAGGGCAATAGCATCTGGGTAAACCTTGCTATCCTTTGTGCTTTAACGAAAGTCCATTTCCTGTATACCATAGCTTCCAGTTCGGTAAAAGCACGGAGTATGCTGGTCCAGGTTGTGGAATTGCATTTTCCTTCCATATCCTGCAAAATTCTAGTCCACGAGGAGACATCTCTTTTAGGCATTCTGTCGAACAGTTCACCTTCTTTCTCTACGCTTCCACGTTTTGCACACGTCTATCTGCGGACATTAATTTTAGGTATTCTGTCGAGCAGTTCACCTGCTTTCTCTACGCTTCGACTTTTGCATGAATGGCTACCTGTGGACATTAATTTGCTTACATTGGCTTGAGGAGACTCGTATAATAAATTTTTGGCAGTAGCAATACTTCAACACTTGCAATGTGTTAATTTGTAGTGATTCCTAAAAATTCACTCTATAACACTTCAAATAATGAGTCCATCAAATTGAGGTAAAATAGGGGAGATAACCCACTACTTAAACACCCTAACTTTGCACTTATCAAAATCTTATGTAAAAATTTCAAATCGTTCCTAGTTTTTTACAACTGCTTACTTCGTGAGTTGCCTACTTATAACTAAGGTTTTAAGTCCATGTCACCCATTATGATGCCACATCAGCATGCTTTTTGCCAAGCTGTCAAAAACAACCCCCAAAAAAAGTGATACCAATGGTCATGTATAAAAGGGTAACCATAGTTGAACAGTTGACGTGGCATCACATCATTGGTTAATTTTTATAACTAAGAGTACATTTTATTCATTTTTTGGTAGTTAGCATTGTAGTAACTTTAAAGTCACAAGTATTGGTACAATGTTGTCAAAAAAATTAGACATTAAGTCAAATAAGTGTAGATATAAAGTGAACAACTCCTATTACCACTATTGGAATGCGTTCAACTTCTGGGTCCTCTCCCCTAGTTTCATTCATTTTAGAAATTAAAATTTTCATGTGTTTTGGTGTTTAGCTAAACTTTAGAACTAAGAAGTCTCGAGTTCCAACCCCCCCCCTCATCGTGGTGTTGCCCAATTGAGGGACCACCAGGTTCGTGCCGGTGGCCCCATGTGTGGGGGTTATCCTCCACTGATGAAGTGTCCAAAACATCTAAGGCTAAAAAGCATGCCCAAGAATACAAGCCCAATGAAACTAAGGTCCATAACCAACACCGGCCTCTGGTGTTTTGATGTTTGGCTAAACTTTAGAAGTAAGAAGTCTTGAGTTCCAACCCCCCCCCCCCCCCCCCCCGCCATCGTGGTGTTGCCCAGTTGAGGGACCACCAAGTTTGTGCCCATGGCCCCATGTGTGGGGGTAATCCTCCGTTGATAAAGTGTGCAAAACATCTAAAGCTAAAAAACATGCCCAAGAATACAAGCCCAATGAAACTAAGGTCCATAACCAACACCAGCCTCTAGTGTTTTGATGTTCGGCTAAACTTTAGAAGTAAGAAGTGTTGAGTTCCAACCCCCCCCCATCATGGTGTTGCCTGGTTGAGGGACCGCTAGGTTCATGCCTGTGGCCTATGTGTGAGGGTTATCCTCCACTAATAAAGTGTGCAAAACATCTAAAGCTAAAAAACATGTCGAGGAATACAAGCCCAATGAAACTAAGGTCCATCACCAACACCAGCCTCTAGTATTTTGGTGTTTGGCTAAACTTTAGAAGCAAGAAGTCTCGAGTTCCACACCCCCGTTGCCTAGTTAAGTGACCTCCAGGTTTGTGCCCGTGGCCCCGTGTGTGGGGGTTCTCCTCCACCGATAAAGTGTGCAAAACATCTAAAGCTAAAAAAAATGCCCTAGAATACAAGCCCAATAAAACTAAGGTCCATCACCAACACTGGGCTCTGGTGTTTGGCCAAACTTTAGAAGTAAGAAGTCTCAAGTTCCACACACCCCATCCCCCCCCCAAATCGTGGTGTTGCCCAGTTGAGGGACCGCTAGGTTCATGCCCATGGCCCCATGTGTGGGGGTTATCCTCCACTGATAACATGTGCAAAACATCTAAAGCTAAAAGACATGCCCAGGAATACAAGCCCAATGAAACTAAGGTCCATCACCAACACTGGCCTTTGGTGTTTTGCTGTTTGGCTAAACTTTAGAAGTAAGAAGTCTCAAGTTCCAACCCCCCACCCCATCATGGTGTTGCCCAATTGAGGGACCGCCAAGTTCATGCCCATGGCCACATGTGTGGGGTTATCCTCCACTAATAAAGTGTGCAAAACATCTAAAGCTAAAAAACATGCCAGGGAAGCTACCAGGGTAGAGGTAGTGAGCTAAAGAATCAAGCTAAGAGCAAGTTTATAGAGAAAACTAGTGACAACTCTTCAAGAGGTAGTTACAATAGAGGGAGAGGCAACCAAGGAGGATCAACTAGAGGGAGAGGTTCAGGTAGATCCAACTCATACTTTGCAAGCATGAAATGCTATAAATGTGGCCAGTTAGGTCATGTAGCCTATAGATTCCCAGATAAACCTTATTCCTCAAACCAAGACAAAAGAATGGCATATGTGCAAGAGGATTGTAGAAAAGAATTAGATGTGGACCACATTGAATTTGAAAAACTTGAGAACATCATGTTTAGGACAGTGTTCATCAAGCAACCAGCTCTTGATGAACCTAAAGATAGGAGGGCATTATTTAGGATAAAATATAAAATCCTTGGAAAAGTATGCAAAGTAGTGGTTGATTCAAGTTCTACTGATAATGTAATATCAGAGGAGGCTATTAATAAACTAAAATTTTAGAAGATACCTCATGACAACCCTTACGAGGTTACTTGGATCAATAAGGGACAGAGCATCTTGGTGAATGAGCAATCTTGGGTGGAATTCTCCATAGCTGGATATAAGGACAAACTATTGTGTGGTGTTTTTCCTATGGATGCTTGTCATCTTTTGCTAGGTAGGCCTTGGAAATTTGATAGGGAGGTTGTGTATGATGGAAGAGATAATCCCATAACTTTTAAGAAGGGAAGAAAGACCTTCAAAATTCAATCATTGTTAGAAGGGGAAGAATCTTAGCCCAAAGTACCCTGTGTGCTATTTTGTTGTGGACAAGAGTTTGTTAAAGACCTCAAGGATGAGGAATGCCAATTTTTTGCAGGAGTGCTAAATTCTAAAGCTAAGGAAAATGTAGCCAAGGAACCCTTACTAGTTGAAGTCCAAACTTTGCTTGAAAAGCATAAGGACATAGTGAGTGATGGTACTACAACTACTCTACCTCCTAGGAGAGTTATAAGTCATCAAATTGACATTGTTCCAAGTGCTTGCTTACCTAATAAAGCAGCATAAAAGCTCACTCCATATCAGAACCTAGAAGTGGCAAGACAAGTCCAAGAAATGAGGGATCAAAGTTTGATACAAAAGAGCATAAGCCCATGTGCAGTTTATGTTGTGTTGGCATCTAAGAAAGGAGGAAAATGGAGATTGTGTATGGATTCAAAAGCCATAAATAGGATCACAATCAGGTATAGGTTTCCCATACTTAGGATTGAGGATCTCAAGGATTGCCTTGGAGGAGCCAAATATTTTACTAAGTTGGACTTGAAGAGTGGTTATCACCAAATGAGAATAAAGGAGGGAGATGAATGGAAAACAACATTTAAGACTGTTGATGGTCTTTACGAATGGCTTGTGATGCCATTTGGTCTTTCCAATGCTCCTACTACATTCATGAGGCTCATGAATGAAGTGCTCAAGGATTTCATAGGTAAATTTGTAGTTGTATATATAGATGATATAATTATCTTCAGAAAGACTAGAGAAGAGCATATCAAGCATGTTAAGGTAGTTTTGAAGAGGCTCCATGAGGAGAAACTAGCCATAAATCTTGAGAAGTGCGACTTCTTCAAACAAGAACTTATGTACCTAGGCTTTGTGTTGTCTCAAAGCACAATAAAGATGGACAAGGAGAAGGTTGTTGCAATACTAGATTGGCCAACATCCACTAAGGTAAGAAGTTTCCATGGTTTATCTCAATTCTATAAGAAATTCATTAGGAATTTTAGTAGTATTTGTGCACCTTTGTTGGACACTATAAAGGGTGGAGTCAAGTCTAAGTTTAAGTGGACTCTAAAAGTCAAAAAGTCATTTAAAATGTTGAAGAAACAAGTAGCTACTCAACCTATCCTACAATTTCCTAGTTTTGAGAAATTGTTCACCTTAGAATGTGATGCAAGTGGCTTAGCAGTAGGTGGGGTTTTGAGTCAAGAAGGTAGGCTAGTAGCCTTTTATAGTGAGAAGATTAATGAGGCTAAGAAGAAGTATCCATCCTATGACTTAGAGTTATATGCCTTAGTTCAGTGTCTTAGGAACTGGAGACATTATTTCTTGCCCAAACAATTTGTTGTATTTATAGATAATCAAGCTCTTAGCTACATCAACACTCAAGAGAAGCTAAGAAATAGACACTTGAAGTGGATGGAATACTTGCAATCCTTTACCTTCGTAATCAAGCACAAGAAGGGGCAGTTGAACAAGTTGATAGATACACTAAGTAAGATGATTATGACAGTCCAAGAGATTCAGCTCCAAAGCATTAGAATAGAGAGTTTTCAAAATCTCTACAAAGAAGATAAGGACTTTGTTGAAGCCTGCAAGTTATGGAGTAATTTTGTAAATCATTTTCATAGAAAATTTTCAGAATATTCCTTTCAAAATGGGTTGCTATTAAAGGGTAACCAGTTGTGTGTACCAATGGGTTCCATGAGAGAGAACCTAATATAGGAGAAGCATGATGGAAGCCTAAGTGGTCATTTTGGTGTCGATAAAACCATAGAACTAGTTGTCATGCCCAAAAATACAGGGCTAAAACACACAATTTTTGTTTTTAATGTTTTAAAAGTGATAATCAGACTAAATGTAATACATAAGTATTCGAATAGAATTACTTAACTTCCTCACACTCATGTTAAATTACGGAATTTAAGTACAAAACAAATGTGAATTTTCTTAACATATTTTAATCTTAAATTGCATAAATTGATATATATCACTATGTTATCTAATTAGCTTCAATCAAACGAATATGATTACAAAACATATGAATGTCGTAGGAAGAGTGAAACATCATCATTTTATACATTTTCAAATAAACATATGTAAAGAACTGAAATACTAAAAGGCTCAATGCAAGAATATTACTCAATCTTTTCTCTTCTATTAATCAACTTGGTTCAAGGCTTCGTCGAGAAAGAACCAGTAAGAAAACCTAACATCCTTGCCACTTCAACAAGAGTTTAAATACACTTTTACATAATATTACAATACAATCTAAATTCTCTTCTTGGCCCTTAACAAGGGATCCTTTTCAATGTCTTCAATATATGACGATGATCATGGAGAAGACGAAAACTGACCTGATGACAAATCAAACATATAGTGAAGAACAAATCAAGTATGCATTCCCATCCTGATTTGCACAATAGGTTCAACATTGAACTAGACTAGGGAGAAGGTGCATTTTTCCAATAGGAGACGTTAATCAATATACCACAACATAGCCCTTTCGAGGCTAAAAATTCAAGAACTTTTGTTCTTCCACAAATGCCCTTTCAAGGCCAATATTACAAGGATTTTCATTCTTCCATTTCTTCAATTTTCAAAATTTCAAAACATGGTATATGATGACAAGTAGGGGCCCATAACACCCTATCCTCCTTCCCTCTTCTCGTCATGAGAAGACACTCTACACTATTGGGGTCCAACTAAAGCCCTTCCCCCATACATGGCCACTTCTTCCCTATCCAAGGGTGAGTAATGCCAAAACAACCCACAAAATCCCTTCGAAAATCAAGTAAAACATGAAGGAAAAGCATTCAAGAAAACATGTTTCATTCCCTTCCAAGCATACCCAACATACATACAAGCATACCAATGAAAACACAATAACATACACATGAACAAAGCATGAACAACATGAACAACATAAACCAAATGAGCTAAAGAATCCTACCTTCATAACAAGGTTATGGCCAAATGTACCAGTTTGAGATGAGCTTTTCCTTCCTTCCTTCAATCTTCAAAATTTCTCTCTAAAACTAGAGATTGGGTGAACACCCCAAACCCTCTCAAAAAAACCTCTAAATAATATCAAAACTCAACCACCTAAAAAGGGCAATAACTTCCCCCACTTTCCTAAAATTCTAGAGGCTTCTAATTCAACTATACCTAAGGCTAACCTCAAGGTGGAGTTAAAGTCATTCAACCCATAATGAAATCATTCAATTTTCGCACTAAAGCAAAAGTGGAATTTTTGAGTGACCATAAAAGTCAACAAAAGGGGCTAGGGAGGTGGAAAATTTCTCCAACCCATACCCATACCCTTTGGGTACTTAGATTTCATGATTTTAGGCCTTAAGGATTAATTAGGGACCTATCAAAAGCTAGAAAAATTTTAAGATTTAATAACATCTTTCTAAAATGCAAATTACTCACTAATCCTGACTAGGGTAATTAACCTTGATTACTCACTGATTAGAAAAAGGGTAACTAACCTAATCTAACTTAGATATATAGGTTACTCAGGTAATCCTAACTATCATGCAGGAATGCATATACAATTCACAAGTGTCAAGCGACACTATAAAAACACTATTACAAATCATTAACATTTGAAGATTACAAAATGATACATTCATTCAAACCACGATACAAATAAAACACAAACAATGGGGTTTGCATCTTTTGTTAGATTCAACCTTGGATTTGACAATTGGTACATAGGGTTTAGTTCTGTTTCTCCGTTAGATTTCTTGGCTAAAATATCCTACACACTCATTGCACACATCAGCAACACAAGAAAATCACATGCATATATGTATATAATGTATTAGGGAAACTACGAAAATTAAAACATCCATCTTTAAAATAAGTTAGCTCTTTAACTCATTTCTACTTACATTTAATCATCATAAATCACAAAATCAATATAACATAACTTATCCATTAATTCAGATTAAAATACTAGAATAATCATCATTAGGCATGCATATAATTAAACATCATAAACATCGTTAATAAGGCATACTGAACTATCCGAAAGCATAAAACCTAATCATTGAGGTACCAAAATCAATACCCTCATTATTAGGTGAAAATACCTCGCATCATTGTTAGCGAAATTTTAATGTTTAAACAGTCGAGATAATGTAGTATGTTCTTGAATCACTAAATATTTAAAACATGAATGTATTAGCTGATCTCAGTTCTTATAAGGACATCTAAACCTTAAAACATTATTCCATATCCATTCTAATCTCCTATAATAGATTTAACACAGAAAATTCATATTTTATAATTACATACGAGGAGGGACCTTACACTAGTGCAAAGGTTATATTATTGGCCAAAGTTAGAAAGGGATGTAACCAAGTATGTGGAGCAGTGCGTGATATACATGAAATCCAAAGGAGGAATGAGTAATGCAGGTTTATATCATCCTCTACCAATTCCAAATTGGTCATCGGATTGTGTAAGTATGGATTTTATTGTTGGGTTGCCAAAAACTAAGCATGGTTGTAATAGCATCTATGTTGTTGTTGATAGATTTATCAAAATGGGGAATTTCACTCCATGTAGGACAACTAATGATGCTAGTCATATTGCCCATATATTCTTCAAAGAGGTTGTATGAATTCATGGACTTCCATAAGCATTGTGTCAGACAGGGATGTTAAATTTATGAGCAATTTTTGGAAAACCTTGTGGAAAAAGTTTGGTACAAACATGTCATTTAGTTGAGCTTACCATCCCCAAACTGATGGTCAAATTGAGGTGGTTAATAGGACCTTAGGGAACCTTCTAAGATTCCTAACTAATGAATATGGTCAAAGTTGGGATGTTATTATTTTACAAGCAAA
The DNA here is from genome assembly GCA_028749045.1 of Cupressus sempervirens. Lineage (NCBI taxonomy): Eukaryota > Viridiplantae > Streptophyta > Pinopsida > Cupressales > Cupressaceae > Cupressus > Cupressus sempervirens. The sequence continues at coordinate 552,060,044 of CM053793.1, forward strand.
GTATGCCTATAATAATAATAGGAATAGGACCACTAGAAATAGTCCTTTTGAGATAGTTTATGGGATGCATCCAAGGGGTGTATGTGAATTGAGGAATATTGGTGATATGGATTAGAGAAGTGGTCAAGATGAAGAATTTCTTCAAACCATGAATGTGATTCAAGAGCAAGTCAAGCAAACTATCCAACCAAACACTCAAAAGCTCAAAGCCAAAGTGGATGAAAAGAGAAAGGATATTCAGTTTTTTGTTGGTGACTATGTAATGGTCCATTTGAATAAAGCAAGGTTTGTGTTCCTACCAAGTTATAGATGAAGAGGGTAGGTGCTTGCAAAATCTTGGCAAAATATGGAGAAAATGCCTACAAGATAGATTTATCATCCAATTTAGACATATTCTCAATTTTCAATGTATAATACTTGGTGGCATGTAAAGGCATGTTACCTCAAGTTAGATTAGATGTTCAAGATGACCTTGAACCTACTACAACACCTAGCATCAACAAGTTGGAAGTAAAGAAAGTGTTAGACTCGAGAGTAAAGAAGTCTATAAGGCAGAAGGTATATATGGAGCATCTCATAAAATGGAAGAGCAAGACAACTTTAGAGGCTACTTGGATTGCTGAGACAGAAGTCAAGACGGTTGGAATACCCCTAGACATATTGCCATCAGGCGGGACTTAGTTTTTTTTATGGGGGGAGTATAGTGTAGGAGCACCTAGGTAGGCTAAAGGGTAGACCTAGGGCTTCTTTGTTTATTTGGGCTTGTAGTGTTTCTAGCAACATCACTGGATAAATAATGGGACCAACTTGGTCCTAAGGTGAGGTCAAATAGGTTGAAAGAGCTCAAAATGGCAATGTTGCTAAAATTACTCCAAAATTGCTCATTTGGCTCTTTGAGCATTTTTGGGTTTTGAGGGATAAATAGGTCAAATAGGTATTTGGGGGACCTTTTTTTTACCTATCTAAGACCTTTCTCATGGATTGGTAACCCATGGAGAAAATTTGAGAAGTAAACCTGCAAAATTGCAAAAATTGCTCATTTTTGAAACGTTCTCATTTGACATTTTTTGCAAATTTCTTGCAAACAAAGCAAGTTATTAGTTGGAGTTAGTTAACTACTTGAAGCAGGTTTGGGTGCTCATGGAATTAATTTATAAGGCCAAACTCATTCTTGTTCATGGGTTGAAAAAGTAAATTAATGCATTGTATGGACTATGAGAATAGCAAGTAAATGACAATTTTTGTTTTTCGGTGTTCATAGCATGAAAGTGGATCGACTATATAAATATTTGTGTTGGAATAGTTAGGGTGGATTGTTTTAAGATTTTATACTTAGATTTTTTTCCTTTGTAGAAAGTTTTGTGTGGTTAAGTAAATTGTTTTGTGAATCAGTGGTATGTTGTTCTGAATAGAGCAATATGTGGAAAATGGAGTCTTAGGGCCACTTCCCACCATATGCATGGTACAACCTCTTGGAATTTGGAAATATACTCTTTGTACATTATGTATAGAGAAATAGAGCCAATGGGAAGCATATCAAGCATTTGTAGTGTGATGCCCTAGGTAAGAAAACCATGTTTGGTTAAGGATTACATATCTGAAAAAGAGCACTTGGAGTGGATTGAGAGTATAAAGACATCAATCAAGGCATGTGGTGAGTATGAGGATGGTATAGACTAACTTCAAATTGAAGGAGAAGTCTTGATAAGAATTTTTAAATGGTTTTTAACCCAAACAACACCAAAACCCTTGAAACCCTCAAAGTAAGCCTAAAATGTGCTTGTATTGTATGGACAAGTTGAGGGCTTAAGAATGCCAAAATCTTCAAGTACTCTAAAAAGGGTATCCATAAAGATGATTTGTTTTGGTCATTGTTAAGGGATTTTTTTAAATATCTCATTTTTGGTGAGTTTGGAGGGCTAATCCTTGTAGCCTTTTCCAAGCTTCTAAGTATAAATTGACCTGTGGATTGAAACTCGAATAGGGTTTTGTACTTGTTTTGAGTTTGGTGTGTTGATGAGTGGCCTAAGGCATGCCTAGGTATCCATTTCATCATGTGGGGGATTGAATCAACATTGGGATTATTTATGTGTTTGTGAAAGTCATGAACAAGCTTGTACTAACCTATTGATGTGCACTAGTTAAAGAAGTATGATCTCTTTAATAGAATACTCAAAAGCATAGGGTGTAGGGTTTCTGAGCAAGACTGGTAGTCACATCAGTTAGTCATCACTGTGACCGAGCTATCTTACGAAGGCTGGACTATGTATATTAGACTTGTTCATAGCTTAGTTGAAGTTGACATATTTGTTTGGAATATAACAAACATTGAGGTAAACAATTTTTAGCTAACTTGAATACATGTTTTAATGATCATGGAGTAATTTAAGTAGATGATTATGCATTTTGTTATGGATCATTAATCCCTGTGCAAGGTGATTAACCAATCATAAAAATAGAAGGATTAAGCAGCAAAAGTGAAGAATTTGGATTGTTGATTTTGTTCTAGAAACTTCTCTAGTTTGTAATAAAAGGAGGATCCAAACCCTATTTTCAATAGTGTGTGTATGTATGTGTGATAAACATGACTTTTGGATGCTAGAAGTGAAGTTTGAAGGAGAATTAGACAAAGGGACCAAGAAGAGTAGTCAAGGGAAGAATATAGATATATCATATTAGAGATTAGATTAGAGATTGGAAAGAGGAGATTTGTAATCAGCATATTAATTGTAAATAAAAGGATCAGGTATTGATACATTCTAGCAAGTGTTTCAAGGTAAATTTCTTAATAGAGTGGTCCTAATAGGCCTATTGTAAATCTCCTAAGAGAGTGCTTACTTAGTTATATGTTTTAAAGCTTTAATCAAGATAGACTGAATAAGTCTTGTAAGCTCTTAATAGGGAAGACCCCTCATAGGGTAGATTATCAGAAGTGATCAAGTTGTAGCACTAACAGGAGAAATTTATTGATGTAGTAGTGAACATTTATGGGCGCCATCCCCACCCTAGTTTTATCTTTACCTTGGAGGATTTTTGGGTAACCAAAATCTTTGTGTTATGTGCTGATCATTTGTTTACATGTTTCATGGATGTGAGTAGCTATTAGATTTGATACATCATTGCAATAAATGTTTATATGATTTATGATATTACTCTTAGAAGGGATATAGGTGAAGTTATCAGATTTGATAATTGTCTCCAAGGGTAAAAAATTTGTACATCCTGATTCACCCCCCCCCCCCCCCCCCCACATTAGTATCTAAATTTCCCAATAGACTTGCAACAATTCTTGTGTTGCAAGGTTTGATAGGAACTCTGAAAAATTGGATGCACTTCATCTAAACAAGATCACAAACCCTTTGAACAAAGAAGTCATGTCATGCTAGCTGTCCATGTGTGATAGTTATGTGGATTTAGAGGAACTAGACAAGAAAAGGTCTCTCTCATTTCTTACAAGGTGTTTATTTTGATATAGTTCTGGTTTACTGATATAAGTGATAGAAACAAGAATAAAAATACCCCTCATAATGAAAAGAACTGAACTTCAGATGCTAGAAACAATGCATATACAAGAAAAGAAAAAAATAACTTTAGTTGAGTATCATGTGCACCTTTAAAATTTCTGATGAAAATAACAAAAAATCTCTCGAGAAGAACTTTCTAGTGCTTCTTTTGGATTGAGAAACAGAGCTAAAATGAGCAAGTTATGCCCCTCGAAATGCAAAAAGAGTTATCAAACTTCAATAGAAAAAAATGTAGCATATTGGTTAAATAACCAAAAAAGAACTAAACCATTGTATCTATCTTGAAATTAGCTTTTTGATGGTATCTTGTTTGGCCAAAAATGCCTCTGTATTCTCAAGTTATTGCAAAAAAACCACAAGTACCTTGTTATGCCAAGAAAATCCCCTTGGGGCTAAAAAAATAGCCCCTTGGGTTGTAACATGACCACAGGTGAGCATTGAAGGCCCCAAGCAAAGCTTAGGTGGTGGTTTCACAAGAATCATCGACAGGGGGACACTACTGCAGAGGCATGATAGCGTGCTAGTAGGGGAGGAGCAGAGATGAGCATCAAGGCCCCATGGTGCCGCAGTGGTGGTCTCATCTTCCCAGTGGTGGTGCGTTTATTAAAATGTGTTGCACTTTTTTAAAAATACAAAATTTTTTTGTGTTTTTTAAATAAAAATTGTCTCAGAGTGTGTGCCAACAGTCGTATGACCCTAGTATGCAAAACAAAATTGTCTCCCTTGTCAATAGTGTCCAAAATCAAATTTTTTATAAGAAAATATAGGTTTTGACATGCTCTAAATCCAACTATGATGTCCATTTGGACTCGAAGTGTTCTAAATCTTAGAGAACCCCTGTTTCCATATAAAATAGTCAAAAAATGCCAAATTTGATCCAATAACCCCTTGTTCTTTGTTCCTTCAAAAATTTGAACAAGTTGCAGTAGATCCAACTCTAATACCATGAATGGATTTGATAAGAACAAATCCACAGATTATGTACAACACCTACATGCAAGAACCTGTCACAGAGAATCAAAGATAAGAAAAGACAAGAGTTTGGCTCTGAAAATATGCAAGATATATTATCAAACAAAAAGAATGAGTAAAATATACAATGGATCAATCCTTATAGAAGGATATTGTAAAACCTAAAGGGGAAACCCTAAGAGGTCAATGGCATCTAATAATTAAATGACAATGCATGTGCATAAAGTGAAATCTTAGGGAGAAAAGGCAATTTAATAAATGTAATTCAATTAATCCTTTACTCTAGCAATAACAATAATAACAAGTGTTTTTATAGAAAAGGGCATGGGGAGTTTAAAGTCATTAGACATGTTGATTGGATTTTTAAACTATATATTTTGTGCTGGAAGGAATAGGAATGTAATGATTTTGTAGGATGTAATGTCCCTATTTTGGAGGATTTAATTATTTATAAAGTTATCGATAAAAAAATATATTACAAGGTAACTTTATATTTAATTAAGAGATATATCTTATAAAGTCATTAAATAAAATAATGTTCTAGAGGTTGCTAGAAGGAGCAGAGAAATAATTAAAAAAAGAGGCCGACCTATCGAGGAAAAAAGAATAAATAGGCATTGAGGGCTCATTGCCTATCATCGAGATTTATTATTGATAATTTCTTATGTGCGTTGTGGAGCTTAGGGTTTCTGCAAGTAGTCACAATTGGCCATTGAGAACAAAAACTCTCAATTGGTATGCAATTTTGAGAGTGTGAAAGATCACCTGAATTATTGCAGCTGTGGGAAGGATATTTCAGTCCTTTCACTTGTGCTTAATTGTTGGTTTGGAGTTTCAAGTGGAGTTGCACTTTCACCATATCATCTTCAGCAGTCAATCTCCAGTATCTAATCAATCCAAGTTCTTCATTTCAGTTTGTAGTTGTAACAAGTTCTCAATTGTATACATCCAGTTAGGGTTTGTCTGTAATGTGCCATGTCATAATGTTTTGGTGCTGAGAACTGCCATATCATTTGTAAAAATATTTGGTTTTCATTGAATGAATACATTGGCACTATTATTTCCTTATTTCGGCAATATACTTTAGCAGTGTATTAAATTTTGGGTTTTGTTTAGTGGCCTATTCGAAAGGGTCATTAGATAGGAATATTTTAATCCACGAGGACCGAATCCATGTCTATATGTCACTTCACATGGGATCGAAATATTTTGTTTACAATACCCCTCTTCATAATGAAATAATCTAACCCTCCAGTTCTGTTTGTGCTATTTCATATGTTGCTTCCTCTCTTGTACTTTGTTGGGGCTTCTATTGCTTCTATAGTTTTTGTGTTTGAGGAAGAGCACCACAAAGAACATGTGGGTCCTTTCATTTTCTTTATTCTATGTTGGGTTGCTCACATGCTTTTATATTTGTGTGAGGCTTGGGGTTTGAAAATTCATCATAATTTGGAGGACTTTTGGAGAGTATTATATACTATCATTTGACATGTAGTTTTGAATTATTTGTGACCATTTGAGAAATATTTGGAGGGTATTATCCCTAGTTTTGGTGGATTAAAAAAATAAAATTGGTGACACACTAGAGGATATTCATTTTTTATATTTATAAAAAAAAATCGCATTAATTATCATAATGAATTTATAATGTATGTTTCTAAAATGTACTTTAAAAAAATTTATTATGATGATTGTTTAAAAGGATCATTTTCATTTACGATCATGATAAGCAACCTATAATCTATCATTTAAATCAATGCTTATTCATCAAATTAATGTTTAAAAATAACATTTTCCTTTCAAAACCAATACCAAAGGACACTTAACGATTACAATGCAAAGAAGCTAGTGTCTAAAGGCTTGATCATTTACTGTCTATTAAGCACGCAAAAAAGGGTCATAGATCCAACATAAACTTACAGAGAAGCATTAGTCTTACTAAACTCTCTTTGTTAAAATGCAAAATGATAAAAGTAGGTAGGAATATCATTTTATTACCGGATTTTGTGGACTAATCTAGTATAGTTGAACTGAGTTGCAGATGTAAAATTCAGTAGTTTAGTACATTAATTTTATGTTTTTATGATGAAGAGCTAGTCCTTGCTTACAACAAATTGCTCAATAAGCATTGTCAACATCTTGACTGGAAATTGCTATGCTAAGATTGGTGGCAATGATCCTGATGTGGGTATAAGCTGTAGAAATCGGCCTAATGCATCACTGATACAGAGCACTGTTGAAGAGGCTCTGGAAGATGTAAGAGCATCAACCAGCATTGGAAAAAAAATATTGTTATGATTTTGAAAAATTGAAATCTTGATTGTTTTAAATATTAATGAAATCTAAAATGATGATGATAGATGTGGAAGGCTGTATTCCACCATGGAATCTCATGGACTCAAATCATTGTGTACAAAATATGATAAGAAAGTTGAACCTGAATTGCAAGGAAATGTTTTGCCTTGTTCGCACAACATTGCAACCAAAGCATAAACATATTCAACATTTAACAATTTCACAAAGATTGTGTTTTCCTGAAAGTTTTTGAAGGCTTTTCAACAAATCATTTTGTACGTATCCTGCACTAATTGTAGTGATGACAATGAGACCAGTTCGATAAAAGCTGGTCCAGGTTGTGGAATTGCATTTTCCTTCCATATCCTGCAAAATTCTAGTCCACGAGGAGACATCTCTTTTAGGCATTATGTCGAACAGTTCACCTTCTTTCTCTACGCTTCCACATTTTGCATACATGTCTATCTGCAGACATTAATTTTAGGAATTCTGTCGAACAGTTCACCTGCTTTCTCTACTCTTTGACATTTTGCATGAATGGCTACCTGTGGACATTAATTTGCTTACATTGGCTTCAGCAGACTCGCATAATAAATTTTTGGCAGTAGCAGTACTTCAACACTTGTAATGTGTTAATTTGTAGTGATTCCTAAAAATTCACTCTATAACACTTCAAATAATGAGTCCATCAAATTGAGGTATAATAGGGGAGATAACCCACTACTTAAACATCTTAATTTTGCACTTATCAAAATCCTATGTAAAAATTTCAAATCGCTCCTAGTTTTTTGCAGTTGCTTACTTGGTGAGTTGCCTACTTATAACTAAGGTTTCAAGTCCATGTCACCCATTATGATGCCACATCAACATGCTTTTTGCCAAGCTGTCCAAAACAGCACAAAAAAAAAGTGATACCAATGGTCATGTATAAAGGGTACCCATAGTTGAACAGCTGACGTGGCATCACATCATTGGTTAATTTTTATAACTCAATTTTTGGTAGTTTGCATTGTAGTAACAACATTAAAGTCACAAGTATTGGTACAATGTTGTCAAAAAAATTAGACATTAAGTCAAATAAGTGTCGGTATAAAGTGAACAACTCCTATTACCACTATTGGAATGCGTTCAACTTCTGGGTCCTCTCCCCTAGTTTCATTCATTTTAGAAATTAAAATTTTCATGTGTTTTGGTGTTTAGCTAAAATTTAGAAGTAAGAAGTCTCGAGTTCCAACCCCACCCCCTCACACCCACCCCCCCCCCCCCCCATCGTGGTGTTGCCCAATTGAGGGACCACCAGGTTCGTGCCTGTGGCCCTATGTGTGGGGGTTATCCTCCACTGATGAAGTGTGCAAAACATCTAAGGCTAAAAAGCATGCCCAAGAATACAAGCCCAATGAAACTAAGGTCCATAACCAACACCGGCCTCTGGTGTTTTGATGTTTGGCTAAACTTTAGAAGTAAGAAGTCTTGAGTTCCAACCCCCCCCCCCCCCCCCACCATCGTGGTGTTGCCCAGTTGAGGGACCACCAAGTTTGTGCCCATGGCCCCATGTGTGGGGGTAATCCTCCGTTGATAAAGTGTGCAAAACATCTAAAGCTAAAAAACATGCCCAGGAATACAAGCCCAATGAAACTAAGGTCCATAACCAACACCAGCCTCTAGTGTTTTGATGTTCGGCTAAACTTTAGAAGTAAGAAGTCTTGAGTTCCAACCCCCCCCATCATGGTGTTGCCTGGTTGAGGGACCGCTAGGTTCATGCCTGTGGCCTATGTGTGAGGGTTATCCTCCACTAATAAAGTGTGCAAAACATCTAAAGCTAAAAAACATGTCGAGGAATACAAGCCCAATGAAACTAAGGTCCATCACCAACACCAGCCTCTAGTGTTTTGGTGTTTGGCTAAACTTTAGAAGTAAGAAGTCTCGAGTTTCACATCCCCGTTGCCTAGTTAAGTGACCTCTAGGTTTGTGCCCGTGGCCCCGTGTGTGGTGGTTCTCCTCCACCGATAAAGTGTGCAAAACATCTAAAGCTAAAAAAAATGCCCTGGAATACAAGCCCAATAAAACTAAGGTCCATCACCAACACTGGGCTTTGGTGTTTTGGTGTTTTGGTGTTTGGCTAAACTTTAGAAGTAAGAAGTCTCGAGTTCCACACACCCCATCCCCCCCCCCCCCCCTCCATCATGGTGTTGCCCAATTGAGGGACCGCTAGGTTCGTGCCCGTGGCCCCATGTGTGGGGGTTATCCTCCACTGATAACATGTGCAAAACATCTAAAGCTAAAAAACATGCCCATGAATACAAGCCCAATGAAACTAAGGTCCATCACCAACATTGGCCTCTGGTGTTTTGGTGTTTGGCTAAACTTTAGAAATAAGAAGTCTTTAGTTACAACCCCCCACCCCATCGTGGTGTTGCCTGGTTGAGGGACCGCCAAGTTCGTGCCCATGGCCCCATGTGTGGGGTTATCCTCCACTAATAAAGTGTGCAAAACATCTAAAGCTAAAAAACATGCCAAGGAAGCTACCAGGGTAGAGGTAGTGAGCTAAAGAATCAAGGTAAGAGCAAGTTTATAGAGAAAATTAGCGACAAATCTTCAAGAGGTAGTTATAATAGAGGGAGAGGCAACCAAGGAGGATCAAATAGAGGGAGAGGTTCAGGTAGATCCAACTCATACTTTGCAAGCATGAAATGCTATAAATGTGGCCAGTTAGGTCATGTAGCCTATAGATTCCCAGATAAGCCTTATTCCTCAAACCAAGACAAAAGAATGGCATATGTGCAAGAGGATTGCAGAAAAGAATTAGATGTGGACCACATTGAATTTGAAAAAGTTGAGAACCTCATGTTTAGGAGAGTGTTGATAAAGCAACCAGTTCTTGATGAACCTAAAGATAGGAGGGCATTATTTAGGATAAAATACAAAATCCTAGGAAAAGTATGCAAGGTAGTGGTTGATTCAAGTTCTACTGATAATCTAATAGCAAAGGAGGCTATTAATAAACTGAAATTTCAGAAGATACCTCATGAAAACCCTTACAAGGTTACTTGGATCAATAAGGGACAGAGCATCTTGGTGAATGAGCAATCTTGGGTGGAATTCTCCATAGCAGGATATAAGGACAAGCTGTTGTGTGATGTTTTTCCTATGGATGCTTGTCATCTTTTACTAAATAGGCCTTGGAAATTTGATAGGGAGGTTGTGTATGATGGAAGAGATAATGCCATAATTTTTAAGAAGAGAGGAAAGACCTTAAAAATTCAATCATTGTTAGAAGGGGAAGAATCTTAGCCCAAAGTACCCAGTGTGCTATTTCGTTGTGGACAAGAGTTTGTTAAAGACCTCAAGGATGAGGAATGTCAAATTTTTTGCAGTAGTGCTAAAGTCTGAAGCTAAGGAAAATGTAACCAAGGAACCCTTACTAGTTGAAGTCCAAACTTTTCTTGAAAAGCACAAGGACATAGTGAGTGATGGTACTCCAACTACTCTACCTCCTAGGAGAGTTATAAGTCATCAAATTGACTTTGTTCCAAGTGCTTCCTTACCTAATAAAGCAGCATAAAAGGTCACTCCATATCAAAACCTAGAAGTGGCAAGACAAGTCCAAGAAATGAGGTATCAAAGTTTGATACAAAAGAGCATAAGCCCATGTGCAGTGTATGTTGTGTTGGCATCTAAGAAAGGAGGAAAATGGAGATTGTGTATGGATTCAAAAGCCATAAATAGGATCACAATCAAGTATAGGTTTCCCATACTTAGGATTAAGGATCTCAAGGATTTCCTTGGAGGAGCCAAATATTTTACTAAGTTGGACTTGAAGAGTGGTTATCACCAAATAAGAATAAATGAGGGAGATGAATGGAAAACAACATTTAAGACTGTTGATGGTCTTTATGAATGGCTTGTGATGCCATTTGGTCTTTCCAATGCTCTTACTACATTCATGAGGCTCATGAATGAAGTGCTCAAGGATTTCATAGGTAAATTTGTAGTTGTATATATAGATGATATACTTATCTTTAGAAAGACTAGAGAAGAGCATATCAAGCATGTTGAGGTAGTTTTGAAGAGGCTTCATGAAGAGAAACTAGCCATAAATCTTGAGAAGCTTGACTTCTTCAAAGAAGAACTTATGTACCTAGGCTTTGTGTTGTCTCAAGGCACAATAAAGATGGACAAGGAGAAGGTTGTTGCAATACTAGATTAGCCAACATCTACTAAGGTAAGAAGTTTCCATGGTTTATCTCAATTCTATAAGAAATTCATTAGGAATTTTAGTAGTATTTGTGCACCTCTGTTGGACACTATAAAGGGTGGAGTCAAGTCTAAGTTTAAGTGGACTCTAAAAGCCAAAAAGTCATTTAAAATGTTGAAGAAACAAGTAGCTACTCAACCTATCCTACAATTTCCTAGTTTTGAGAAATTGTTCACCTTAGAATGTGATGCAAGTGGCTTAGCAGTAGGTGGGGTTTTGAGTCAAGAAGGTAGGCCAGTAGCCTTTTATAGTGAGAAGATTAATGAGGCTAAGAAGAAGTATCCATCTTATGACCTAGAGTTATATGCCTTAGTTCACTGTCTTAGGAACTAGAGACATTATTTGTTGCCCAAAGAATTGTTGTATTTATAGATAATCAAGCTCTTAGCTACATCAACACTCAAGAGAAGCTAAGAAATAGACACTTGAAGTGGATGGAGTACTTGCAATCCTTTACCTTCACAATCAAGCACAAGAAGGGGCAGTTGAACAAGGTGATAGATACACTAAGTAAGATGATTATGATAGTCCAAGAGATTCAGCTCCAAAGCATTAGAATAGAGAGTTTTCAAAATCTCTACAAAGAAGATGAGGACTTTGTTGAAGCCTGCAAGTTATGGAGTAATTTTTTAAATCATTTTCATAGAAAATTTTTAGAATATTCCTTTCAAAATGGGTTGCTATTAAAGGGTAACCAGTTGTGTGTACCAATGGGTTCCATGAGAGAGAACCTAATATAGGAGAAGCATAATGGAAGCCTAAGTGGTCATTTTGGTGTCGATAAAACCATAGAACTAGTTGTCATGCCCAAAAATACAAGGCTAAAACACACAATTTTTTTAATTTTTTTTTTAAAGTGATAATCGGATTAAATGTAATACATAAGTATTCGAATAGAATTACTTAACTTCCTCACACTAATGTAAAATAACAAAATTTAAGTACAAAACAAATGTGAATTTTCTTAACATATTTTAATCTTAAATTGCATAAATTGATATATATCACTATGTTATCCAATTAACTTCAATCAAACGAATATGATTACAAAACATATGAATGTCGTAGGAAGAGTGAAACATCATCATTTCATACATTTTCAAATAAACATATGTAAACAACTGAAATACTAAAAGGCTCAATGCAAGAATATTACTTAATCGTTTCTCTTCTATTAATCAACCTGGTTCAAGGCTTCGTCAAGAAAGAACCAGTAAAAAAACCTAACATCCTTGCCACTTCAACAAGAGTTTAAATACATTTTTACATAATATTACAATACAATTTGAATTCTCTTCTTGGCCCTTAACAAGGGATCCTTTTCAATATCTTCAATACATCATGGTGATCATGGAGAAGACGAAAACTGACCCGACGACAAATTAAACATATCATGAAGAACAAATCAAGCATGCATTCCCATCCTGATTTGCATAATAGGTTCAACATTGAACTAGACTAGGGAGAAGGTGGATTTTTCCAATAGGAGACGTCGATCACTATACCACAACATAGCCCTTTCGAGGCTAAAAATTCAAGAACTTCCGTTCTTCCACAAATGCCCTTTTGAGGCAAATATTACAAGGATTTTCATTCTTCCATTTCTTCAATTTTCAAAATTCCAAAACATGGTATGTGATGACAAGTAGGGGCCCATAACACCCTATCCTCTTTCCCTCTTCTCGTCGTGAGAAGAGATTCTACACTATTGGGGTCCAACTAAAGCCCTTCCCCCATACATGGCCACTTCTTCCCTATCCAAGGGTGAGTAATGCCAAAACAACCCACAAAATCCATTTGAAAATCAAGTAAAACATGAAGGAAAAGCATTCAAGAAAACATGTTTCATTCCCTCCCAAGCATACCCAACATACATACAAGCATACCAATGAAAACACAATAACATACACATGAACAAAGCGTGAACAACATGAACAACATAAACCAAATGAGCTGAAGAATCCTACCTTCACAACAAGGTTATGGCCAAATGAACCAGTTTGAGATGAGCTTTTCCTTCCTTCCTTCAATCTTCAAAATTTCTCTCTAAAACTAGAGATTGGGTGAACACCCCAAACCCTCTCAAAAAAACCTCTAAATAAGATCAAAACTCAACCACCTAAAAAGGGCAATAACTTCCCCCACTTGCCTAAAATTCTAGAGGCTTCTAACTCAACTATACCTAAGGCTAACCTCAAGGTGGAGTTAAAGTCATTCAACCCATAATGAAATCATTCAATTTTCGTACTAAAGCAAAAATGGAGTTTTTGAGTGACCAGAAAAGTCAACAAAAGGGGCTAGGGAGGTGGAAAATGTCCCCAACCCATACCCATACCCTTCGGGTACTTAGATTTCATGATTTTAGGCCTTAACGATTAATTAGGGACCTATCAAAAGCTAGGAAAATTTTAGGATTTAATAACATCCTTCTAAAATGCAGATTACTCACTAATCCTGATTAGGGTAATTAACCTTGATTACTCACTGATTAGCAAAAGGGTAACTAACCTAATCTAACTTAGATATATAGGTTACTCAGGTAATCCTAACTATCATGCAGGAATGCATATACAATTCACGAGTGTCAAGCAACACTATAAAAACACTGTTACAAATCATTAACATTTAAAGATTACAAAATGATACATTCATTCAAACCATGATACAAATAAAACACAAACAACGGGGTTTACATCTTTTGTTAGATTCAACCCTGGATTTCACAATTGGTACATAGGGTTGAGTTCCATTTCTCCGTTAGATTTCTTGGCTAAAATATCCTGCACACTCATTGCACACATTAGTAACACAAGAAAATCACATGCATATATGTATATAACGTATTAGGGAAACTACATAAATTAAAACATCCATCTTTCAAATAAGTTAACTATTTAACTCATTTATACTTACATTTAATTGTCGTAAATCACAAAATCAATATAACATAACTTATCCATTAATTTAGATTAAAATACTAGAATAATCATCGTTAGGCATGCATATAATTAAACATCATAAACATCGTTAATAAGGCATACTGAACTATCTGAAAGCATAAAACCTAATCATTGAGGTACCAAAATCAATACCCTCATTATTAGGTGAAAATACGTCGCATCATTGTTAGCAAAATTTTAATGTTTAAACAGTCAAGATAATGTAGTCTATTCTCGAATCACTAAATATTTAAAACATTAATGTATTAGCTAATCTCTGTTCTTATAAGGACATCTAAACCTTAGAACATTATTCCATATCCATTCTAATCTCCTATAATATATTTAACACAAAAAATTCATATTTAATAATTACATATGAGGAGGGACCTTATATCCTCCCCCACTAGCTCTTGACTTCCTCCTGGAAGTCGCACAACTAAAATGTTCATCCTATGCTAGACCTTCTCTAGACTTATTCCAAAATTTACTCTTGTAAATAGAATGATTAATAATTTACACACAGAATCAGGGATAATAACCTATTTACCTAATTATTCTTACTAAAAGTGAATTCTAATCCATAACTCTGGCACGTTTACATTTTCCAGGGTTAATTACTCCTTAAAGCATATTGATCACATACAAGCAAAATTCCAATCTAGTACTAATATACTTATAGAGCCTCTAATAATAATGATATCCTAAGATATTCCAAAATTCCACATACCCACTCATAGGGGTAACAACCATACGAGCCTCCCTCAAATGAGGTTTTAAGCAATTTGTCCCTTTATTCAAGGTTAAATACTTTCCCTTTAGAGTTTCTATGATGCACTGATCTTGATAGGATATTCAATCAGTCCATCACTACACATTCACCTTTCTATCTAGAAGTATTTTTGGTTAACCTGTAACCTTAACCAAATTTATGTTGTGGTCCAATCTATCACTCATAATAGTCAACAAAAATTTGCTGCTCCTAATCTCGAAGTCTTGGGAGAAGGTGGGGCACAACTACTCTCACTAATGATCCCATACCCTCATATTATACATCCACTTGATTTTTAGGAATCCCCTGGGTAGGCCCATCATATGTCACTTTGCCAACAAAATTCAAAAGAAAGTGCCTCAAAATTTAAATTCAATCATCAAAGGTGAAACATCCAATGCAAAAGTCTGAAACAAAAGAAATAAAGAGTGGGCACAAATTTTTTTTTTTTTTTAATTAATCAAGAAATAAAGACATAACCAAGAGGCAAAATAGAATCATCAATAATACAATAGGCTAAATAGCCCCACATCTCACTATTAGCAAACAGGAAGAACATTAAAATACTGACATTTGAAATCAGACAATTAAGGAAATAAATCCAATTACTCACAAAATTTACATTATTGACAAAATGCGGCCATACCAACATCACTAAGGAAAATGAGGGATCTCAGGTCTATTTTATCACAGCATACCGACTGCAGTTGTGTTATCAATCTCACCAAATTTGGTATGATCTTGTATTCATAATTATATTACTATCCATGTTAGTCCATCATTTGCACAAGTTCTAATTATCATCTGAGAATGTACTGAATGCTATTGTTATTAATTATAATTCCATGGTCCATGTCTCCTAGTCATAAATGACTTATGAAATTCATCCTTAGGTTGTAGGTTTACAACTAGGTAGGTATAGAACCATTATTAGGATGTTTCCAATGTTTACTCATTCATACCTACAACTATCTTCTTGCTAATGATATCGGTCATCATTATTGTTCTTATCATGCCTCGTGGCTTATAATCTGCTTATTTCTTAAAACTTTGATACCTAAACCTTTAGTTCGTGTTAGGTTGATGACCTCATCACAACTTTACTTACTCTATATTGTAGGGTTATAACTGGTCCAAGAATTTCAATGTTAAAGTCTATGAGCATTCACTTGATAGTTAAAACTTATTTCTCGTTCTTATACAATAAGCCTTCTAACATAAATAAACTCACATAACCCTATCTCAGAAGTTTACATGTCGACTATGATGCTACCCTTTTTATCACTATACTAGATCAACCCTAAGGAAAATCAAATTATGCATTCAAAGGCTAATCTATCGATATACTAATACTTAATTCTAGTTATAATTATAACTCATTTAGAACTAATAAAAATATTAAATATTTATCATTACACTAATCAAAACCCAAACCATTTTGTCAAGCTATCTAGACAACTATAAACCCATTACACATTTAAATCTCGATATAGCTATAGAACTAATTAATCATTTCTATTTTTTCAGTAAATTTGTTTACCACATTCACATCAATTTTAAAAACATACCCTGACTCCCTACTCAAGTTCTCTTAGTCAATTTGAGTTATCACACTTCTCGATCTACAATCCAACTTATTAGGTTGGAATTTAAAATGTTCAATACCCCAATACTATAATCATCGCAAAAACTTAAATCCCAACAAAATATTTCTAACATAAGATTTCCGACTAATCCATTTTCCATCTTACTCTTAACTACTAAGAACGTTATCTAACAATAACCAACACCATCATAATAACTCTAACCCTAAGACGACTTCGACATCCTACACCAAACTATATATTAATTATTATATTAATACTTATTATTATCCATTAACATAATTTCTAAAATAACAATCGATTCTTTAGATAAAATTACACTTTATAATTCAATATAATAAATTGAATAACTAAAACACGATAATAACACCTTAACTAAAATTCTAAACTGAAAACATCTCTAAAAATTGAACATAATTTAAATAGATGATCAAAATAATATTACAATAAACTAAATTTTTAACTTTATACTTGCTAGCATTTATAAATAACACATATTAATTAAATCAATTAATTAAGAAAAAATACACCAACTACACATCTAACACTAAAGTTTAACAACTCACTTCTACTTACTAATGAACACTAATTAAAATCTAATACTAATACTAATATTAAAACTTTTTTAACAAAAAAAGTATATCCGAACTTCTAACATCTTTAATAAAATACTAATCTAACTACTAACTAACTTTCTTATTTACTAACCAATTTAATAAAACATATTAAATAAATACTTAACAACAATTAACCTTAATATCTTACTTATTAAATAAACTAAATATAATCTCTCACTAATGTAATCTAACATTAATGCTAACTTAACTAACAACTTTAATACAAACTAGTTCTAAAACCAACATATAATAATAATATCTTAACACTTATCAACAATTAACCCTTACTAATTAACAAACCCAACTACTAACCATACCTTCCGCTATCTTTCTACATTTATAAAATAAACTGAAAATAAATTACAACAACCCAAAATAAAAATAAAAATTGATTGAAATCCAAAGGCAGACAAGTCAACAAAAGTATTTTAAACTTTCTGCAACGAGTCACAAGCTGGGGGGTATCAAACCATTATAATATTATATATTTTAGAATAAACTACAGCAGTACGGCCAGAGTAGTGTTTGGAAAGATTATATTTATAAAATACAATGTGGACATGATTTGCCTAGTGAAGGACATATGAAATGTTACTCTTACCGTAGGTCTTACATTTGTACAAGGACGATGCATAATTAATCTCACCATTGACATTTGGAAAGTTTTCCTGAACTTGAACAAAATTGTTCAGTCACTATAATTGTGTTGGTAAATAGATTTGTCACTATAGAATTTTCCCAACGGAGTGTGTGACAAATCGTTCACAACAGTTGGATAGGCCCTTAGCATGCAACCTTCCTCTACGTTTCGAGGAGCAGCTCCCTTGTATGATATAATTTTTGAAAGGATTTTCAAATAAAGAATCTAAAACTTCAAGGATCAAGAGAAAGTCATTCAAGATGAATGCACCACACGCCCTCACAAGCTTCTTGGGTAAACAAGAATGATAACAAAGGTGATCAAGAACTACGCTTGAAAGCAACCGGTATTACCAAACACATTCATTATTCATAAACACTAGCACAATACCATGAGAATGTTTACTACAGCAAATAACAATTTTGATTTTAGAATAAGAAACCCAAAGCACATCTCATTTCATTTCCTTGCACCAAGAAGATAATAGAGATTTTTTTTAATTTCACAGATAAAAAGTGTACATACTTTCCAAAATTTATCTCTAGATCAAAATTTCAGCATAGTGTTCCCTTATTTTTAGAACCAAAAAGTCCCTTTACAAAGCCCAAGAGAGCCCTTATATAGACACAGAGGTTAATAACTACCTCTTCATGGTTAATAACCACCTCCCCAAATACGTGATTTGGGTGACATTAATTAACCTCAACAAAATTAACCTATATGCTCTGAAACTTGAACCTTAGATATTTTGAGAAGATGATTGAATAATCGATCCTTATTAATCCCTCGGATAGATTATATATGAGCTAAAGTTCAAACACATCAACCTTCCCAAGTTCATGTATACTATCTACAAGATGCTCCAATTTGCCTACCATCTCAATCACAAGTGAAGTAAAGGTGGCAAATGGTTCACCACTTTTTGCCACGTTATATGTACTTTCACACTGCATCTTCATATCACCATCGCTCTTCTCTCCTTCATTAAGGTGAGGTATTGTAATGCTGATATGCACTGATTTTTCATAATGCTCATTTGGGTTTCTAGTTAAATTAGTGATTTTCATAGTACTCATGAGCTTTTCATCTGGATGGATAAGATGCCATATTTTGTGCTCACTGCAGACTAAGGAATTGAGCTCCTCAATTGCAACTTTCAAATTCTCCATTATGTATTGTGGAGGAAGACATTTCTTCATGCATTTGTCGTAAAACTCCAATGTCTCAGCAGGATGACCATTCTGCACATAGCTAGCAACCATCGCATTCCATGAAACCACATTTCTTTGAGACATTTTGTCAAACACTTGCTGTGCATCATCCAAACACCCACACTTAGTGTAAATGTGAACAAGCGCAGTGCTGACAAAAAAATCCAAATCAATCCCACTTCTAACAATCTAATAATGAATCTCCCTGCATTGTTGCACATCGGATAAAGCATCACAAATTTTTAATACGAAGGGAAAAGTATATCCATCTGGGTATGTACCTTGCTCTTTCATTTGGTAATAAAGCTTAATGGCTTTTTTTATAGGGACTATTCTTCACTAGCAACACCATACTCAATCCCCATGTTACATGATCATCAAAGTGGAAATGCATGAACCAAACCCCTAGATTGCTAGCTTTGAATCTGACAGCAGTCTATCCATTGACAGGAGTTTCCACAGTATTTCATTAAGGAGGATCAATCAGATTGAAAGAGCTCGAATTAGTTTCATTATTATAATTACCGAAACCCTCTCCTACCACATAAAAATCATACTGATGAATATGCATTGGATGGTTGTCTTCTCGGAAGATACTTGTTCCCTAGAACACAATCTGAACTATGGCATTATATTTAATTACTTTCACCCTCTTTCCATATATTGGCGCCCATAGGGTTTTGGGGACATTGCCAATATAATCATACACGACTGGTGCATGTGAGAAAAAATCAATGGTAAAGACTCCATTAATGCCGAACTGATAAGCTTGCAAAATGACAATATCTGGCAGCACAAAAGATATGTTATTCATACTAGATGCCACTCTGGTATTGTTAGGGCCGCTACAATTACTTGATGAGAAACCAGTTGGCCAGGAAATTAAACCAAGTCCTACAGTTATGACATTGCTGTCATTTATACTTTGTGGGATGTCCACCAGATGTTCTTTCCCGATCAATAATTGTAAAAGTGTACATAAAATTGCCCCCTGGTTGGATGGGGCACTGTGTAATGTACCCTGGTCCATCAGCCCATGCTGCACGGATTTGTCTTATTCCATGCGAGTGGATGGTAGCATTATGCTTGGCTTTGTTATAAACTGTAATGCTAAGTGTGTCACCATTTTGAACATACAAAGTTGGACCTAGGAGTTGTCCATTTACTGTGATTATGTCATATGTTTCACACAGCCAAGTAACCTTTGTCAATTGAAGCTTGTTGGTAAATGAATTTCCAAAATCCGTCAGTATGTTTCTTATGTAATTTTCAATATGCCTCCTCTTTGATAATGCCATGAAATCAAAACTGCCTCTTTGTTATTACAACTTACATGTGACACAGGTTAAGAACTGTATCATAGAGGTTAAGAAAAGTGTTTTTTTGGACGTTATCATTAACCTTTTGAGAAGTTAAGAACAATGTGTTTTTGGACGTTATCATTAAGCTTTTGAAAGGTTAAGAAAAATGTGTTTTTAGACGTTATCATTAACCTTTTGAGAGGTTAATGGTTAATGATAGACTTGAAAACATGTATTTTGAGTCTCTCCATTAACTTGTGATAAGTTGGAGTTCAGAAGCCAGATTTTAAAAATTTCAAGTACTGTGCAGAGCTGAGAATGAGCCGGAGACATAAAGATTCAGAAACTCACAAAGATTCAGGGATAAAAATGGCCAATTTAAAGCTTAAAACTAGGCAAGTTTCAAAAATTAACCATGGCTTATAACATTGAAAAAAATTTATAATCGGGCAACAGCTGGCTCTAACTGGGGACAAGGACTAACAAGGACGAAGCTTGAATCTAGAATGAATAAAATTGTGCCTTATCCATTGGGCTGTAAAATAGAGTCATCTGAGGGACCAATTTACAAAAGGGGGAACGAACACCAAAAATAGGACAATAGAAAGAAAAACTAAAGCAACACAAACTAACAGGAGCACACCAAAAATAGGACAACGTATATACAAAAAGGTGTACAAACACCTTCTATTGATGATAATGCTTCAAGTGTTGCCCAGTATAAGGTAAGGGCAACTAGGTACCACTTAGGTATGACAAAATAAAAAATTTCTTTCCGCATACCTCTTTGATCTGGAAAGGGCCTCTCCATAAAGAGTCAAATTTTCTGTGTAAACCCTTTGGTTCTCGACGTTTATCCCAAAGCAAGACAAGATCACCTTCTTGGAACACCCTTTGCTTAGCCTTTTTATCAAATAACTTCTTTACACAGGACTGATGTTCCTAAATTCTGTCTACAACCACATCTCTCTCTTCTTCCAACATTGTCAAATACAACATTCATTTTTCAAGAGCATCTTTGAATTCATGATTCTCAATAGCACTCTGTAGCTTCAAAGAAGATAATTCTAGGAAGAGGAAGGGTCGGCTCAGTTCCATACAGGATCTCAAAGGGAGATAATCCTATTGCTCTCTTTTTAGTAGTACGATCTTCCCATAGTGCATTGTACAAGTGCTTGTGCCAGGACCTCTGATTAACATCTACCAATTTCCTCACAATGGTCATAATATTTTTATTGCTTGATTCCACCCAACCATTTCCTTGTGCAAAATAATTTGAGGAGTGAGAGAGAATGATTCCATATTGATAGAAAAAGGTTGATATCTCCTGGGAAGCTAAGTTGGTAGCATTATCAGTAACAATCTTCGTAGGGACCCTGAACCTAACCAAAATGTTTTGTTTGATAAAACTGCACACCACTTCTGAAGTTGTTCGTTTGACTAGAATAGCTTCCACCCACTTGGTTAAATAGTCAGTTGCCATCAAAATGTGAGTGTGTCCAGCAGTGGATGAAGGATGAATAGGACCAATGAAGTCCAAACCCCATTGTTGAAAGGGTTCTTTGATTACTACTGGCTTTCAGGGCAATGTTGCTAATTGAACTCTTCCTTTAAAATATTGACAAGAGTCACACTTCTTGACCCATTCTTCTGCATCCTTCAACATCTCGGGCCAGTCAAAAAAAAATTCTCAAAATTTTGTAAGCTGTTACTGATGCTAAGTAATGACCTCCACACGCTTCATTATGAAACAACTGAAGCAACTCTTTTCTTTGTTCAAAATCTACACATCTCAGAAAAGTACCATCTATCCCTTTCTTGTATAAAGCATCACCCTAGAGAACATACTTCATAGATGTCAATTTTAAGGTCCTCTTCTCTTTAGGTGATAAATGAGCAGGAAATTCTCCATATGTCAAAAAATAGGCAATATTTGAAAACCAGTCATCAACATTGCTAATGAATAAAACTAAAGGCATTTCTTCCTCCATTTCTTCTTCACCTTTAGAAGATCCTTCTGCAATTACCTTACACAAACCTTTTCCTCTGACAAGCTTTCTAGGTTTTATATCAAGATCATATTCTTGTACTTTAGCTCTCCAAGAGGCCCTTTTGTTCACACCGATCTCTTGTTGTGTTAGAAGTGTCTTCACTGCCAAATCAAGAACAAATTCCTTGGAGTGAGAGTTTAGGATGTAGAACCTAAATTGTTTCACTGCTCTGACCAAAGCATATGCATTCTTCTCAATCAAAGAATATTTCAATTCATGTTTCTTAAGAGGGATGCTCATGAATTCTATCGGGGCCTCGGTACTATCTTTTTCAGGTTATGTAAGTATAGCAGATAAAGTGTTCTTAGATGCATAGCAATACAAATGAAAATCTTTAGAAAAATCTAGATAAGAAAGGGTAGGAGCATTAGCAATCGTAGACTTGATTTGTTCAAAAGAAACTTTACCTTCCTTTGTCCACTTAAAATTTGTATTCCCTTTCATCATATCCACAATTGACTTTGTAATCTCAAAGAATTTTGGTACGAACCTCCTTATGATTGCCAAAAATGCTTGGAAGAAATTCACAAATGTCAAGGGAGACAGCGATTTCAATAGTAGATATTTTTTGCAATTTTTACTGCTGATGAAAATGCTAGTACAGCTTACGCACTGGTACTGCAATTTTTTTGTAAAATTTATGCACCTTAGAAGATGTGAAATTGGGAAAGAAAGGGGTGCCCAGGCTGGTAACAAGCAATGAACCCTTCTACAAACCAAAACACTGCACAATGGAGGTAATTCGAACCAAAATCCCTACCTTCATATGCTAGTTCAAAATGCAAAAAAAATGTGCTTCAAACTCTGCTAAACCCTCCCCAAAATAGATGTAATTAATGTGGAGTATCCTTGGATGAAATCAAACCCAAATGCTATTCCTAAACCCTTGTGAAATTACTCAAAAAAATTAGCACTTGTATATTCGAAACCCTAGCCAAAAAAGGCAGAGATAAATCCCTGCGAATCTTGCTATAAATCCACCTAAAAATGTGCCAAAATTGAATAGGAATATGGCTAGGCACTCCCTTGTAAGATTCAAACCCTTCTTGACGTCTTCTTCCTCTTACAATGATGTAATGCTGAGAATTACTAACTGTGAATTAAAACTTCAATTAAGCATAGCTTGAAGCAATTGAATGTTACTTCCAAAGAGCAACCCTTCAGAGGATCTTTCACCCCCTCAGTTATGCAATCACTTGAGAGGTATCGTTCTCAAGGATTAAGCTAAATATTTGCAGATCATCAGGCTCTACAAATGCTCAAGTAGACTCAATAGAGAAAATAAACTTGGATGCCAAATGAGAGACCCATGGGGTCTATTTATTTACTTTTTAGAATCTTCCTCTAAAAGCCACTTAACCTTCTAGACACATTGTACTTTTTAGATAAAAAGTAACTTTATTAAATAAAAGTGCACCTCAACTAAAAAATATAACATTTTTGCCCCATTTAAAAAGTAATGATCAAATATAATAGAAATAATATCTCCAAGAGCGTAATAAACCATCCAATCTCCAAATAAACACTAGAATGACTCTCTCATTACAACCTCTAGTCTACGAGAGTCCATAATAGACTGATTCGGCATGCAAAATGATGTCATTCAGAATGGGGACATGACAGTCTGTCCTTCCTGAAATTGCTTGTCCTCAAGTAATGGTTGAACAAGAAACCAGTCCATCCACTTGGATCCCAAATGTTGCTATGATCTAAAACTCTGTCAATCAATGCCGGCTCCTGTAATATCCTCTATAATATAACCAAGAGGAATCCATAAATGAATCATGAACCACTGCTCAACTGAACCCCAACTCCATAATTTCCATAGTCAGGAACCCATGTAACACCAACTCTGAAAACATCAGAACCCAAGTAGATACCATTAACACATCCCGCTGGCTTAAGTGGAATGTACAAACCAACTCTGCAATAACTCCCAAATGGAACTGTGCCAAGTGCAAAGAATCCACACATTATACACCTACTACAGTCAACATATCTCTATAGATCACTGGCCACAGTCTCAACACCAAAACTCTCATGCATCACTGATGGCGAATAGTCATCACATGGTAGATAGCAAGCCTAAACCAAATCTGACAACCATCAAGTCCTCAACACCTAGATCAAAAGCAAACCAATGAACATACCCTGCAATATAATGCCAATAAAAATAATCAATCCCATTCAAAGACTCATCCTAAAAATGTGATATGACCAACTATGACTGATCATTAGCTAAGTCAGAGGATGATATAGCCAAAGGCGCAGAATCAACAACAACATCACTAGTCATTGTGCCATCAGTAGTAGAGACCATCACCAAGTCAAACATACCACAATGCTTAGTTGTAGCGCCCAACTCAACTAAACCTACCTCCACTGAAAATGAACCGAACATGCCAGTACTAGAATTGAGGACAGAAATATCCTCATCTCCATTACCTCTATCAACCTCGACCATGGACATCCTCGGATCACCAAACACCATGGTCTGTGACTGTACAGAATCTAGTAAAGATTGAAGTCACTCTAGCTCCATAGTTAGCTCAGCTAAATGAAACTGTGATTCCTTGAAAGCCAACTATGTACTCTCAAGAAACTCAGAAGTCACCTCAAGATGAAGCTCGTCCACGTGTCTCTCAGAATCCTGGAGAGCCAACTAAGTATACATCAAGGAATTTCAAGTATCCTCCAGCTCATGAGAAAATTGGTCGACCTCCTCTTCCTTCTTCTTCAATGCATCTGAATAGATCCCCACAAGATTAAGGAGATGATCATGATCTGAAAGTAGGTGTGTGTAACTTACCTTCATTTCTTACATGCCTTCCTTGATCTACTGTAAGTCATCACAAGAAGAACCTGATGTGACTCCTTTCTATCTCTCTTGCAATTGAATCATCCAAATGTGATTCTTGATCAATCCACACATCCTGTCATGATGAGATAAAGCTACAACAATATCCCTTTTCTTCGTCTTTAGCTGGCTTGACAAAACACATGAAGAACTACTAGCCTCTATCTGATGCAAAGAAGCATCCAACTGTGCTTGATAATCATTTTCTGCAAAGTCCTAAATGCTCACTTTCTGATCAACCATACTATCCTCAAACATGACAGTATCCTCAATTGTTGTAACTTCATCCAGCCCAACTGTACTGGAATCACTATATGTGCCAATCACGCAATCCAGTGTGCCTATGATATCACCTTCTGATGCAACTGGCTCAACCTACACAACATCTGTAACCACTTCTGCCTGTGAAGATAATGCAGATAAACCATTACCTGAAGATGTGCTAATGTCTCCTTGTATCGAATCAACATGTCTGTTAAACTCCTAATACAAGTTTCTATCTGTTATAGGAAAAGTACTTCGATCCTTAGGCCTATCAATCAGGCTCTTTAACCACGTACATGTCATAGGTGACACATTCCTCTTTTTTGTCCAAACCCACCATAAATCTTTTGCCAAAAGTTTAGAAATTTCACCCTCCTCCTCAAACGAGATTGTGAACATGATGGAATGCATCGATGCTAATACACTGCTGGCATGAAACTCATCCATAATATTCCAAAATTTGTTAAACATCTTGCGAATGTCACCGATACAACCTATTTCCAGCATAATGTTTTCAAATCTACACCTTGCAAATACTTCAAGTAATCTTGCCCTCTTTGTGAAATAAGGGTCCCGGATGTTGTTCAACTTTTCGAAGCTTTTTACCATGGCATGAAATACCTCTCTCATAATTTGATCGTCACAAGAATTAAGGCTAGCTATTATCCTCATAATTTCACTAATGCAAGAGAGAGTTGTAAGTCTTATTACCTCATCATGATGTCTCAATAATCGGTGCTTAACCAACGAACCAAATGTTGGAGATAAAGTTGTTTGCATAGGATGGGGTCTTGACTGATTAAACTTGCCTAAATAAGTTTCCAACTCCTCCAAAGTTCTTAGAAGGTCCTGTATTTGCTGAAATGGGTAATCTAATTTCTTCTTTGCATTGTGCATTCTTTCTTCCAAATCCCTGTCTCCTATTAATGCCATACTGATAATTGTATTCATTCTGAAATAACCCTGTCAAGCTGGCAGGAAACTACTCTGATACCACTGTAATGATGCCTACCAATTGAGCCTTTCAAACCACTAATACTGGCCTGTATAATTTCATCCAACACTTGGCATACTACTACTCAAGGTCAATTCTATACTTAAGATATTGTTGTGTAACAATTCCAAGCTGATGTAAAAAGGTTGCCAAAAGAACTAGACTAGTCTGAGACAATTTAACAAACAGTTGGCAAGCAACGTAGGATAACGCTTAGAAAATATGCAATGATGGCCAATACTAAAATTGTTTTATTCAAATCCTTCTTATTTTTTCATTGCAATACTTCAGCTAGCAAAATGATTACAAATTGAATCTTAATTCGATACCAACGTTCATCATACATTTAATTGCCAAATTTTAAAAATATTATTTCTTTTCTTCACTAATTGTAAATGTAATGCAATCAAAATAGAAACCTAGGAAGTGTTGAAGGATGCCAAAATACTGAGGAAATGTCGTCAAACAAATTGGGCCTACACTGTCAGCTTTTGGACTTGCACATAATGACTGTGTATTGTAAACAAAAACCCTTCAAAATGGATGCCACTGAACTAGGTAGTTGCGATTTATATATTTCAAAATCATTGCATTTGTTGGACAGACATAACTGCCTATACCATGCCTAGTCCTTGCGAATTCTTCTAATTTTTTAATGCCCCAATGACTGCTAAAAATGCCTAGAAGAAATTTACAGATGTCAAGGGAGACTGTAATTTCAATAGCAGATATTTTTTGCAATTTTTACTGCTAACAAAAATGCCAGTACAGCTTACGCTCTGGTACTGCGATTTGTTTGTAAAATTTATGCACCTTAGAAGGTGCAAAACTGGGTAAGAAAGGGGTGCCCAGGATGGTAACAAGCAATGAACCCTTCTACAAACCAAAATGCTGCACAATGGAGGTAATTTGAACCAAAATCCCTGCCTTCATATGCCAATTCGCAATGCAGAAAAAATGTGCTTCAAACTCTGCTAAACCCTCCCCAAAATAGATGTAATTAATGTGGAGTATCCTTGGATGAAATCGAACCCAAATGTTGTTATTAAACCCTTGTGAAATTACTCAAAAAAATTAGCACTTGTATATTTGAAACCCTAGCCGAAAAAGGCAGAGATAAATCTGTGTGAATCTTGCTACAAATCCACCTTAAAATGTACCAAAATTGAATAGGAATGTGGCTGGGCACTCCCTTGTAAGATTCAAACCCTTCTTGATGTCTTCTTCCTCTTCCAATGATGTAATGTTGAGAATTACTGACTCTGAATTAAAACTTCAATTAAGCAAAACTTGAAGCAACTGAATGTTACTTCCAAAGAGAAACCCTTCAGAGGATCTTTCAACCCCTCAGTTATGCAATCGCTTGAGAGCTATTGTTCTCAAGGATTAAGCTAAATATTTGCAAACCATCAAGCTCTACAAATGCTCAACTAGACTCAATAGAGAAAATAAACTTGGATGCCAAATGAGAGACCCATGGGGTCTATTTATTTACTTTTTAGAATCTTCCTCTAGAAGCCACTTAACCTTCTAGAGACATCCAAAATATTCTTATAAAACCTCA
This sequence comes from Cupressus sempervirens, assembly GCA_028749045.1. NCBI lineage: Eukaryota > Viridiplantae > Streptophyta > Pinopsida > Cupressales > Cupressaceae > Cupressus > Cupressus sempervirens. Next base: position 552,087,904 of record CM053793.1, read on the forward strand.
TTGCACTTTTTAGATAAAAAGTAACTTTATAAAATAAAAGTGCAACTCAACTAAAAAATATAACATTTTGGCCCCATTGAAAAAGTAATGATAAAATATAATAGAAATAATATCTCCAAGAGCATAATAAACCATCCAATCTCCAAATAAATGCCAAAATGACTCTCTCATCACAACCTCCAGTCTACAAGAGTCCATAATAGACTGATCCAGCACACAAAACAACATCAGCCGGAACGGAGACATGACACTATGTTATCTAATTAACTTCAATCAAACAAATATCATTACAAAACATATGAATGCCGTAGGAGGAGTGAAACATCATCATTTTATACATTTTCAAATAAACGTATGTAAAGAACTGAAATACTAAAAGGCTCAATGCAAGAATATTACTCAATCTTTTCTCTTATATTAATCAAGCTAGTTCAAGGCTTCATCGAGAAAGAACTAGTAAGAAACCCGACATCATTGCCACTTCAACAAGAGTTTAAATATATTTTAACATAATATTACAATACAATCTGAATTCTCTTCTTGGCCCTTAACAAGGGATCCTTTTCAATATCTTCAATACATCAAGGTGATCATGGAGAAGACGAAAATTGACCCGACCACAAATCAAACATATCATGAAGAACAAATCAAGTATGCATTCCCATCCCAATTTGCACAATAGGTTCAACATTGAACTAGAGTAGCGAAAAGGTGGATTTTTCCAATAGGAGACGTCGATCACTATACCACAACATAGCCCTTTCGAGGCTAAAAATTCAAGAACTTTCGTTCTTCCATAAATGCCCTTTCAAATCCAATATTACAAGGATTTTCATTTTTTTCATTTCTTCAATTTTCAAAATTCCAAAACATGGTATGTGATGACAAGTAGGGGTCCATAACACCCTACCATCTTTCCCTCTTATCATCATGAGAAGAGACAATACACTATTGGGGTCCAACTAAAGCCCTTCCCCTATACATGGCCACTTCTACCCTATCCAAGGGTGAGCAATGCCAAAACAACCCACAAAATCCCTTCAAAAAATCAAGTAAAACATGAAGGAAAAGCATTCAAGAAAACAAGTTTCATTCCCTCCCAAGCATACCCAACATACATACAAGCATACCAATGAAAACACAATAACATACGCATGAACAAAGCATGAACAACATAAACCAAATGAGCTAAAGAATCCTACCTTCACAACAAGGTTATGGCCAAATGAACCAGTTTGAGATGACTTTTTCCTTCCTTCCTTCAATCTTCAAAATTTTTCTCTAAAACTAGAGATTGGGTGAACACCCCAAACCCTCTCAAAAAAATCTCTGAATAAGATCAAAACTCAACCACCTAAAAAGGGCAATAACTTCCCCCACTTGCCTAAAATTCTAGAGGCTTCTAACTCAACTATACCTAAGGCTAACCTCAAGGTGGAGTTAAAGTCATTCAACCCATGATGAAATCATTCAATTTTCGCACTAAAGCAAAAATGGAATTTTTGAGTGACCATAAAAGTCAACAAAAGGGGCTAGGGAGGTGGAAAATGTCTCCAACCCATACCCATACCCTTTGGGTACTTAGATTTCATGATTTTAGGCCTTAAGGATTAATTAGGGACCTATCAAAACCTAGGAAAATTTTAGGATTTAATAACAACCTTCTAAAATGTAGATTACTTACCAATCCTGATTAGGGTAATTAACCTTGATTACTCACTGATTAGAAAAAGTGTAACTAACCTAATCTAACTTAGATATATAGGTTACTCGGGTGATCCTAACTATCATGCAGGAATGCATATACAATTCACGAGTGTCAAGCGACACTATAAAAACACTGTTACAAATCATTAACATTTAAAGATTACAAAATGATACATTCATTCAAACCATGATACAAATAAAACACAAACAATGGGGTTTGCATATTTTGTTAGATTCAACCCAGGATTTCACAATTGGTACATAGGGTTTAGTTTCGTTTCTCCATTAGATTTCTTGGCTAAAATATCCTGCACACTCATTGCACACATCAGTATCACAAGAAAATCACATGCATATATGTATTTAACGTATCAAGGAAATTACATAAATTAAAACATCCATCTTTCAAATAAGTTAACTATTTAATTCATTTCTACTTACATTTAATCATCATAAATCACAAAATCAATATAACATAACTTATCCATTAAAATAGATTAAAATACTAGAATAATCATCATTAGGCATGCATATAATTAAACATCATAAACATCATTAATAAGGCATACTGAACTATTTGAAAGCATAAAACTTAATCCTTGAGGTACCAAAATCAATACCCTCATTATTAGGTAAAAATACCTCACATCATTGTTAGCAAAATTTTAATGTTTAAACAGTCGAGATAATGTAGTATGTTCTCGAATCACTGAATATTTAAAACATGAATGTATTAGCTGATCTCAGTTCTTATAAGGACATCTAAACCTTAAAACATTATTCCATATCCATTCTAATCTCCTATAATAGATTTAACACAGAAAATTCATATTTAATGATTACATACAAGGAGGGACCTTACACTAGTGCAAAGGTTATATTATTGGCCAAAGTTAGAAAGGGATGTAACCAAGTATGTGGAGCAGTGCATGATATACATGAAATCCAAAGGAGGAATGAGTAATGCAAGTTTATATCATCCTCTACCAATTCCAAATTAGTCATGGGATTGTGTAAGTATGGATTTTATTGTTGGATTGCCAAAAACTAAACATGGTTGTAATAGCATCTATGTTGTTGTTGATAGATTTATCAAAATGCAGAATTGCACTCCATGTAGGACACCTAATGATGCTAGTGATATTGCCCATATATTTTTCAAAGAGGTTGTATGAATTCATGGACTTCCATTAAGCATTGTGTCAGACAGGGATGTTAAATTTATGAGCCATTTTTGGAAAACCTTGTGGAAAAAGCTTGGTACAAACATGTCATTTAGTTTAGCTTACCATCCCCAAACTGATGGTCAAATTGAGGTGGTTAATGGGACCTTAGGTAACCTTCTAAGATTCCTAACTAAGGAATATGGTCAAAGTTGGGATGTTATTATTTTACAAGCAAAGTATGCCTATAATAATAGTAGGAATAGGACCACTAGAAATAGTCCTTTTGAGATAGTTTATGGGATGCATCCAAGGGGTGTATGTGAATTGAGGAATCTTGGTGATATGGATTAGAGAAGTGTTCAAGATGAAGACTTTGTTCAAACCATGAATGTGATTCAAGAGCAAGTCAAGCAAACTATCCAACCAAACACTCAAAAGCTCAAAGCCAAAGTGGATAAAAAGAGAAAGGATATTTAATTTTTTGTTGGTGAGTATGTAATGGTCCATTTGAATAAAGCAAGGTTTGTGTTCCTACCAAGCTATAGATGAAGAGGGTAGGCACTTGCAAAATCTTGGCAAAATATGGAGAAAATGCCTACAAGATAGATTTATCATCCAATCTAGACATATTCCCAATTTTCAATGTATAATACTTGGTGGCATGTAAAGGCACATTACCTCAAGTTAGATTAGATGTTCAAGATGACCTTGAACCTACTACAACACCTAGCATCAGCAAGTTGGAAGCAAAGAAAGAGTTAGACTCGAGAGTGAAGAAATTTACAAGGCACAAGGTATATATGGAGCATCTCATAAAATGGAAAGGCAAGACAACTTTAGAGGCTACTTGGATTCCTGAGACAAAACTCAAGAAGGTTGGAATACCCCTAGACATGTTACCATCAGGTGGGACTTAGTTTTTTTTATGGGGGGAGTATAGTGTAGGAGCACCTAAGTAGGCTAAAGGATAGACCTAGGGCTTCTTTGTTTATTTTGGCTTGTAGTGTTTCTAGCCACATCACTAGATAAATAATGGGACCAAATTGGTCCTGAGGTGAGGTCAAATAGGTTGAAAGAGCCCAAAACGGCAATGTTGCTAAAATTACTCCAAAATTGCTCATTTGGCTCTTTGAGCATTTTTGGGTTTTGAGGGATAAATAGGTCAAATAGGTATTTGGGGGACCTTTTTTTTACCTATCTAAGACCTTTTTCATGGATTGGTAGCCCATGGAGAAAATTTGAGAAGTGAAAATGCAAAATTGCAAAAATTGCTCATTTTTGAAAGTTCTCATTTGACAATTTTTGCAAATTTCTTGCAAACAAAGCGAGTTATTAGTTCCAGAGTTAGTTAACTACTTGAAGGAGGTTTGGGTGCTCATGGAATTAATTTATAAGGCAAAACTCATTCTTTTTCACGGGTTGGAGAAGTAAGTTAATCCATTGTACGGACTGTGAGAATAGCAAGTAAATGACAGTTTTTGTTTTTCGGTGTTCATAGCAGGAAAGTGGATTGACTCTATAAATATTTGTGTTGGAATAGTTAGGGTGATTTTTTTTCAGATTTTATACTTAGATTTTTTTTCCTTTGTAGAAAATTTTGTGTGGTTAAGTAAATTGTTTTGTGAATCAGTAGTATGTTGTTCTGAATAGAGCAATATGTGGAAATTGGAGTCTTAGGGCCACTTCCTACAGCCTCTTGGGATTTGGAAATATACTCTTTGTAAATTATGTATAGAGAAATAGAGCCCATGGGAAGCATAGAAAGCATTTTTAGTGTGATGCCCTAGGTAAGAAAACCATGTTTGGTTAAGGATTACATATTAGAAAAAGAGTACTTGGAGTGGATTAAGAGTATAAAGACATCAATCAAGGCATGTGGTGAGTATGAGGATGGTATAGACTAACTTCAAACTGAAGGAGAAGTCTTGATAAGAGTTTTTAAATGGTTTCTAACCCAAACAACACCAAAACCCTTGAAACCCTCAAAGTAAGCCTAAAATGTGCTTGTATTGTACGGACAAGTTGAGGGCTTAAGAATGCAAAAATCTTCAAGTACTCTAAAAAGAGTATCCATAAAGATGATTCGTTTTGGTCATTGTTAAGGGATTTTTTTAAATATTTCATTTTTAGTGAGTTTGGAGGGCTAATCCTTGTAGCCTTTTCCAAGCTTCTAAGTATAAATTGACCTGTGGATTGAAACTCGAATAGGGTTTTGTACTTGTTTTGAGTTTGGTGTGTTGATGAGTGGCCTAAGGCATGCCTAGGTATCCATTTCATCATGTGGGGGATTGAATCAACATTAGGATTATTTATGTGTTTGTGAAAGTCATGAGCAAGTTTGTACTAACCTATTGATGTGCACTAGTTAAAGAAGTATGATCTCTTTAATAGAATACTCAAAAGAATAGGGTGTGAAAGAAACCCTATTTGAATAGGTGTAAGACCTAAGAAGACCCTAGAGAGCTTAGGGTTTCTGAGCAAGACTGGTAGTCACATCAGTCAGTCATCACTGTGACCGAGCTATCTTACGAAGGCTGGACTATGTATATTAGACTTGTTCATAGCTTAGTTGAAGTTGAGCAATTATTATTGTTGAGAAAGTCTATGCTTGGGCAAGTGCTTGAATGCATGTAGAGTCATACAATATGTGCCAAGTAGATAGAAGCTAAGAGACAACATGAAGATTAGTTTTGACCAAGTATCAAAGTATTCATACGCTAAGTAAACCAGTTTTGACATATTTGTTTGGAATATCACAAACATTGAGGTAAACCATTTTTAGCTGACTTGAATACGTGTTTTAATGATCAAGGAGTAATTTAAGTAGATGATTATGCATTTTGTTATGGATCATTAATCCCTGTGCAAGGTGATTAACCAATCATAAAAATAGAAGGATTAAGCAGCAAAAGTGAAGAATTTGGATCGCTGATTTTGTTCTAGAAACTTTCTAGTTTGTTATAAAAGGAGGATCCAAACCCTACTTTCAATAGTGTGTGTATGTATGTGTGATAAACATGACTTTTGGATGCTAGAAGTGAAGTTTGAAGGAGAATCAGACAAAGGGACCAAGCAGAGTAGTCAAGGGAAGAATATAGATATATCATATTAGAGATTAGATCAGAGATTGGAAAGAGGAGATTTGTAATTAGCATATTAATTGCAAACCGAAGGATCAGGTACTGATACATTCTAGCAAGTGTTTCAAGGCAAATCTCTTAATAGAGTGGTCCTAATAGGCCTATTGTAAATCTCTCAAGAGAGTGCTTACTTAGTTATATGTTTTAAATCTTTAATCAAGGTAGACTGAATAAGTCTTGTAAGCTCTTAATAGGGAAGACCCCTCATAGGCTAGATCATCAGAAGTGATCAAGTTGTAGCACTAACAGGAGAAATTTATTGATGTAGTAGTGAACATTTATGGGCACCATCCCCACCCTAGTTTTATCTTTACCTTGGAGGATTTTTGGGTAACCAAAATCTTTGTGTTATGTGTTGATCATTTGTTTACATGTTTCATGGATGTGAGTAGCTATTAGATTTGATACATCATTGCAATAAATGTTTATATGATTTATGATATTACTCATAGAAGGGATATAGGTGAAGTTATCATATTTGATAATTGTCTCAAAGGGTAAAAAATTTGTACATCTTGATTCACCACCTCCCCTCGCTCACCCCCCACCCGTCACCCCCCCCATTAGTATCTAACTTTCCCAATAGACTTCCAACAATTCTTGTGTTGCAAGGTTTGATAGGAACTCTGAAAAATTGGATGCACTTCATCTAAACAAGATCACAAACCCTTTGAACAAAGAAGTCATGTCATGGTAGTTGTCCATGTGTGATAGTTATGTGGGATTAGAGGAAAGAGACAATAAGAGGTCTCAATCATTTTTTACAAGGTGTTTATTTTGATATAGTTATGGTTTACTGATATAAGTGATAGAAACAAGAATAAAAATACCCCTCATAATGTAAAGAACTGAACTTCAGATGCTAGAAACAATGCATATAGAAGAAAAGAGAAAAATAACTTTCGTTGAGTATCATGTGCACGTTTAAAATTTCTGATGAAAATAACAGAAAATCTCTCCAGAAGAGCTTTCTAATGCTTCTTTTGGATTGAGAAACAGAGCTAAAATGAGAAAGTTATGCCCCTCGAAATGCAAAAAGAATTATCAAACTTCAATAGAAAAAAATGTAGCATATTGGTTAAATAACCAAAAAAAAACTAAACCATTGTATCTATCTTGAAATTAGCTTTTTGATGGTATCTTGTTTAGCCAAAAATGCCTCTGTATGCTCAAGTTATTGCAAAAAAACCACAAGTACCTTGTTATGCCAAGAAAATCCCCTTGGGGCTCAAAAAATAGCCCCTTGTGTTGTAACATGACCACAGGTAAGCATTGAAGGCCCCAAGCAAAGCTTAGGTGTTGGCTTCACAAAAATCATCGACAGGGGAACACTACTGCAGAGGCATGATAGCATGCTAGTAGGGGAGGAGCAGAGATGAGCATCAAGGCCCCATGGTGCCACGATGGTGGTCTCATCTTCCCAGTGGTGGTGCGTTTATTAAAATGTGTTGCACTTTTCAAAAAATACAAATTGTTTTTGTGTTTTTTAAATAAAAATTGTCTCAGAGTGTGTGCCAACAGTTGTATGACCCTAGTATGCAAAACAAAATTGTCTCCCTTGTCAATAGTGTCCAAAATCAAAGTTTTTTATAAGAAAATATAGGTTTTGACGTGCTGTAAATCCAACTATGATGTCCATTTGGACTCGAAGTGCTCTAAATCTTAGAGAACCCCTGTTTCCATATAAAATAGTCAAAAAATGCCAAATTTGATCCAATAACCCCTTGTTCTTCGTTCCTTCAAAAATTTGAACAAGTTGCACTAGATCTAGCTCTAATACCATGACTGGATTTGATAAGAACAAATACACATATTATGTACAACACCTGCATGCAAGAACCTGTCACAGAGAATCAAAGATAAGAAAAGACAAGAGTTTGGCTCTGAAAATATGCAAGATATATTATCAAACAAAAAGAATGAGTAAAATATGCAATGGATCAATCCTTATAGAAGGATATTGTAAAACCTAAAGGGGAAACCCTAAGAGGTCAATGGCATTTAATAATTAAATGACAATGCATGTACATAAAGTGAAATCTTAAGTAGGGAGAAAAGGCAATTTAATAAATGTAATTCAATTAATCCTTTACTCTAGCAATAACAATAATAACAAGTGTTTTTATAGAAAAGGGCATGGGGAGTTTAAAGTCATTAGACATGTTGATTGGATTTTTAAACTATATATTTTGTGTCAGAAGGAATAGGAATGTAATGATTTTGTAGGATGTAATGTCCCCATTTTGGAGGAGTTAATTATTTATAAAGTTATCGATAAAAAATATATTACAAGGTAACTTTATATTTAATTAAGAGATATATCTTATAAAGTCATTAAATAAAATAATGTTCTAGAGGTTGCTAGAAGGAGCAGAGAAATAATTAAAAAAAGAGGCCAACCTATTGAGGAAAAAAGAATAAATAGGCATTGAGGGCTCATTGCCTATCATCGAGATTTATTATTGATAATTTCTTATGTGTGTTGTGGAGCCTAGGGTTTCTGCAAGTAGTCACAATTGGCCATTGAGAACGAAAACTTTCAATTGGTACGCAATTTTGAGAGTGTGAAAGATCACCTGAATTATTGCAGCTGTGGGAAGGATATTTCAGTCCTTTCACTTGTGCTTAATTGTTGGTTTGGAGTTTCAAGTGGAGTTGCACTTTCACCATATCATCTTCAGCAGTCAATCTCCAGTATCTAATCAATCCAGGTGCTTCATTTCAATTTGTAGTTGTAACAAGTTCTCAATTGTATACAGCCAGTTAGGGTTTGTCTGTAATGTGCCATGTCATAATTGGTGCAGGAGCACCTAGGCTAACCTCTACTAGTTAGTCAATTTTGGCTTGTACTTGACTCTAGCCAAGTTAAGAAGTTAGTGTAATTTGGTTGAGGACCTTAGAAGGTCTTGTTTTATGTTGGCTAGGTGAATTAGTCACTAAGACTAAGGTCACACAAATAGCCTTTGTTAGTTGTCATTTAATTTCTTAATGTTAGGAGTTAGGGAGATTGAGTCATTAATATGTCTTAGGCCTAAGAATGGTTAATGGTTATTTTATAAATATGATGATCATGAATGATCTTGGATCCTCAGAATATGTGAGGATAAGAAGCCTATAATATAGGATTAAGGCATCTATCAAAGTTGCCAAGTGTTGTAAGAATGTTGTCATAACAGCATTTTGCACTTATTGCAAATATTCCATGCAACATGGATAGCCTTGGATTCCTTTGATTGTGGGAGGTTATTTTAGACCAAATGGGACCTAGAATGGTGGAGAAGACACCTAATGGAGTTATGGCTCGAATCTCCAAGCATTGGTTGTATATTTGTAAAAAAGTTTTGAGTTAATGAAGTGCTGGAAAACTCTGTTTTTGAAGTGATATTTCGGTTTTTGAAGGAACAGTCATACTTGAAGCCAAAAACGTGTTGATACAGTGGTTGAGGCATGTTCTATAGTCATTTTGAAGACTTTTTCATTTTATGTGTTAAGGGTTTAGAGTAGATTTATCATAGTTTTCAAGTTGTTTTAGTTCAGGCCTTTCTTTTGGTCACACTGTGACAGATTTTGTAAAAATGGCTCCCACATGAGTTTCAACCATGGAAACACTGAATAAGTGGTTGAATATTCAAGTGGGGCCTCTGTACATATTGTATCTAAACTTAGGAATCATCATGAGCAAGGGAGCTAGCTTTATGATCAGGCCCTAGGCGAGTTTGACATACCCGGTTAGAGGCTTGACAGGGGGAAATCAAATCATTTCATGTGGGGAATGGGAAGTACAGCACGTCCCTAGGAATTTTTATGGTAGGTTTTCATGTTATTCATCCATCCTAATCATTGGGAAGTCATACCAGTCCATTAGGATAGGTCTTGAGCATTTTTTATCAATCCTAGACAAACTGTCCTAGAAACTAGGCCTTTTAGCCCTGTTTCTCCTTGATATTAGGAAGGAGGCGTACGGTCACTTTGAGACCTAGAACCCTTAATGAAAGTTTTAAAACTTCCAAAAGGGTATCCAAATCAAGTTTTATTTTTCTGATTTTTTTGGGAAAAGTTTACTAAAAAGGGGAAAAACGGACTGGTAAAGGCTACTAGAAATAGGCTTATTTTTAAGATCTCTTTTGATGAAATCTTGAATCTGATAAACCCACGAGCCAAGAACCTTCCCAAATCAGTCAAATGGGATGGAATATGAATGAATTCAATGTGAAGAAGGTCCCCACAATGAAGTTTGAAATTTGTGAGGTTTTAGTGGATTTGGCACTTAGATCCATCTAAGTGAAAGTGAGAAAGAGAACCAAAATTAAGGTGTGGATCATCCAAGGTGGAGTTTTCGAGGTGTGACTCTTGTAGTAAAGAGTGAATAGGATTTATTTAATGATCTAATCCTATTAGGAGATCCTATAGAAGCATAGGATACTAGGAGATAAGAGAAATCTCTTGGTGGGAGTGGAAAACTAAGCCTAGGAGTTTTATCTTACACCATATTGGTATCAGAGATTGGTTGATCAAGCTTGTGGGTAATGCATCAATCTTCTGAATCAGTAGGAGAGAATACACTAGCCCAAGCCATGGTGACTAATGCTGAACTAGCAAAGAAGGTTGAGGAACAAGAAGAGGATAACAAATTGTTAAGACAAAGAATAGCTCAAATGGAGCAGCTCTTGGGTGAAGTCCAAGACAAAGCTGATAGGGTCAAAGAGAAGATTGACCTTAAAGAAGAAGCTGAAGCAAAGGAGAAGGAATTAGAGTTGGAGGAAGAAGCACCAACTCCTGATCCTGTTCTTCCTGAAGAGCCATTCTTGAAAGCATTGAAGGCATTGAGTGGCAAGGCTTTAGAAGGTGTTCCACTTTTTAGTGGACAAATGGATCCAGATTCAGTTGTGGATTGGATAGACAGCATTGAGAACCATTTTGAATGTGATGGTATCTCTGAAGCACAAAAGGTAATGGTGGCCAAGTCTAGACTAAGAGGTTCAGCTCTTACTTGGTGGAAGTTTGTACAAACCGAGAGGGAAAAGGATGGTAAAGGTCCTATTGTGACATGGAAGGGTATGGTATCCAAAGTCAAGCAAACATATCTTCCTGATGACTATGAAGTTCAAATGCATAGAAGGAGACAAAATCTTAGGCAAAAAGATTTGGATGTCCAAGCATATACTGAGGAGTTTCAAAAATTGTGTTTGAGGTCCAAGGTGGTTGAAGATGAGAGCATCAAGCTAGCAAGGTATTTGAATGGCCTCAAATGGTCTATTCAAGAAGAGATGAGCCTAGTGAACTTCAAATCCATTAGGCAATGCTATCAAATGGCCTTGAAGATAGAGGAAAAGAGCAAGAGAAAGCAAGATAGCTCCAAAGGTAAAGGCAAAGGAAAAGATACCAAAGGTCAAAGAGGTGGCTATGGTGGAAGAATTTCTGATTCTAGAGCTCAAGGTGAGGTAAAATTCAGTGAGCAGCAAGAAGGAATCTCAAGTAGAGGTGGTAGAGGAAGGAATTCTAACTCTAACTTTAGAGGAAGAAGTGGTGGTTCTTCACAAAGAGGAAGAGGCAATTATTTTTCCAATATGAAGTGCTACCATTGCAATCAAATGGGGCACCCTGCCTATAGATGCCCTGAGAAAGGTGGCTCATCACAAGGAGGTGATAAGAGAGCTAACCTTGTTCATGAAGACACTAATGCAGCAGATAAACATTCTGAGATTCCATTAAATTCAGAGGAAGTGGAGAACCTCATGATGAGGAGAACTCTAATCAAGGAACTGGTGAAGGAGGAGCCAAGCCAAAGAAGATCTTTGTTTAGAATCAAATGCAAGATAATGGGAAAAGTATGTAAGATCATTATTGATTCAGGCTCTACTGATAATATAGTGTCAGAAGAAGCAGTCAGCAAGCTCAAATTGAAAATGATATCCCATACCAATCCTTACAAGGTTACTTGGCTCAATAAGGGTCAACATGTGTTAGTAAATGAACAAGCATGGGTGGAGTTCTCCATTGGAAGGTACAAAGACAAAGTTTTATGTGATGTGTTGCCTATGGATGCGTGTCATTTGCTCCTAGGTAGACCTTGGCAATTTGACCATCAAGCCATACATGATGGAGGAAAGAATTCTTATTCTTTCAAGAAGGATAATACTACCTACAAAATTCAGTCATTGTTGGAGGATGCTGAAGTAAGGACAGCAGGTCCAAATGTTCTTATGGTAGGTGAAAAAGAGTTCCTACAAACCATGGAAGAAGGTGAAGGTATAGGGTATGCATTGATGTTGAAACCAAGAGAAGGAGATGAAGACAAGGTGACTAAGAAGACTGAATTACCAAAGGAGATTCAAGGTATGTTGCAGACTTACCAAGGCATTGTAAGTGATGGTCAACCTTCAGCCTTGCCTCCTCAAAGAGCCATAAGTCATAGGATAGACCTTATCCCAGGAGCTACCCTACCTAACAAAGCAGCCTATAAGATGACCCCTCAACAAAATGAGGAAATAGCAAGGCAAATACAAGAGCTCTTAGATCAAGGCCTAATTAGAAAGAGTATTAGTCCATGTGCTGTACCCACTGTACTTGCACCTAAGAAGGGAGGAAATTGGAGGCTATGTACTGATTCAAGGGCTATCAATAGGATAACCATAAGGTATAGGTTCCCTATTCCTAGGATTGAAGACTTAATGGATTGTTTAGGTGAAGCAAAGTACTATAGCAAGATAGACTTGAAGAGTGGCTATCACCAAATAAGAATCCATGAAGGAGATGAGTGGAAGACAGCCTTCAAGACTAATGAAGGACTGTATGAATGGCTTGTCATGCCATTTGGATTGTCAAATGCCCCCTCTACATTCATGAGGCTCATGAATGAAATACTCAAGGACTACATAGGCGAGTTTGTAGTTGTATATCTAGATGATATACTGATTTTTAGCAAGACAAAGAGTGAGCATTTGAAACATCTTGATATTGTCTTCAAGAAGCTGCATGAAGAGAAGTTGATGATCAATTTGGAGAAGTGTGAGTTCATCAAATCAGAATTGGTATATCTTGGGTTTGTTTTATCTCATGGCAATCTGAAAATGGATAAGAGCAAGGTAGAGGCTATCATGAATTGGCCTACTCCAAGGTCAGCAACTGAGGTAAGGAGTTTTCATGGTCTTGCACAATACTATAGGAAGTTTATAAGACAATTTAGTGCAATTTGTGCTCCTATGTTGGATACTATCAAAGGAGGAATGAAAACCAAGTTTGTGTGGAATGAAGATGCTAACAAGAGCTTTGAGTTGTTGAAGGAAAGAATAGCTACCCAACCTGTTTTGGTGCTGCCAAGCTTTGAGAAGCTATTCACCATCGAATGTGATGCTAGCAATGTAGCAATTGGGGCTGTTCTAAGCCAAGAGGGTAGACCGGTGGCTTTCCATTCTGAGAAGTTAAGTGAGGCTAAGAGGAAATACTCCTCATATGACTTAGAGATGTATGCATTGGTCCAAGCTCTAAGAAAATGGAGGCATTACTTGCTCCCCAAGGAGTTCATTGTGTATTCAGACAATCAAGCACTTAGCTTCCTGAATTCACAAGAGAAGTTGAGTCACAAGCACATGAAGTGGGTTGAGTACCTACAAGCCTACACCTTCCATATCAAGCACAAGAAGGGTGTACTAAACAAGGTGGCTGATGCATTGTCAAGAAGAGCCCTCACACTACAAGAAATTCAATTGAAAAGCATGGGGATAGATCATTTCAAGGATCAATATGTAGATGATGAAGACTTTGCTGACATTTATAAGGTATGTGCTGAATACAAGAATCATTTTCATAGCAAATATGCTGATTATACTTTGCAAAGTGATCTCTTGTTCAAAGGGAATCAATTGTGTGTTCCTAGAGGTTCTATTAGAGAGAATTTAATTCAAGAAAAGCATAATGGTGCTTTGAGTGGTCACTTTGGGATCACTAAGACTCAAGACCTTGTTTCAAGGTTTTACTTTTGGCCTAGAATGAATCTTGATGTTAGGAGGTATGTGGAGAGTTGTGTAGTATGTCAAAAGGCCAAGGGCACTTCAACAAATGCTGGTCTTTACCAACCATTACCTATTCCTACTAGGCCATGGGAATGCTTAAGTATGGATATTGTAGTTGGGTTACCCAAGACAAGACAAGGAATGGATAGTGTGTATGTGGTTGTGGATAGATTCAGCAAGATGGCTCACTTTGTGCCATGCAAGACTACAAATGATGCAAGTCAAATAGCATCTCTATTCTTCAAAGAGATAGTGAGAATACATGGACTACCAATCAGCATTGTTTCAGACAGAGACACAAAATTTATGAGTCATTTTTGGAAGACTCTTTGGCAAAGATTGGGAACTAACTTATCCTTTGGGTCAGCCTACCATCCCCAAACCGATGGTCAAACTGAGGTTGTTAATAGAAGTCTTGGAAACCTTCTAAGATGCCTAACTAAGGAGTATGGACAGCAATGGGATCAGTTGATTGGGCAAGCTGAATATGCCTATAATGACACCATAAATAGATCAACCGGGAAGAGTCCATTTGAAATTGTCTATGGCCTACATCCTAGAGGTGTCTATGAGTTGAGAGATTTAAAAGATGGAGTCAAGGCAAGTGCATATGCTGATGACTTTGCATTTGCTATGCAAGAAGTTCATGAAACAGTGAGAAAGACATTGACAGAGAACACCATAAAACATAAAGCCAAAGTGGATGAAAGTAGAAGGACAGTTGATTTTAATGTTGGTGACTTGGTTATGGTGCATCTCAACAAGTCAAGACTACAAAAAGGAGTCCCCCACAAGCTACAAATGAGAAGGATAGGACCCTGTCCTATATTGGCTAAGTATGGTGACAATGCATTCAAGGTTGAACTGCCGGAAGACAGTGGACTGTCACCCATTTTTAATATTGCTGACTTAGTCCATTATAGAGGACCACAGCAAGACATGGATCAGACTCTTCATGAAGTGATCAGAGATGTGGAGGATCTCCAATTACCTACTGCTACAGTCATAGGCCCAGACATCATACTAGATACAAGAGTCTATAAAAAGACAAGGACTAAAGAGTACAAGGAGCATCTCATTAAAAGGCATGGACAGAATGATGCTGATGCTGTTTGGATAAAAGAATCAGAGTTAAAAAATATGGGAGTTGATCCTAACATCATCAATCCAAGGTTGGATTGAACTACTTATCTTGGGGAGGATGGTGCAGGAGCACCTAGGCTAACCTCTACTAGTTAGTCAATTTTGGCTTGTACTTGACTCTAGCCAAGTTAAGAAGTTAGTGTAATTTGGTTGAGGACCTTAGAAGGTCTTGTTTTATGTTGGCTAGGTGAATTAGTCACTAAGACTAAGGTCACACAAATAGCCTTTGTTAGTTGTCATTTAATTTCTTAATGTTAGGAGTTAGGGAGATTGAGTCATTAATATGTCTTAGGCCTAAGAATGGTTAATGGTTATTTTATAAATATGATGATCATGAATGATCTTGGATCCTCAGAATATGTGAGGATAAGAAGCCTATAATATAGGATTAAGGCATCTATCAAAGTTGCCAAGTGTTGTAAGAATGTTGTCATAACAGCATTTTGCACTTATTGCAAATATTCCATGCAACATGGATAGCCTTGGATTCCTTTGATTGTGGGAGGTTATTTTAGACCAAATGGGACCTAGAATGGTGGAGAAGACACCTAATGGAGTTATGGCTCGAATCTCCAAGCATTGGTTGTATATTTGTAAAAAAGTTTTGAGTTAATGAAGTGCTGGAAAACTCTGTTTTTGAAGTGATATTTCGGTTTTTGAAGGAACAGTCATACTTGAAGCCAAAAATGTGTTGATACAGTGGTTGAGGCGTGTTCTATAGTCATTTTGAAGACTTTTTCATTTTATGTGTTAAGGGTTTAGAGTAGATTTATCATAGTTTTCAAGTTGTTTTAGTTCAGGCCTTTCTTTTGGTCACACTGTGACAGATTTTGTAAAAATGGCTCCCACATGAGTTTCAACCATGGAAACACTGAATAAGTGGTTGAATATTCAAGTGGGGCCTCTGTACATATTGTATCTAAACTTAGGAATCATCATGAGCAAGGGAGATAGCTTTATGATCAGGCCCTAGGCGAGTTTGACATACCCGGTTAGAGGCTTGACAGGGGGAAATCAAATCATTTCATGTGGGGAATGGGAAGTACAGCACGTCCCCAGGAATTTTTATGGTAGGTTTTCATGTTATTCATCCATCCTAAGCATTGGGAAGTCGTACCAGTCCATTAGGATAGGTCTTGAGCATTTTTCATCAATCCTAGACAAACTGTCCTAGAAACTAGGCCTTTTAGCCCTGTTTCTCCTTGATATTAGGAAGGAGGCGTACGGTCACTTTGAGACCCAGAACCCTTAATGAAAGTTTTAAAACTTCCAAAAGGGTATCCAAATCAAGTTTTATTTTTTTGAGTTGTTTGGGAAAAGTTTACTAAAAAGGGGAAAAACGGACTGGTAAAGGCTACTAGAAATAGGCTTATTTTTAAGATCTCTTTTGATGAAATCTTGAATCTGATAAACCCATGAGCCAAGAACCTTCCCAAATCAGTCAAATGGGATGGAATATGAATGAATTCAATGTGAAGAAGGTCCCCACAATGAAGTTTGAAATTTGTGAGGTTTTAGTGGATTTGGCACTTAGATCCATCTAAGTGAAAGTGAGAAAGAGAACCAAAATTAAGGTGTGGATCATCCAAGGTGGAGTTTTCGAGGTGTGACTCTTGTAGTAAAGAGTGAATAGGATTTAGTTAATGATCTAATCCTATTAGGAGATCCTATAGAAGCATAGGATACTAGGAGATAAGAGAAATCTCTTGGTGGGAGTGGAAAACTAAGCCTAGGAGTTTTATCTTACACCAATAATGTTTTGGTGTTGAGAATTGCCATATCATTTGTAAAAATATTTGGTTTTCATTGAATGAATACATTGGCCCTATTATTTCCTTATTTCAGCAATATAGTTTAACAGTGTATTAAATTTAGGGTTTTGTTTAGTGGCCTGTTGGAAAGGGTCATTACATAGGAATATTTTAATCCACGAGGACCGAATCCATGTCTATATGTCACTTCACGTGGGATCGAAATATTTTGTTTACAATACCCCTCTTCATAATGAAATAATCTAACCCTCCAGTTTTGTTTGTGCTATTTCATATGTTGCTTCCTCTCTTGTACTTCGTTGGGGCTTCCATTGCTTCTATAGTTTTTGTGTTTGAGGAAGAGCACCACAAAGAACATGTGGGTCCTTTCATTTTCTTTATTCTATGTTGGGTTGCTCACATGCTTTTATATTTGTGTGAGGCTTGGGGTTTGAAAATTCATCATAATTTGGAGGACTTTTGGAGAGTATTATATATTGTCATTTGACATGTAGTTTTGAATTATTTGTGACCATTTGAGAGATATTTGGAGGGTATTATCCCTAGTTTTGGTGGATTAAAAAAATAAAAATTGGTGACACACTAGAGGATATTCATTTTTTATATTTATAAAAAAAAATCTCATTAATTATCATAATGAATTTATAATGTATGTTTCTAAAATGTACTTTTAAAAAATTTATTATGATGATTGTTTAAAAGGATCATTTTCATTTACGATCATGATAAGCAACCTATAATCTATCATTTAAATCAATGGTTATTCATCAAATTAATGTTTAAAAATAACATTTTCCTTTCAAAACCAATACCAAAGGACACTTAACGATTACAATGCAAAGAAGCTAGTGTCTAAAGGCTTGATCATTTACTGTCTATTAAGCACACAAAAAAGGGTCATAGATCCAACATAAACTTACAGAGAAGCATTAGTCTTACTAAAATCTCTTTGTTAAAATGCAAAATGATAAAAGTAGGTAGGAATATCATTTTATTATAGGATTTTGTGGACTAATCTAGTATAGTTGAACTGAGTTGTAGATGTAAAATTCTAGCAAATAATCAATCAAATTCAGTAGTTTAGTACATTAATTTTATGTTTTAAAGAGCTTAAATTAAAATCATATATATTGTTATATTAGTATGTTTTGCATTGTTCCCTTTCATATATTAAGATCTAGCTAATCCAAGAAGCCCTGTAATGTGTCAAGATACATACCAAAGTGTGCAGCTCCCTTTTACAACACATTTATGTGTCTAACATGTTTTTATATTTCCTATTTCAAGAGACCCATTTTTTGAAGGTAGTCAATTTTAAGTTGAGTATTACAGTGAGAAACAATTTGAAGTATTGGAAAGACTATGACATTCTCTTTCAATTTATAATTTCTAATCCCATATTTTGACAACTATAGGTCATTTCAAACTATCTTAGGCCTTAGAGTTTGACTTTGAAGCTTTAATATTTCCAAAGTAGACATGATCTTGCAAGAAACATTTATTGGCATGCTCATCTAGCCCATCTGAAGCTTTTGGAAAAATGGTTACCAATCTATACTCAAATGTAAATTTACTAAAGATGGTAATCTTATGTAAAGCGAGGTTGAGTTAACATAGAGGAAGGATTGGGACAAATTTAGGAAGTTTGAATGCAAGAGATCATGCAGACATAAGTTAAAATTTAGCTATGAGATTTTGTTTAGGAATAATTTATATGCATTTAGGTGAATTGAATAACTTCAACATGAGTTTTATTTGCATTTATTTAATTTTTCACACACAGTATTTAAATGTGTTGAAGGATAGAAGGATTGACAACTTCATTGATGTTCCTAATCTTTGACTACATTTGGTAGCACTTGTTCCAACAGACTAAACATGTTTCAAGATTCAACAGATTTCTATAAAAAAAAGTAAAAACTAACATCATGTGATATATCTAGAGGATCCTTCTTCACATTCAAAAAGATAAGTGGTTTTGCATTTAACTAACTTCGGAGCATATGAAATAGGCATAAGGGCCCAAGATCTCTCTTTTAATGAGATTTTAACTAGTGATAATCTCGTTTCCTCTAACAAGCCACCAATTCTTTTATTTTACGAGGACACTATGGGTTGCCAAAGGTTTCTAACAATATTCTGGTAGAGATTTCTAAAGTAGTTGATAAACAATATTGAAGATAATGTTTCTATTGTCCACCTTTACTTCCTAGATCATTATTTTTATTTTTATTAAATGTGAGGCCTTAAGGTGAAAAAACCTAGTGTTGGAGTCTCCTTTGTGTAGTCAAGCCATGTGAGATTTAACGTCTCAATATTATTTTTGATGTTGATTTATTTATATATCTTATAATCAAGAGAAAATAGATTCCACCTTAAATATGAGAGCTTCATTTAGAGGTTCAATCTCTTTAAAAGTTCTTTCAATTTATTCAATGTACAAAGAAAATTTTAATCCAAGTTACGTCCAAACTAATGTAGTGTTTCATTGCTAAGACCAAATGTTTAGTCCATAACTTCTTATTATACTATACTTGGCATTCATAGGAGAATACCTAATTCTCTAACCATATTTTTTTTAAAAAAATTGAATACTTTCATATTATATGAAACAATACTATAATTTAAAATGAGTTAATACAAAATTCATATATTAATTTCACTATTGACAAGAATTAGATTTTATACAAACCGTTGATGGAAAATAGATATGTTTATACATTTAAATTTAAGGAAAAACACAAATTTTTTGGGCAATGATTCCCAATACTTCTATTTGTTATTAGTCCCTGCTCTCACTAAGCATGACTTTTGAAAAGCTGTGATGTGAATATCAGGATTTAACTGTGTGATTTTGAGTCAAACTCGATGACCCATGTTTCATGAGTAGTGATTCAACATGAATCCATCTCTCATGAGAATAAATGGAACACTTAGCACTCATTGGATCTAGGTGATGCTCACAGGGGTGAAGCACCGGGACTTCCCGGGAGGTCACCCATCCCAGTACTACTCCAGCCTGAGCGCGCTTAACTACGAAGTTTCCTCCACAGTTAAGCGCTTAACTGTGGAGGAAACTTCGTAGTTAAGCGCGCTCAGGCTGGAGTAGTACTGGGATGGGTGACCTCCCGGGAAGTCCCGGTGCTTCACCCCTGTGAGCATCACCTAGATCCAATGAGTGCTAAGTGTTCCATTTATTCTCATGAGAGATGGATTCATGTTGAATCACTACTCATGAAACATGGGTCATCGAGTTTGACTCAAAATCACACAGTTAAATCCTGATATTCACATCACAATTTGACTAGCTGTGGAAATCATCTCCTACTTATCTTTTGAAAAGCTGTTTCGAAACGTAGGGTCGCCAACTAGTACTCGAATTCCATTAAATACATCAAAGAAATGTATAAGAATTGAAAACACATTTTTGATAAATTTATATTCGAAATAGATTTCTTTCTGACTGGCGATTAAATTTTTTTTTTGTATAGAATCTTGGATTAGCAGCAGCATTAATCCTCGAATTACCGTCATTTTTTATAGGACAATGGCAGAGAAAAGGAAGCGTAGAGCAGAGGTTAACAACATTGCCCAAAAACTTTCGAGTCGTGAAATTGGTAACAGATTTGCCTTAAGAAATGCTCAATCTCAGATCAAGTTCCACAATTTTCAGTTGCAGGAAGAGTTTGATGCTTTTTCTCCCATAATGTTGCCGGAAGATTTTAGAAACGGTTTCATGAAGATTGAAGAAATAGTTTCAGCTCAGGGTATTATATTTGCTTTAGCACAATCAGGTGTTTGTGCTGCAATTGATAGAAACACGAATAAAATGCTTTGCTACTTGAATTTAGATCCACATGACAAAATTCGAAGGTTGTACTACAACAGGGAAAATGATTCTCTCATTACAGTATCAATTAGTGGTTCTAATGGAATCTCAATAAAGTGCAGAACAACCCAAATTGAGTACATTAGAAGAGCTCAACCAGATGCTGGCATCGATTTGTTTGAAAGTGAGAATGTAACTTTGCCTAGTTTCGTACTGTTTGATGATGTTAATGGTAAAGCTCTTACTTTTTCAGCCCAAGATAATATTTACAAGTTGTTTGATTTGAAGAACTATACACTCTTGTGCTCCATATCTGACAAAGAAATTGAAGCCATAAAGGTCACTTCTGGTATAATGCTCTTGATATTGAAAATATCTCCTTGTGGAAGATATCTTCCTCTGAAGATATTATCTATGGCTGATGGCAAGGTTCTGAAATCTTTTCGTCATGCATTAGCACCCAACAAAAAGGTAGATTTTGTTGAGCTTTTCCATGAAAAGATACTCCTAAGACAAGAGAATGAATGTCTGCAAATGATTGATGTTCAGAGTGAAAAGATAATTGATTTGAGCAGACAAGAGTTAGAGAACCCTTCAGCACTTATTTTCTTACATGCTAAACGACTATTCTTGACATTTTACAGTGGGAATGTTTTTGTATGGAATTTGCAAGCAGAGCTAGTTGCATCTTACAGAAACCACTTGGTACAGCTTGCTGGTTTTGACACGAGTATCGTTTACTTGACAAATAATGAAGAGCTAGTCCTTGCTTACAACAAAGTTCATAAACCCCTTGAAGCTCATGATAGAACAAATTGCTCAATAAGCATTGTCAACATCTTGACTGGAATTTGCTATGCTAAGATTGGTGGCAATGATCCTGATGTGGGTATAAGCTGTAGAAATCGGCCTAATGCATCACTGATACAGAGCACTGTTGAAGAGGCTCTGGAAGATGTAAGTACATTGTTCTATGAAGCAGAAAGGAATGAAATTTATACAGGCACTACAGGAGGCCTTATACATATCTGGTCAAATTGATCGCCAATGGGAAAGAAATGAATGTCTTGAATCACAAGAAGTAAAAGACGATAGGACTCCCCTTGTAATTTCGTGATAAAAATATTAAATATGTCGAACAGATTCATATGTCCAGATGACTTTCATGAGAGCCTCCAGGAATTCAAATTGAAGGATTAACCCAAAAATAATCTGAATACCTGTATTAATTAATCTCAGATGTAAGGAAAATTAATAAGCTATTAGCATCAACCATCATTCAATGATAGCGTAAGTGAAAAAAAAAATTGTTATGATTTTAAAAAATTGAAATCTTGATTGTTTAATAAATTAATGAAATCTAAAATGATGATGATAGATGTGGAAGGCTGTATTCCACCATGGAATCTCATGGACTCAAATCATTGTGTACAAAATATGATAAGAAGGTTGAACCTGAATTGCAGGGAAATGTTTTGCCTTGTCCGCACAACATTGCAACCAAAGCATAAACATATTCAACATTTAACAATAATACCCCTTCCATTAATTTCACAAAGATTGTGTTTGCCTGAAAGTTTGTGAAGGCTTTTCAACAAATCATTTTGTACGTATCCTGCACTAATTGTAGTGATGACAATGAGACCAGATCCTTTTGAGGCATTCTGTCAAACAGTTCACCTGTCTTGTCTCGTCTACCAGGACAATAGCATCTGAGTAAACCTTGCTATCCTTTGTGCTTTAACGAAAGTCCATTTCCTGTATACCATAGATTCCAGTTCGGTAAAAGCAGGGAGTATGCTGGTCCGGGTTGTGGAATTGCATTTTCCTTCCATATCCTGCAAAATTCTATTCCACGAGGAGACATCTCTTTTAGGCATTCTGTCGAACAGTTCACCTTCTTTCTCTACGCTTCCACATTTTGCATACATGTCTATCTGCGGACATCAATTTTAGGCATTCTGTTGAACAGTTCACCTGCTTTCTCTACGCTTCGACATTTTGCATGAATGGCTATCTGTGGACATTAATTTGCTTACATTGGCTTGAGCAGACTCGCATAATAATTTGTT
Organism: Cupressus sempervirens; assembly: GCA_028749045.1. Classification (NCBI taxonomy): domain Eukaryota; kingdom Viridiplantae; phylum Streptophyta; class Pinopsida; order Cupressales; family Cupressaceae; genus Cupressus; species Cupressus sempervirens. The sequence goes on from CM053793.1 coordinate 552,110,745, forward strand.
GTCAGTAGCAGTGCTTCAAAACTTGCAATGTGTTAATTTGTAGTGATTCCTAAAAATTTGTTCTATAATACTTCAAATAATGAGTCAATCAATCAAATTAAGGTAAAATGGTTTCATTCATTTTAGAAATTAAAATTTTCATGTGTTTTGTTGTTTAGCTAAATTTTAGAAGTAAGAAGTCTCAAGTTCCAACTCTACCCACCGCGCCCCCTCTCCCCCTGGCCCCCTCCCTGCCCCCAACCTCCTCCCACCAAGTTGAGGAACCGCTAGGTTAGTGCCCGTGGCCCCATGTGTGGGAGTTATACTCTGGTGATAAAGTGTGCAAAATATCTAAAGCTAAAAACATGCCCAAGAATACAATCCCAATGAAACTAAGGTCCATCACCAATACCGGCCTCTGGTGTTCTGGTGTTTGGCTTAACTTTAGAAGTAAGAAGTCTCGAGTTCCAACCCCCACCCCCCATCATGGTGTTGCCTAGTTGAGGGACCACCAGGTTCGTGTTCATGACCCCATGTTTGAGGGTTATCCTCCACTCATAAAGTGTGCAAAACATCCAAAACTAAAAAACATGCCCAGGAATACAAGCCCAATGAAGCTAAGGTCCATCACCAACACTAGCCTCTGACCTTTTGATGTTTGGCTAAACTTTAGAAGTAAGAAGTTTCAAGTTCCAACACACACCCCTCCCCCCCCATCGTGGTGTTGCCTAGTTGAGGGACCGCCAGGTTCGTGCTTGTGACCCCATGTGTGAGGGTTATCCTCCGCTGATAAAGTGTCCAAAACATCTAAAGCTAAGAACATGCCCAGGAATACAAGCCCAACGAAACTAAGGTCCATCAAGCAAAACTAGCAGGGTTGAGAGACAACAAGGAGATTAGTACAATGAGGAAATTAGCAAAGGCAAGAGCAAGGGGAATACCACTACTACAAAGGTCAAAGGTAAGCAAAATTTGCATTGTACCCATTGCGATTAAAATGTACTTATAGTGGATAGGCATTGGAAATTGCAAGTACCATGTAGGGCTAAGAATGGAAAGACATGAATGGGAGTCAAAACAATAAAGATCAAATGTAGCTCCATGGTAGATGATATGTTGTCTTGTGTCTCTATCAAGGTGTTTACTAGGTTGGTGTTATAGCTCAAATTTTGGAAAGAGCTCACTCAACTCTTCCACATCAAAATCCAAGCAAAAGATAAGAAAGTTGATGCTATCCTCGACTTATGCTCACAAGAAAACATCATTTTTTTTAGATTGGTTAATGAAATTGGTTTGGAGATGTTACTAACAACCACTAATATGCTATAGGATGGTGCCCAGAAGGCAATGATAGTAGTTCTCAAGTAATATAAATTTTCTCTTGGACATTGATGGTTCTTCTCAAGGAAATCCCAGTCCAGCTAGTATTGGGGGAGTTGGGTGTGACAGTTCTAGTGATATTCAATTTTTGTTTTCTATATACAAGGGTCACCATACTAATAACCTCATGGAAGCCCTAGCTATCTTGGTTGCAATGGAATAGTGTTGACAATGTGGCTAGAGAAGAATTATCTATGAGACTGACTCGCAAGTGGTTGTGAATTTATTGAATAGAAGGAACCTTGTGCATGTGGATTGGCATTTGCCTCTATTTATTCAACGGATCACTCAGTTATGCAATTCACTAGATTTTGTGTCTTTTATGCATATCCTTCGTGAGTGGAACGATGTGGTTGATTGTTTGGCTAAATGGGCCTCCAAGCATGGGTCGGCTTGGAACATTATTGATCATAGGATGCTTCCCCTTGATTTACCTCAGATGTTAGTTCAACTTGTGGACCAAGATAAAGCTATGTAGTTCTCTTTGTTTCTTGTGTTGTTCTGGTCTCTTTGGTATTCAATAAAAATTTTACTCCTCTTTTAGTAACATCCTACCCCACTACTAACAGACCTCATAGCATGCAAATTGTAACCAACAACTTGAGCAATGAGCAAACAAGAACAAAAATTAACTTTAGGAAACAATAGTATTTAATATTCATTAATGTTGGGCACTAATTCCTTGGATAATAAAGGCAGCAACACCATTCATATTTATTATCTTAATCGAGTCTTGGGCGGTGGTCCTTGAAAAAACACAATTAGAAAAAGAAGCAATAATAATATAGCTAATATTCATTACCTTTATTAATAATTATAAAGCAACACTTTGATTTTAAATTGAAATCCATGTCTCTTAGAAAAGAGATCCCTATTTAAAGGGATGCATTACTTTATTTGGATATAGAGGTATAAAGGGAACGATGTTTTATTTGGAGTAAGGTAAGTAGGAATATCGGAGAACAAAATATGAAATAATCAAGTTGGACTTGGAGAAGAATTTAGAAATAAACTTGAATTAGAATAAAGAATAACAATTAAGATTAGTTGAGGGGGATTAAGAAATCAAAAGAGACACCATTTTTGGTTGAGCTCTAGGCAAAAAAAAGCATAGCACACTATTTGGAGTTGTTGTAATCAACTTCGTTACTAAATAGGTTTTATGCATTCAAATACTCAATCTTTCTTTCAAACTCTCCTACTATTATAAAATTCTAAACACTTATATTTCATTGCAGGTTGTGCCTATCTTAGTGTTCAATAGGTGCATAGCACTTCAATTTTAGCAAAGCAACATTCAATAACCTTGCAACTTGGAAGATGCCCAAGAGTTCTATCACCTTTAACAAAGAGGAATAGTTTTCTAATGAGCATGGAATAATATTTATGTATACCAATGGAAAAATTGCTCAAATGTGGATAGGGTATAATATTGTGGGTCATTTACATCTTTTGTTTACTTATATGCACATAAGGTGCACACATTTTTAAAATATATATTTTAGCATAATGAATACAAGATTTTACATGTTATTAAACATTACTAATTGTAACATTAGTGATGCATAGCATTTTCACAACTTGTTGGAAGCTTAGGTTGTACCCTAGCAGAAGCAATTAATTAGAACAAATAGTTTTACCTTTAAATCATTAAATACTCTTGAATTTTCTACAAAGCAATTTGTTTTTTATGTGTGGGTATGCACTTATTAGGAATGTTGAACACAACCAGGACACATATTTCCCTATCCAACAGTAATGGATTTTTAGATAAGTAGGAGATAATTTCCACAGCAAGTCAAATTGTGATATTGCTATCAGGATCTAATTGTGTGATTTTGAGTCAAACTCATTGACCCATGTTTCATGAGTAGTGATTCAATGTGAATCCATCTCTCATGATGGATAAATGGAACACTTAGCACTCGTTGGATCTAGGTGATGCTCGCAAGGGTGAAGCACTTGGACTTCCCAAGAGGTCACCCATCCTAGTACTACTCTAGCTTGAGCGCGCTTAACTACGGAGTTTCCTCCATGGTTAAACCGAAAGCTTGCAACCCCATTTGCAAAACCTTCACCAAGTGTTGTGCCTTATGAACCATTCATTAGAAAGCCCCTTAAGCTCATCAATTGATAAGTAGGAGATAATTTCCATTGCAAGTCAAATTGTGATATTGCTATCAGGATTTAACTGTGTGACTTTGAGTCAAACTCATTGACCCATGTTTCATGAGTAGTGATTCAACATGAATCCATCTCTCATGATGGATAAATGGAACACTTAGCACTCATTGGATCTAAGTGATGCTCATAGGGGTGAAGCACCAGGACTTCCCAAGAGGTCACCCATCCCAGTACTACTCCAGCCTAAGCGATTTTGAGTCAAACTCATTGACCCATGTTTCATGGGTAGTGATTCAATGTGAATCCATCTCTCATGATGGATAAATGGAACACTTGGCACTCATTGGATCTAGGTAATGCTCACAGGGGTGAAGCACCGAGACTTCCTAGGAGGTCACCCATCCCAGTAATGGATTTTTATTCAAAATTATATAAGATGTTATGATTTTTTTTTCTTAGCCTATCTTTTGGTATTGGTCTCCTTGTTAGGATGCAAGAATTTCTTCACATACAACTATCATGTCTTCATTTTATTCAATATCTTGATCTCATTTTCATTTAAGCATTTATGAATTTATTTTCCTTTACCCAGATGGCTAATCGTTAACTACACTTTACCCACATCTTAGGCATGATCTGCTTCTAAATTTTCTACTCTGCAAATGTTCTTAGAAAGTTGTTTCTTTTTCTAGGCAACTCATCCATCTTTGTTATGTTTCTAGCTAGAACTTTGTATAGTGTTATTAATTAATTTCATATTGTTCTATTAGGGTTGTTGTGGTGGGATAAAGAGCACTAAATCAGTGTTCAACAACCACTATGTCATGGGTTAAAATCTCATCATGGCATCACCATACTACTTGACTCAAAACCTCGCCCCAAAACCCACCACACTAAAGGCAAGAACTTTGGTGTCTATGCCCCTTGTTTTAAGAGTATCTTAGCCAAATAAAATAATACCTTGGAAAAAAAATTCACATAAAATACCTATTGCCTTTGCAAAATTCGGGTTCAATGGTTTCACATGCATTTTAATGCATCCACAATTAAAATATGTTTCTTAATTTATTTCAGTTTTAAATTTTTTCAAATTTATTTTGAAATATTCAAATTATTTGTATCTATAATTCAATTGGATATGCTCTAAATTATATGAAAATCATCTAATAATGCTCTTAGTCATATTATGATGATTCAAACAAGTGCTACATAGTATGTCTATATTAAATATTTAATTGTTATAAATTTTTATAATTATAAAAGAAATAGTAATATTTTTAATTATAAAATGGTGAAGTAGATTTATATTGATAACATAAATATAGTTAAAATTTTAAGAAAGAAAACATAATTATAATCTCATGCTCTTTTAATCATAATCTTAATTTTAAATTATGAATAAATTACACAATAATATAAATAATCTGGCAGACGCATTAGCCAATTATGGATCCACATGTCATAGCCTCATGCTGACAAGGACATTCAAATGTTTAGACCACTACCCAAATCTTGCACTTACCATTCTTTGCAATGAACGCCATATCAAATTTTGTCAATTTTATTTCTTTCCAATTGCATGGGTTGTTTTTACAGTTTGAAGATCATCTCCACAATGTTTCTCTGTACCTACAATGTTTCAAACACCTGCCCCAAGGTGTTCATGTTCAATTAAACAAATTAGTTCTTTCTGATCTTTCATTTTCTTTTCAGTAATGTAAACTTTGTATATCAAAGTATATAGATAGGCTCTTACTTTCCTAGTTTCTACTACTTTTTACAATTCTAGATTAATTTCGATGGTAATTTTGTAATATTTTATTATTATAATTAATACCATATATAGGCTTTTGCCTTTTATTTTATTTTTTAAATCTCTATTTTATTATAGTTGTAATAATTAAAAATTAATTAAAATTATTAAAACAATTACAATTTATAATTAAATTAATATTTATTTTAATTTCATTTGTATTATTTCTTAATCCTAATTTTATTTTATTGATTCGTTTTAATTATATATGATCAAATGTATATATAGAAGATAATGTGATTCTTAAATGGATAAAATAAATAGAAAACAAGTACCAAGTGGCTAGTAAATTTAGTAATTAATTATAATTGTATATTAGTCAAAATAATATATTGATAGATTCATAAAATAATATAATATACAATAATAAAATAATAATAAACATATTTAGAATACAATAAACGAAATAAAAAAAATTCTATAATCTTTAATATCAAATTTATATATTTGCATATCATATCATATATATATATATATATATATATATATATATATATATATATATATATATATATATATATATATATATATATATATATATAAACAATTAATATTAATAGTAATAATTAGAATATGACTCTAAAATTTTAAATTCAAAAAACATTAATTACCAATTTAAAAATATCATATTGGTAAGAATTTCATTTTAATAATTATGTTTTAAAAATGATCACTATCATCACAAATATAGGAGAAGGTCAGCATTGTGCCTTTGGTGAAATGGTGGGGCTTCTTACCTATAGTGCCTATAATCAACGTTCAAGTCTCCACACGGTTGTTCTCTACTATGGTTCTTAAATGAGATTTGTTGATTTTGACTCTTGGTGAATAGTGGGGCTTATTGCATGTAGTCCTTACAACCAAGGGTTGAAAAAAATAATTGGCTTCAGCCTACTACCCCAAATTTTTATAATTATAAAAATAAAATGGCAAAAAGAAAACTATATTGCAAAAAAAGTAGTCTTTATTGCAAAAAAAGTAGTGGACAAAATGGAAAATGTATTCCATACACAACTAGGGCAACAAAGAATGCCTTAGATCTCGGATCTATGGAAAATCCCCATGGAAATCATAAAATAGCAACCTCGTTTACAGAGACTGTGTTATGCAAGAATAATTTTGAAGCACTCGCGAGGCTCCATGAAGAACACAATTCAAAACTTGCAATCTATAGCAACAATCTTCCCAAATTCTCCTTCAAGATGATGCAGGATCATCCCAAGATGTCAAGTCTATAAATCTCTTACATATAGAATCCCCTTGAGTCTGGATGGAAAATGGTTCAAAATTTTGAGAAAAAAAAACTAAGAAACTAAGTTATTCCAGAGATAGACAATCTGAACCAAACAGCTTAAGGAAAAGCAGAAATATGAGCAACAAAACCATAGAGGCAGAGGACAGAACAGATAAATAAAGCATCTTCTATTCAAAAACAAAATGCACTGCCCTAGCATTAAAAGAGATTAAGGTAATCCCATCAAAGACACAAAAAATAGGTAGCCCTATCCTTGACAAGGAAAAATTCTCTTAGTCTTATTCAATTCCAAAGCCTTCCATAATATCAACAATTAATAGCATACCTATTGGATCCAAATTAAAACCCCAAATTTATACGCCTTACATTCATTTCTTTAATCCTTCCTCAAATCTTGGCCCATATATCCCTCTGCATAGGAAAACGGATTTGCAGAAATCTGCCAAGCATAAATTAGGATCTATTAAGTCAGATAGCCTAAAGGCTAAGGAAATTTTAGCCAACCCTCCCCCGAAAGATTTTAATAGTAGAATAAATTTATTAGCAAAAGATAAAAATATTCAATCCTATGTCCTACATTCCATCTTTCCCCAAGTCCAAATAATTAGCAACCAACACTCTGAAAAAAGGTGGGTTGAATTTCTTGAAGTAGGGATATACGGATACTAGAGTGGTCCAGTAAGGAAAACTCCCAGTTTGGTAAACTGGATCCAGGGTGTTTACAAAAACCAGGTAAGTATCTCTATCATATCAAATAGATTGATTTATATTTATTGTGATAATATTAATATTAGAAATCAATTCATTTCAAATTCACAATGTTTTTTAAAGGATCATTCTTTAAAATTTATTTTATGGGAGCCAAACCTAAATGAACATAGGGTTAAAATATTTAAGGCACCTACCTGTCTTATATGCAAATCTTTGCCCCCTGAATAAAATCAAATCCAAATAATAGAAAAAATGGGAAGAGATTCTGGAAATCTTATAGGTTGAGAAGAAGGAGTTCATCTTTCTAGTGATATTAAATTTCTTCTAGATCTAGAAGTAGGAACAACGGAAATCAACAAAAAGATTATTACAAATAGGTCCGTATACAATTTATCATTTGGAAAATATGAAGGAAAGATTAAGAAAATCAAAAACTTGGATACAACAATACCTTTGAAATAACTTAAAAGAACTTGAAACCTTGAAGAACATTTTGGAAATAATAAGGGAAGAGAAGAGTCCAAAGATAAGACAGTTGGGATCCCAGAACCTTCCCCCAATCTTATGAACTCAACAAAAACCTGTGAGATGAAAACAAGTGGAAGAAAAGAGGGAGAAATAATAGATATAGAAGAAGGAAAAGAGGCAAAAATCATGGAAAGAAAGGAAATAGAACGCATCTTAGACTCCAATATCTCAAGGTGTTATCAAAAAATCAAAACCCCAAAAAATGTGAGCTTTGTCAAAAAAAAGAATTTACAATCAGAAGAAACAGAGATGAGTTTAAGTGCTTATAATAAGATAATTCATGATCTACTACTAAGAAAAGTAGATGTAAAAGATCAGTTAAACAATGGGAGATGGCACGCTCAGATCATATGCACTCTCATAAATTGGGAATTGAGGGAGAACAGATTGATATCAATAAATCCATTAAAGAGATGAAGAAAAATGAACACCAATCCCATTTAGAGATAGAGGTACCAATTATAATAGAGAACTAGGACACAACTATACAGAGGAATAAGACAAACACTGACAATAATGAAGATCTCCACATGCACAAGATAGACGAAGAATTTCCAAAATAAAAAGATGATAAAGAAGAAAAAGCAGAAAAGATTTGATAGACATAACTCTTAATGAAGAACAGAAGACAAAGGAAATCAGCATACCACCAACTTCTTTAGATCATTGAGGTAATGTGACCATCCAAAATAAAATAAAGAAAAGATCATACAAATTCTGGAAAACCCTAGAAAATGGAAAAGACCCCTGGGTAAATAATGACAGCAAAAAATAGTAAGACCATAAGGAAGTTACCCAAAATGAGGATATTCAAATACCAACTGAAGTATCAACCCTCCTTTACAAAATAGAGGCTACTAGTTTAGAGGATCAAAATGTATGGGTCGAGCAGAGGATGGGTAACAATGATCAGATAGCCACCTATCAGTCATGGGAATAATTTGGAATTCTAAAAGAAGTAGAGCAATGTTGGGAGAAGATGACACCTAAAAGTATAGATCAAGAGAAAAAAGGGGTAGGGATCCAGATTTGGATGAAATGGATATAGAGGAGAAGTTAATGAAGGAGATAGAAGAGGAAGAAGGAGATTTAGAAGGAGTTAATATTTCAGACAGCATATATAGTAAAGGACCAAAACCATTTAGAAAATCTAGGGATAAAAATTAATCAAGAAGGTTTTAAAAACCCAAAATGTGGCAAGGAAAAAATGAAGAGGGGAAGAAAGTCACACAAAGATTTAAGAACAACAATTGGACAAAATAAGAACCGAAAAGAGATCATTGAAATCTTGAATGTAGGGAAGGAGAAGATCCTTCCCATAGACCAATGAGGATAACAACATGGAATGCTAGAGGCTTAAACACCTCTAGGAAAAAATGCTTGTTAAAGCGTAATTTAACTTTATTCGAATCATAAATAACACTAATTCAGGAAACCAAACTAAATGAAGAAGAATGTAGTAAACTAAAAAAGAAATTGAGCAACTAGAGTTTGGATTTAGTGGAATCAAATGGAGCCTCGGAAGCAATAGGAATTGTTTGGAATCCCCAGAAAATAACATTTACTAAAGTGATCACAAATAATAATTGGATAGGGAGTAGAATTAAGAGCTTCAAACATCATTTACAAAATATCCTTACTAATATTTATGGGCCAACCCAAATAGTAGATAAAAAAGAATTTTGAAACGAAATCAGTTACTTTATGGAAACTAACCACAATGAGTATTTTATTATTATGGAGACTTCAATGCAATCTTAAATCTGGAAGAGAAATTTGGTGTATTAAAGACATTAAATCAAGTAACAATAGATTTCAGAGAATGGGTCGAACTTAATGGACATACCAACCAACAATGGGGTATATATTTGGAACAACAGAAGAAAAGGTTTTTATCATATAGCAGAAATATTAGACAGATTTTTCTTCAAAGGAGAACTAAGTAATATGGACCTGACATTACAATCATCCATTCTACTCTATGTGGGCTCAGATCATTTCTTGATCAGAATTGAACTCATAGAACCAATTAAACCTACAAGGAATTCATTCAAATGTGAAGAAAATTGGTTTATGGACAGCAGTTTTATTGAAAATATCAAAAGATGGTGGCAAGAAGGAAACTTTCAAGGATCAAGAATGTATTGCTTTGTATCCAAACTTAAAATGTTAAAAGAAAATATTCTAAAATGGTACAAACCACATTTTAACATATATTTAAAGAAAAAATAAAGAATGAAGAAGAGATCAAAAAATAAACAAAGAAATTATTTAAAAAGGAATGGATAATGAAAAATATAATAAAGAAAAAGAATTATTAACAAAATGGGAAATTATATTAGCAAAAGGGGAAATTTATTGGAAACACAAATCAACAGAGGATTGGCTAGCAGCAAAGAATCTTAATATTTAAAAAATTATAACAACGCTATAAACAATAGAACAATTAACAAAATCTTAAAAATAAAAAACAATCAAGGGAATGAAGAAGAAGATAATACTAAGATAGCAAAGATATTCATATAATATTAAAAGAATATTTAAATAACTTCGACTGTTCTAATCTAAAAGCACTAGAAACAATGTTGAAAACAATACCCCAATTGGTCACATCTATAGACAATCAATTTCTAAATAAACCCTTCACCCTAGAGGAATTCAAACGAGCTCTTTTTAGTCTTAGCCTGGATAAATCACCAGGACCAGATGACTTTCAAGCATTTTTCTTCCAAAAATGTTGGGATATCATAAGAATAGACCTCTGGAAGGCAATAGAAGCATCAAGGAATGTTGGGTCAATTTTGAAGGAGATCAATCATACTTTCTTAATGCTTATACCCAAGAAATAAAATTTTGAAAGACTTGGATATTTTAGACCTATAGCTTTATGCAACATGATTTATGAAATCCTATCAAAAACCCTAGCTTTTAGACTCAAGAGCATCCTCCCTAAGCTTATTTCTGAAGAACAAACTAGTTTTGTACCAGGCATGTCGATTTTAGATGGCATAACAATCATTCAAGAAACCATACACTCAGCAAAAATAAACAAAGAATCATGTATGCTAATGAAACTAGACATACAAAAAGCATATGATATGGTAGACTGGCATTTCCTATGTAAGACACTAGAAGCTTTTGGGTTTTCTTGTTAATGGATAAATATTATCTTTAAATGTATATCAACACCAAAAATTTACTCTTGATAAATGGTTCTCCATAAGGTTTTTTTAATATCTCCAGAGGAATCGAACAAGTAGATCCTATATCACCTTTTTTGTTCATCATCATGGTAGAAGCATTTGGTCAAGCAATCACAAAAGCTCAGGTAGAAAGAAAATTAAAGGAGTCATTGTAGCAAAAAATATTCTGAATGTTTCACATCAACAATTTTTTGATGGCACAAAATTTACCAGGAGAAAGTACTATAGAAAAAGCACATAACATCAAACAAATCATACAAGAATATATGAAAGCATCTAGACAAAATGTGATTGCAGAGAAATTTAAAAAATAATTCATCAATACACTACCAAAAGTAGATGTCATATGCAATACAATGGGATATAAAAAGGGCTCCTTCCCATGTAAGTATCTACAAATATATTTAGAAAAACAAACAAAAAGCACTCAAACATGGAATAATATCATAGAAAGAGTTTATAAGAAACTCAAAAATTGTAAAGGAAAATGGTTAACTAAGGCTAGAAGAACATTGAAAATTAAAATGGTTTTATCAACCATCCCAACATACCAAATGTCATGTCTTCCCTTACCCAAGAAAGTAAATTAAAAACTAGAAGGAAAACTCAGAAATTTCTTCTAGAAAGGAACATGAGAGCAAAAGAAATTAGCATTAATTAAATGGGATAATATATGCAAACCCAAAAAATTGGGAGGCTTGGGAATCAAGAATCTAAACTGGCAGAATGAAGCAGTAGGTGCAAAATTGATATGGTGAATGGTATCAATAAAGCAATAGAAAATGGGCCAAGATTGTATATCATAAATATTTAAATGTCACTGATCCAACATCCATATTCAAAATAAGAAATCCCCCAAAAGGGTCTAAGGTTTGGAACTTTATGCTTAGCTATCGACATCTCATCAATAAATTTTTGACTTGGGATTTAGGAAATGGGGAAGAATCTCTCTTCTGGGAGGACTCCTGGGATGGTCGCCCCCTTTAGATAGCCTTAATGTTCCTATAAATATCAAAAATCTTTAGTTAATCAAAGGGGTAAGCAGGTAGTCAATTACAAACAATTGAGAAGGTTGATTGGAAGGAAATTTGGATGTGGAAATCTCTAGAAGGTATAGATTTAACATATGAAGAAAAACTTAGCTTTGAGTGTCTTTTTAGTCATCGATAGATCAACCAAAAAAATAGAGAGGATAGGCTCATATGGGGTGCTTCAAAAGACCACCAATATAGTGTAAAGAAAGGATACAAACTAATCATTGACTCATAGAGGTGGAAGAAAGTGAACACTCCTCTCAAGCTATGTTGGGATTCAATGTGTTTACCAAAGGAAGGAGTGTTTCTATTGGTAGCATCTCAAAAAAGAGTATTAACAGGTGACAGATTTAGGAAGATGGGGTTGAGATTATCTCTTTGTAAAGAAAATTATGAAACAATGGAACATATATTATATCAATGCCCATACTCAAAATCTTGTTGGATCTGGCTTTGCAAAATGTTAAACTGGTCTTTTCCTTTCCCAGAGTATTTGGATGATCATCTAATTGGGTGGCCTAATGGCAGAAAACATAAGGTATATAGTAAATTGTGGAACATTTCTCCATCCATTCTCCTATGGGAAATATGGAATGAAAGGAATAGGTGAATATTTAAAAATTCAAAACTCAATATTTCCTCCCCTCTTAATAAAGTAGAAACCTATATAACAAAGGTAATGAATAGACACTTAAGAAAAGATGTAAAAGAAGAAGGGTTTTTTTCAAACTAGGATGCAAAGATGAAGAAGAATTGGATTAATTTAATCAATCCTCCTTCAACTCACCATATCAAAAACCTCCAAGCTCGTAAGGATTATATATGGGAACTACAACCAACTAGATGGAAAAAATTAAATTTCAATGGAGCCTCAAGAGGAAATATCGGGAAAATAAGGATGGGATGTATCATTTGTTATGATTCACAAGACTATATTATTAAGTGAGCTAAACCAATAGGCATCACAACTAACAATATAGCGAAATTAGAAGCGCTACAAGAAGGGCTCAATCTAATCCTAAAATTAGGTATTAAGAGATTAATCATCAAACTGGATTCTCAAATCATTCTCAATGCCTTAAAGAAAAAGTTGACACCAAATTTAATTATTAACTCAAAACTTGAGATAGTTCTCAATCTCATAGATAAGTTTGAGGAAACAAGACTTCTACATATTTATAGAGAGGGAAATAAAAAAGAAGATCAGTTAGCAAATAGGGGTGTGGATGGAGAGGATATTATTATTCAGGCTTAAGAAAATATCATGTAACATGAGATTCTTTTCTCTATTCTATACAAAAACCTAAGAATTCTCTTATAATATATTTATTATTTATGGATCTACTACTTTACATATCGTCAGATTGACTTATATTCATTCATAACTACCCCTCAGTTTATAATCAACTCTTATAAAAACTAATAATGTTAGAATTAAACAAATATAGAACACTTCATAGATTATAAAACCAATATATACTTTCAACTAACTTAAATAAGCACTTCAATAGGTGTGTCATTATGATGCAAACTTGCTTTAGGCTCTTAGGTAGAGTTAACAATTAAGTATCTAAAACCACCTAGATTTCTATCAAAGGCTAAGTTAATTTAATTGCTCTATTTGAGACCTTCACCTTTGTTCATCTCTCACCATAACTCCATTTTACTTGTTATATGAGTCATAGTTTAAAAAATGGAGTCATCTATATCTCTGTATCATGCATCTGAGCCACAACAATGGCATGTATGGGTTCAATTAAACTAGAGTGATGGAATAGGATTCTTAATCTGTTTGAGAATATACTAGGGTCCTTGTATGTAGGGCTTTAGAGGAAAGGTCCTTTTATTATGGGTATACATGGCACACAAATAGTCTTGTTATAGGGTCTTTCATAGCTTGTATGTTTAGGGATAATGTAGGTCAGTGGGAGATCATCTGGCTTTGTTATAATATCTTTGATCCCATCTAGTTAGAGGGCCTCGATGAAGTAGTATTGAGTGTCAATAGGGATTTGGAAATTCCATTTGTAGAAATATACATGGAAAATCCACTAGGTATTCTGGGGCAAGCAAATGTAATAAAGTGGCCCATTTTATTTATTAGAGATATCAATCAGTTCAACTATGAATGGCCCAAGATGGAGGCAAGCATAAACTTTTTGCTTCATTGGAGGGGTATGGTATTGGACCTCGATAATGCATGGTTGCTTCATTATTTGCACATATTTGACTCCTACATTGAGCCAAGAGTAGAGTTTGATGATCTTAACAAGCTTGGCTTCTCCCTCCCAAATCTACATAAATCCAGCATGGAGAAAACTATGTATGTTCTTGCCCCGGGCACCATGGTAGCAGATTTGGAGGAAGTGAAAGATTTAGTCATGGTTTTTTGGAAGCAAGAGGAGGAAATGTAACAATTCCCACTTCCTTTTTGGTGGAAGGTACATATATCTTTAGGGACCTCATAATTGGGGTTTTGGTTTCTTAAGGCTCCCCATCTGCCTTATCTGGTACTCTGTTCTTGTATGGAGGGTGTAGGTTTTGTTTTTCTTTTTGGCCTCTTGCCCTTCTCATGGTTGTATCATGTTGGTTTAGGTATTATTTCTTTTCACCCTATGTTTCCATTTGTTCTTTTGGGTCTCTCCCTCTACATATCATCTCAAAGAATGGGACTTATTTTTGGCATACTTCAATAATTTATTACATTTCTCCAGTTCCTTGGTTTTTAGTACATTAAACCAAGAGGGTCTCTATGTGTTGGTATTCTAGAACTTGGATGTTCTTTTCTTTTGGACAATCTATAATTGTATAGATAATTATTATATCGATATTTGTTGGCTATGATGTGATTTGGGTCTTATCTTTAATTATTTTGTTATCATCTTAATGTTATTCTCAATTTTGTTAGATCTTGTAGATTTGCATGCTTGAGATAGGTTTTGTTTGAGATTTTTTTATTTTCATTATGCCTCCTATGGTAATTTTAGGAAAAAGAATGTATTGTTATTAGGACGATTGGTCATATTGGAATTCTCTTCTATTACATATGGATGATGGGTATAATTTATCAATTGAAAATTCAAGTCTTGACCCTAAAATAATTGCTATCTCAAAATTCTAACAAAGCCATAAACATAGCAGGCATTTTTAAGGTTTGTTATACTGTTATAAGTATTTCTTTTGGAATTATTTTATTATATTACTAAGTTCTTCTACTTCTTATTATTGTTCCCTTTTCATGTGTCTCTTTAACATGGTAGTCCTAGCTATATGATTTCTAGGATTATGTACTTTATTATAGAATAATTTTAATCCTTCAAGTCATGTTTATATTTAGGGTTTTATATAGAAAATCTCTACTTATATTCAAAGATTCTATATTTTATTATGGAATATTTTTAATCATTTTTATTATATTTCAATATTTTAATAAAGTTTTCAATAAAATATCTGAACAAAGAAAATAGAAATATAGATATAAAATCCTAACAATAATTCAAGAGACATAGTCAAAAAAGAAGTAAGATGCTTAAATTGTAATATATTTAGTAGTAATTGAGCACTAATGTTTCACATAAGTATGAAGTTTTCTAAAATTGTAGAGAGACATGAACGAACATTATATCAACCTAATTCATTTTGATAGAGTGAGAAGCTTCATTTGAAATTTGAAAGAGGACCAATTTCCTGTAAAACTTCCCTCAAGTTAAAACCAAGATGTAAAGGAAGGAATGCCCTCTTAAGTCCCTAAATATGATAAGGGTAAATGTACATAATTATAAATATAAATGATGGTTTTCATCATGAAACTAAGCATAGAATGATGAAGGTGGATGCCTTCTAAAAAGATATGATACTAAGGTAAGCCCCTTTTAAATATGTACTTTGTATAAGACCTTGGTCTCAGGCTAGACTAGAGGTTTTCTTCTTCGTTCTTTCCTACCAATGCTTGTTTGAACGGAGATACTTGTAATTTATTTTATTTTATCAATGTAATCTAACGGCTTCGGTCGCTTACTGATCATATATATATATATATATATATATATATATATATATATATATATATATATATATATATATATATATATATATATATATATATATATATATATATATATATATATATATATATATATATATATTTATTAGAAGGCCATTTTTATTCTATTTTTCATTTTCTATATAGTTATAATTTAAACAAAACATCTATATATTACAATATTGTCAAATAAATCATTTTGTCATTAAAGCATATAATTTTTGCATAAAGTTTTAAAAACATAGATATAGGCACATTGTTTCTCATAATTGAAAATAAAATTGTAAAATATTTCAATAATCTTATATACATATGAAGAAAATTGAATATAGAGGAAGCTTTGAAAAAAGAGCTCTTATAACACAAATTATTTTCAATGAATGAGATTTTAAATAAATAATATTTTTATTTAAAAAAATCCAACTTTACAAAAACTATTACTATTTCCAAAATAAATAAAATAAAGTGATGTAATTTGTGACAATTACTTAATTGATGAATTCATAGAAGTGAATGCAATAGTATTGCATACAAAAAGTACAATTAATTATGAATCAAAAAATTATTTCCACCCATTTTCCTCTGCTCCTACCCATAGAATTTCTAGGTGTAATTTCTTATAAATATTTTCATTTAAAATTAGTTTTATGCATACGTCATAAGCTTCATTTTGGGCAAAAGGAATTAATAATTAAAGAGTGAGTGGTTTAAAAGAAGAGAAGTTAATGGCTTGCAAAATGCGTACTCCTGGCAATAAATGGCAAAGTGTGAATGCACATTCACATGTAACTATTAATGAAGAAGGAAGGAATAATTATTTTAATGAAATAATCAATGCAATAAATATATCTAACCCTAGCACATTCGACCGTGATATCAACTATAGTGGTATATTATAGCCTATGGCAAGAAATTATCAATAGGAGACTCACAAAATCAATCCTTGGATACTTCATTAATTTGATACTAGTGTGAACATGATTCTTTTGGGAAGTGCCTTGAAACTTTAAAAAACACGCCCACTCCAAGTAAAGGAAAGTAATTCAGTTCTAGGGAAAAAAATAGAGGCCTTGGTTGCTAATAATGAGTGCAAAATGACCTCTGGAGTAGAAGATATGAACTAGGAAAAATAGCAGAGTAGAGTTCAAAATACACGAATTCAAATCATCGTCCTCTTTAGCCTACAACAAATAAACTATGCAATATTAATTGTAAAGTATCTAATAGGATAAACAAAAGGGGAAAGGTGTTTGATCAGCCTCGAAATAGAGTAGCACCCATTCTAAAGAAGAAGGACAAAATTTCAACTGAATGCAAGGATAGTTTTAAGGCTTTCTTGAAAGTACACAAGGAAAGAGGGAGGAAGATTTCACAGAAATGGACCTAGCTACCTGAAACAGATCATAAAACTTAGATATGGGTAGGATTTCACAACCTGTCCAAAATATGATGGAATCAACATACAAAAATAGATCAAGAAGAAGTTTGGCATACAATTAAGAAGAAGAAAAAAGCTAAGGGCAAGAGGGTTTTAAATCCTAGATTTGTTTGAGCTATAGGTGCAAATTTCATACATGTTGTTGGCTCCTAATTTAATATTTTTTAATAACCCAACAATAAGAACAAATATGTCTAGGGTGTAGCTAATTCTAATGTTCAACACACCTATTCAAACATCAAGGAAAATTATAAGGTTGAAGTCCTTCTTCTTCTTCAGACTCTACACGACCTAGGCGGGTAGACCTTAGATTCTATTATGTGACCAATACAAAAAACCATAAATTTGAATCTATATTAAGCAAATGAAAACCCCAAATCCTTCTATGCTCATGCAAATGACAAAGGTATGAAATAGCTAGTAACATAACCTATGAAATTGACAAGCTAAGTGTGGGTATCATTTTCAAATCTACAACCTGAAACGAAAATGAATAGTGATTAGTTGATTTGAAATCACCATAACCCACATTTGTAATAACAAGAAACATGCAATCTCCTAGCTGATCAATCCCTTATCCATTGGGTATCATACAAGTTAGAACATACACCCATGTCCTTATGATCTATCCCTTTACTTTGTAAATTAGACATCAATCTTCAAAATGAATCTCATACTTATCAAATCCTCTTACAAACCATGCAATTCTATCAATGCATATTAAGAATTTACTTAAGTCTTTGACTCGACAAAAAAACACACAATGGCATACAACTCCAAATCAAGTTGTAACTGGACTATATGTTCTTTGTCCAGACATCACAAAAACTTACAAACCCATAGAAAGGAGACAAGGTTTAGAATGAAAGTTTTCAAAAAGAAACTACTATATTAATTTCTTTGAAATAAATGCATTAGGTGCATACAATAACCCAAAATAATACACCAAAGATAACTATATTAACTACTTTCTCAAAGGAAACTACAATGTTGTTCAAACATGGAGAAATATTGAAGAATGGTGGAATCACAACTAGAGCTCTGCTCAAAAGACTAGAACCAACCAACCCTTTACAATGAGAAAAGAAGAGAATAAATAGAAGAGAAAGAACTATTGGATCTAATCTAAAGCTACCACTTTTACACTTGAAAATCTTCCACTTGTTGCTTGCAAAACATCTCTTCTCTTCCATCTTCCAACTAAAAATCAAATTTGATCATTGCCCCAACAAACTTATCAAGATATCTTACCAGAATGATAGAAAACCACCTTAGAATATCAAATTTCTTGATATGATGTTGCCAAAAATCCCATTCAATTGGTTTCAAAGAAAAAATATGACTATTGTTGGAATTAACAGGTGGGAAGATTTAGTTCTGAGGTGGAGGGTGTTGAATCAGAAGTAACTGGCTTTAACCTTTTCAAATTCTTTTAACTAAAACCATTCACATGCATCCAATTTATCTAATAAACATGAAAATAGAAAAAAAACAAATTTAGTAACCCAGAAACTGGTAAAATTGGGGTGGGGATGACACCCACAAAATATCACTACAGCAATGTGTAACTGTTCAAGGTTACAATGTTTCACCACTTCCAATGGTCTACCCTGTGAAAGGCATGTCCTGTTAAAGGCTTTACACTTTATCAAAAGTGACCTGGTTAAAGGATTTTACTACCTTGCTAAAAGTAGGCCTGGTTAAAGGACTTCTATACATTCACTTGGAATGCCACCCTATTAAAGGATTTGCAAATGGCTACTAGGCCAACCTAAGCCCAGAGGATTTCCATATCTAATACAATTGCTAGAGAGTATTAGAAATTTTTTGACCTGATAGCTTTACAATCTTCAATTGTTGATTCCAAATCCTTTCTCTACTCTATCACTTTGATCCTTGCTTGATCTGATATGTCACTCTATGTGGTTCTAATATTATGTTCTTCAATAACTGGATTTTGCAATGCTACACTGTTCTTCACCAAGTCTCTTACCCTTCTGAATTTCTCTATAGTTCACCCATACACATCTCTCTTTCACTAATACAATGGGGTTCCATTCTCCTTTTAAATATTTTGAAGACTTAGGATTAGGTATGGATCTACGATCAATATTAAATCTTCATTTCCCGCTCATTCCATGCACTTTTCTTATTGGTTGCATGCCTTCTGCATTATTTTTATTGGTTGCATGCATATTGCATAGGTAATGTGAAAGATGCATTCTTATCTTCAAGATCCTTCAAGATTCATCCCATGTCAGCTCCAAAAATGGTTTACATCTAAGTTTGTGAAGGCACAAACTCATATGTTGACTTTTGTGTTACTTGGCACATACTAGTTGCTAATGCTCGGCACATATAGAAAAACTGGCTCACTCGGCTCCTATAGCAATTTTGTTTCACTCGGCATCTATAGTGATTTGGCAACTATACTTTGCTTGACACTTGATCTTTACTCGGTACTTGAAGATTTCTTGGCACCTGAAGTTCACTCAACAGATGTTGAATTTCTAACTTGGCATACATTGTAGCTCAGCTTCTATATTATACTCAGCATTAACTGAAGAATTGGTTAAGTGTGTTGACACTCAAATCTCAAAACCAATTTGAGACCAACAATCTCCCCCTTCGACATGAGTGGCAAAAACACTTAACTAAACATTATGAATCAGGTCTCTCTGAGTATACTACATATTTTGTTCGGCATATGTACAAGACTTTTCAAAAACTTATTCAAAATTTTGTATACCTCAAAATCTTGTCACTCCCTCTGAGCTGATGTGCCATTTCCATTCCTTTAACCAAAATTTTGTCCTCAATGTGTCTCGTGCTGATATATCTAATACTCTTTGCCTTATCTGCCTTTACTATATATATGTACCCTATTTCTAAAGTCTATATATGTTCCCTTTTCACATCTTCTTGCAACTTTGCATCTTTCTATCTTTTTTACTTCCTCAAAAATGTGAATATCTCCCCCTTTGGATATTCTTTATTTCTTTCATCAAAGAATGTATTATGTAACCATTCTTATTCATATCTCCATTCAATGAATTATATTACCCCATAAGTATATTCTCCCCCTTTTATTAGATGCAATAAATAATAAATGAATATTCTTATCCCCCCCCCCCCGCTTATTATCTCTCCCCCTTTTTGACACTTATGTCAAAGGGTCCTAAGGATGAATAGAATGCTTTTCCAAAAATGTTTTATTTACCTCCATAATCATCTTGAGAGAAGCATCCTAGTTGTCTAAGGCTATCTCCAATGACTTGTGTTGGATGGTTGTTTCTGCTGCAAGATGAACAAGGCCTTCTAAAGTAGAAAGATTTGGGTCTTTCTTGAGTACATTTTCTGCATAGGCCTACTCCTTATGAAGTACTTCCAGATGTGGAGTTATGGAGGATTGAATTTGCATTAACTTGGCCTCAATATTGGCCTCCTCATCTGTCAACGCAGCTAATTCCTTCTGTGTGTGAAGTGTAGCTATAAAATGCTTCTCACTCTGAGATGGATCTTTTGCTAGTTGAGTGTTGGAAATCTTTAGATTTTTCTCCAAGCTCATTATTATTTGGCTGGTTTCTTGTGTGAAATATGAGGAATCATTGTATAATGAGAATACATTACCAAGTACCTTTTTCCCTTTTTCAATCTCCTTCGCTACTTCAACCTGTGAAAGTGTTATTTCACTTGATATCTTCTCATTTACTTTCATCTGAAATTTCTTTTCTAACCATTCTAATAATTTGACATTAGTTTCTAGGTCCTCATTCTATACCTGGTCCACAATGTTAGATAATTGCTCCATTATGGGCTGAGTTTCATCAGGTACTTGCAAGCTAAAGGCATCAAGAATATTTCTTTGATCTCCACTAGTGCTTGCTTCTGCCTATACTCATTTCTGAGTATCCCTTGTCTCTTTCTCCTTTCTAGTGCCTCTTGCACTTCATTTATCTATTGTAGGTTCATGGTTCTTCAGTCATAGCTTGGTATGACTAGATCTTCATCAAGTGCAGGGTCTCCATAGTGAAGTACCCTTGCAATCTTGGTAGTGCTTGAGCCTGGTGTTGATATCTACAATGGTACTACATCAATGCTCGGCTTCTTATGAGGAGTCCCTAAGCTAGGCAAGTTTACCAACATTTTTATTTCCTTCTACTCCTTAGGGGTTTTCTCTACTTCTTTCTCCTCTTGTCTACTACCTTGATCGATGATGACAATTTGTGGAGGTGCACCTTGAGTTTGTGTTGCAAGAACATCTTGTTCTATTTTTTCCTTTGGTGTCTCCTCAGCAATTGTTGCTACCTTTGTTGTACAATCAACCTTAGCAATTTTGTCTTGTACCTCTTGCTCTTTGGGTTGATTTGTTGTAGTTGTGGGAGGTTGTGTAGATTGTTCTTGTATGTTTTCCTTCTCCCTGGTCATTTTTTCTATAGCTTTATGCAATTCATCAACACTCACCAATACTAGATTTGTGCAAAGTTGTGCTTGTAATGTTGATTGGTGAAGGATCTTCTTGAGATCCTCTGTAGTTAAAGGATTGATGTTCTAAGCTAAAGTGTCAAGAAAATCCTTTACAATGATTGCAACTACAGGTGTTGTATGTGGAGGACTTGGTGGTGGCAATTGGGTGTCTTGGACACTCTATTCTACCTATTGCTCTTCACCTGTTACCCTTTCACCATGTGTCTCCACTGTCTCTTTTGCTAGCTCTTTTTCTCCTTCATCCTTTTCTTGTTCTCATTCTTCCTCTTTATCATTCTCTTCTTATTCATCATCATTTCTACCCTCAAATGGGTCTTCCTATCCTTCTTTTACAGTTGTCAAACCATATATTAATTTCCACATCTATGTGGATTTTTGGACAACATCTTCAATTTGATTTTGCAAAATACTAAAGGCTCTGTATTTGGGTGCAAATTTGCTCCCATGCTTTTTACTAGCCTTAGTTATTTGACCTTTAGTGAGGTCTGGCATTACATGAGCCAATGTAGACTCTCTTATTTATTTCTCCACCTTAAGAGGGTAATGCCATTTATTTTCAATTAATGAACTTAGCTCCTTAGGTATTGAAGTGTCTAGTTCAAGTGGAGTAGTCTTGAACTTAGCCATCATAGTGTAGATAGACTCTTCCACTATGATTTGTTGTTCTTTTGACAAGTTATTAAAATCTATGGTCTTGAGGCTAGACAAATCTGCATTATCTCTAATATTATTGCAAATATTTTCTAATTTAGATGTGGTGGAGTGTCTTACCAATCTAAATTGTTCTTCATTAGACTATGTTCTCTCCTCGTCTGATTCTAGAGGTGCAACATACTTCCTTCTCTTTTTCTGCTCAATAGGCCTTGCTTGTTCTATTTCCTTTTGTTTTTTTTGCTCCTTTGCCCCTTGTGTAGTAGCCCTAGTGTCAACCCTTGTAGTTGGCTTGGCTGGGCTTGGCTTTGCAAGTTTCTTCTTCTTCCCTTTGGGTTGGGCAACTGGTTGCTTTTGAGTTTTCCTTTTCTATGGCTTGGCCTTTGGAGCTTCTTTCTCGGCACCTTCTTCTTCATCTACATCTTCTCCCATGCTTTTGGTTAGGGCAAGTGGCCCTTGATCTTGCTCTTCTTCCTCACCCTTGGTATCTTCACCTTCTTCCTCAGCTTCCTCTACAATGCCTTCAATGAATTTTGCTTTAAGCTTCTTTACAAGCTTGTCTTTCTTCTTCAAAGTAGAGGGAGTCTTCAACCCCATATCCACTTTGGATCTCACCATGTCAAATGTTCCAAAATGTGGTGCATCCTTGTCAATTTCTTCTGCTAATAAAGCAGTTATTGCTGCAGATGCTTCATCTATATTTATCTCATATCCAAGAGGTCTCAACCATCTCACTCTTGGTATGGCCACTTGTATGTATGTGTAATCAATATCTACAAGAAAATAAACTTCATTTACATGTTTCTCCACTAAAGAGACTGGAATCCTAAGCCTCTGCTTCATTGATTTCTTAAAATCTTTAAAAGAACTTGTCATCAAGGTCTCAAAATTAGCTCCCATCTACTCTATATATTCATTGACTTGAGCTATGATAGACCTATCATTCTTCTATGCCATTTTACCAAAAGAAGGGAATTCATTCTGTACATAGTAAAAAATACATATCAAAATTGCACCAAATTTGCATTGGGCTCCCTTTGTTCTTCTGATGACTACTAGATTTTCATTGATCTATTGTATCTATAGCTCTACAAGATCATATGTATGATCCTTCTTTACTAGTTTATATCCTACATCCACTGCAATACATGGCACATTGTTGAGTCTACTAGACTAGTAGAATTTGTGTGCAATGACCCTTACTACAAAGTCAACTAAAGGGTCTTGGATTGTGTCAATTGTCATCCCTCTTTTATTCCATTTTGCACTTGTGTTCTTCTAAATTGCTTCCTTAGAGTCACTTCTAAGGGTCTTCAGCCGATCTAGGGTTGGGTACCCAGTCACTCTATGTACAATTCTCTTAGTGATTTTGATGGGACCATCCTCCAACCATAAACTACCATCATGCACTCGGCTCAAACCTAGTCTAATCCATTCTGTCTTAAACACTGTGGGGAAATCTAAGGCTCACATTAAACCTTTCCTCTCAACAATTTTGTACTTGTCTTTCAATACTCCATTTTCACACAATTTCTCATATGCCTCCCTCATTTCCATATCACCTATGGCTCCTATCTTGCAGTTATAACATTTCCTTACGTCTTGAACCATTACAACTTTTGGGGGTATGATGGAAATTGCTCTAGTTAGGTCATTTTGCCTAACCTCCTTAGACACTAATTGGACTTCAAATGTTTCCTTCTCCTAAGTTTTTCTTGAGCTAGATGCCATTTTTCACAAACTAGGGTTTCAATACAATGAAAACACAAAACTGCGTAGCTTAGCATAGTCATAAATACCTTAAAATTGATGGAATTGAGTTGAAATGTTGTTGAAATCTTCTTCTATGTTGGATTCTTCATCTTGGATTCACTCTGCACTCTTTCTTGTCTTTGCTCTACGTTCATGATGAAGAAAAATGAATGAGAATATGATAATATACACTATTTTCATCACATTTAATGCTCAATATGTTTACAATTGTCCACTTAGCTTCTGAAGTATTCTACATTACTCGGCTTCAATTGCCTTTTTACTACTAGGCTTCCTCTATCAACTTGGCTTGTACCAATCATTCAACTCTTATGGTCTTGACAATCAATTTGGTTGAAATCTTTAATTTTTATCTTTGCATCTTTGTTCATGTTGATCTATTCTTTTTTAGTACTTCCTTTTCTAGGAACTTATACATGATGAAACTTTGTAAATCAATCCCTTATGCCTTCTCTTGCTTAGTTTGATGAAGTGTAACCACATGACCTGTTAGGTGAAGTGATCCCTTCATTTAATGTGCTAACCTCATCTTTCTTCTTCCATGTCTTGTTCATTTGTCCTCTAATGTGTTCAACATCTACCTTCTCTTTACCTTTGTCATTCCTTAAGTTGGGTGCCTTTGACTTTGTTGGGCAATTTCTGCTAATATGACCAGTCTTCAAGCAACTGAAACATGTGGTTTAGCTCAACTATCTATTGTAGTTCCCTCTATAATATGTCCCTATGTAATTTTCAAGAATGTGTCCATATTCCTAACAGTAATGACAGCCATACCTAGTGTTATATTCCCAATTGTAGTGATGACCATGGTTACCTTCCTTTGTTGCCTAATTTGATGTCCACATAGGCTTTAATCTTCACTCAAAAGCTCTATGTCCATACTTCTTGCAATTGTAGTAGTCACCTTCAAATTTTGGTGTACTAATGGTCCTAGTCCTACATTTATGTGCTTGATGTTCTTGTTTTTTGCACTTATGACAATAACTTGCATTCTTAGGCTTGTCATTTTAATGGGCATTCTTGCTCCTACATACATTAGAAGTATGTCCCTTTTTACCATAGGAACGACAAGTAGGTTTAGTGTTCTTACCTTTGTTACTCCTTTCCTCTGCAGTCT
This sequence comes from Cupressus sempervirens, assembly GCA_028749045.1. NCBI lineage: Eukaryota > Viridiplantae > Streptophyta > Pinopsida > Cupressales > Cupressaceae > Cupressus > Cupressus sempervirens. The sequence goes on from CM053793.1 coordinate 552,136,281, forward strand.
TGGATGATTCTCCTTGTTTAGTGCTGATGTAACCTAGTCCTAAAGTATCATTACTAGCCCTTGGTGACTTTAGTAGCTTCTCAAAGTACTTGATGGCCTCATTGGGTTTGTTGAAGCTTTCTACAATCTCCTTCTCTCTTTTTAGATCATTTTGCAATTGTTCATTTTACATCTTCATTGTGGAGATCTCAATGTCCTTGACATTTAGTTAATGATGTGCATTCATCATTTGACTCAGGGTGTCCAGCTGCATGTTTGAGATTCTTGCAAGTTCAATTGATTTTACTTCTAGTCAGTTAGCAAGGTTTCTCTTGTCTTCTTCTAGCATAACCTTGTCTTCAATGGATTTTTTCTTTTTTTCAGTTACTTCACAAAGCATCATGGCTTGTGATTCTTGTTCAAGCTTGAGTATTCTGATTTCTTCTGCTTGAGCTCTGTTTTTCTCCATCAAATCTACTATTGCTACATCAAACTCTTTGAAATATCCATTTGAAAATAGATTTGAGGTGTTAATCTCCTTGTATTGTGTGTCATTCTCAGCTATGGAAATCTCTTGTCTTCTTTTTAAAGATTTCTTCAGTTCTCCTCTAGCTTCTTCCAAAGCATGTAAAGCAAGTTGTATATCTATTGCACGATTCTCTATGATCTTTGCAAGCTTGTAGACTTCCATTTCTAGATCTTTTCTCCAATTTGTATGGCTCCTTCTTGTGAGAACTTAGCTCTGATACCAAATGTTGGAATTAACAAGTGGGAAGATTTACTTTTGAGAGTGGGGGAAGGGGGGGGGGGGGGGGGTGTGACTCAAAAGTAACTGACTTTAACCTTTTCATATTCTTTTAACTAAAACCATTCACATGCATCCAATTTATCTAATAAACATGAAAATAAAGACATGCATGAAAATAGACAACACACAAATTTTGTAACCTAGAAACCCTCCAAAATGGGAAGGTAAAACTGGGGTGGGGATGACACCCACAAAATATCACTGCAGCAATGTGTAACTGTTCAAGGTTACAATGTTTGACCACTTCCAATGGTCTACCCTATGAAAGTCCTATCTTGTTAAAGACTTTACACTTTGTCAAAAGTGACCTGGTTAAAGGATTTCACTACCCTGCTAAAAGTAGGCCTGCTTAAAGGACTTTTGTACATTCACTTGGAATGCCACCCTATTAAAGGATTTGCAAATGGTTGCTAGGCCAACCTAAGTCTAGAGGATTTCCATGTCTAATACAATTGCTAGAGAGTATTAGAAAATCTTTGAACTGATAGCTTTGCAATCTTCAATTGCTAATTATAGATCCTTGCTTTGCTCTATCACTTTGATCCTTGCTTGATCTAATATGTCACTCTACGTGGTTCTAATATTCTATTCTTCAATAACTAGATTCTGTAATGCTACTATATTCTTCACTAAGTCTCTTACCTTTCTGAATTTTTCTATAGTTTGCCCATACACATCTCTCTCTCACTAATACAATGGGGTTTTTTTCTCCTTTTAAAGATTTCAAAGACTTAGGATTAGGTATGAATCTACAATCAATATTAAAACTTCATTTTCCACTCATTCCATGCACTTTTCTAATTGGTTGCATGCATTTTTCTTATTGGTTGCATGCAAATTGCATAGGTAATGTGAAAGATTCAATCTTATCTTCAAGATCCTTCGAGATTCATCCCATGTCGGCTCCAAAAATGGTTTACATCTGAGTTTATGAAGGCACAAACTCATATGTTGATTTTTGTGTTACTCAACACATACTAGTTACTGATACTCGACACATATAGAAAAATTGGCTCCCTAAACTCCTATAGTAATTTTGTTTCACTCGGCATCTATAGTGACTTGGCATCGATACTTTGCTCAGCACTTGATCTTTACTCAACAGTTGAAGATTTCTCGACACCTAAAGTCCACTTAGTACCTATTGAATTCTCTGACTCGACATACATTGTAGCTTGGCTTCTATATTATACTCGGCATAAACTGAAGAATTAGTTTAAGTGTGTTGAAACTCAAATGTCAAAACCAATCTAAGACCAAAAACTACTAGAAACACCCAGACAAAATTTGGAAGTAACCCAGATAATTGTTTGCTTTGAAATTGAAAATTAATCTCCAAGGTAAAAACAAGACTATCTGTTGAGAAGGCCCCAGTTTTACAAATCTGCTAATAAGTTTTACTCAATTGGAGCTACTCACAAACTGATAAAAAAAATGGATTCCTTGTCTTCTCTCCTTTCCAATGATATATGATACTTATATATCAAGATAAAAATAATGTGATGTTGGAAATAACAACAGGAGAGTAAACTTATTGTGATATGTGTTATTTGTTTCATGCTATGGATAAACATGTGTAGTTAGGTACTTCAGTTTATATGCTAAATGATGAGATGGATGTGTCATGAATGTTTTATGGTTAAAATTTTGAAGTACTAATTCACCCCTACCCTACCCCCCCCCCCTCCCCCCACACCCCTCTTCTCGTCAGAGTTTAGCTCCCATTGTTATTTCCAACAATTGGTATCAAAGTTTTGTTCTCTAGAAAGGAAACCTCAGCTTTGAAGAAAGATCTTGAAGATGGGAGTCTACAAGTTGGGAAAGACTACTGAGAACCAAAAGATTGAAATCTAGCTTTCCCTACACCAACTCATGGAAGTAAAAGATAAATTGTAGCTTTCATTAAGGAGAAGGAAATAGATAGCTATTGAGAAAAATGACACTTATTACCAAGAGGAAGATACTACTAGATTGTTTGATAATGTGAACTTGAGTGTGTTTGATGTAGCAGTTACAGATCAAATCAAAAAGAATGGTGCCCTAACTAAAGAGGTCAAAAATCTTAAGATAGAATAAGAAGTCCAATTAGTATTGCTATCTGAGGTGGCCGAGTAGAAAAAAGAAAGTTAAGGAAGACAAAGTCATGATTGAAGATGACAAAAGAACACTGATCAACAGACAGGAAGAGAAGACATCAAAGGTAAATAGGATTGCTCACATGCAACTAGAAATAATGAATCAGGTGATGATTTCCAATCATGAATTGAATGGAAAGGACATTGAGATCACAACCTTGAAGTTACAAAATGAACAACTAAGGAATGAACTGAGAAAAGAAAAGGAATTTGCTAAAAGTTTCAACAAACCTAATGAAGCCATCAAATACTTTGAGATACTGATGATATCTCCTAGATCTAACAATGATAATATTGGTTTGGGGTACACTAGTACTAAGGAAGGAGAATCATCTAAAAGTGGTGAAAAAAGAAACAAGGTAAGAACTACAAACCCACTTGTCATAATTGTAGAAAGGTAGGTCATGTAGCTAATGTTTGTAGAAGAAACAACCCTAAGAATAAATTCGAGGGTTATTGTCATAATTGCAACAAGCAAGGACATCAGGCACATGAATGTAGGACCAAGACCTTAAGTACATAGAGATTCGAAGGATATTGCCACAATTGTTAGAAGTGTGGATATAAAGCATGTGATACCCCGCCCAGAGATCCTTGGAACAAGGATAAATATAAGCCAAGATATATATTTTTTAAAACAAGTATGGATGCACATGACACACAATATATGAGGATCACAAAGATCGCAACAGAAGACTAAACAAACATCCAAACACCAATGGATCTCCAAATGCCACTACTGACCAAAACGACTAATCATAGAAGGACGTAAATGATTTTGAATCTGAAAACATTCTAAATTCAAAATGCAATTCCAAGATATTTAAGAACACCATAGAGGGTATCCAAAACACCTCCAAAAAACTTTCAGTCAAACCAAAAAGTGCCTGTTGTCTACCCCGATAGGTTTTTATAAAACCTAGGTGATACTTTAATTCAGCACTATGCAATACTTTCCAGTATCGTACGACCTTCTATTGAAGGAGTGCAATACTTTTAGGGTTTGGGTGACACTTCTCTTGAAGGCATGTGATACTTCATAAGTATCATATGATTTTTCTCCAAAGGGCACATGATATCACACAATAGATTTTATATGGGCATGCAATACTTTCTAGTATCGCATGATTCTTATTCTATGGGCATGTGATACTTTAAAGTATTTTCCAATGCTGATGTATGGTCACCTAGGAAAAGTAAGAAATGCACCAAGGAAAGAAAGGGAATAAAATAGAAGTCAAAACCTCCACACCAGGGAGTACTAGATCCATAGTTGAGGCAAAGACACTCGAAACAAAACTACTAGACGAAAATTGTATCCAACCATCTATCAAAGAAATGAAAGAAAGTACTGAAGGTAACATCATAGTGTACTAAAAAACCATCACAATGAACTGAACAACCAAACTAAGTGCATAATTCCTCCCAATCATAATAGCATCATGAGACCTCGAAGGTCCAAGCCATCCCCCGCATGTAACATCCCAAACTGCCAACTAGATAGTTGGAGTTGTCGTATAAAGATGTCACTACTAAGGCATAATAACATCATAAGAATAGGAAATCTAACTTGCTAAACCAAAAGCAATAGACACTCCATCTAAGAAGATAACATCATAAAATCATATGTTAAACATCATAATAAGAAAATGCATCAATACTAACATCATCTAAACATGATATACAAGCATTCCAATGGGAGTATAAATCACAAGAAAGCATACTTTGAAACCTAAAATACCAAGTGGAAACTGTGTGCTAGAAAATGTGACCTATTGAGAGCATGAATCAACAAGCAAACATTAGTTCAAATCAAAACATGTAACAAGAATTCATCAAAATGAAGAAAAACTAAACTAATGCTTGCTTGAGTTTTGCAACTCAAAGCAACCAACAAATCAAGTCTTCAGCCACCTCTACAACTCAACAAAGGCACTCATGAGAGACCTTGTTGGTGTGTTAAGATGGAGGGTATGTTTGGTGTGCTCTCCCGAACACAACAATGGAATGAATCTCTTGAGTGAATGTGCAAATGTGAATGATGATGCAATATGATCCTAAACTGCATGAAATGAAAAATTCTTCAAGAAATGGCTATGGAGAAAGCCATACTTAAAGCATTCAATGGTGAAAATATGAAATGAAATAAAGAAACTAACTAGATATGCAAGCTAAACTAAGATGTGAATGAAATGGAGATGAGAAAATGCATATAAACTAGACCAATAATGCAAATACAGAGCTAAACCAGCTACCAAATGGTTAGTATTCACCTAGAAATCTCTATGAAAACTCAAACTACAATGAAAACCCTAGCATGAAAACTCAAGACTCAAAATGGCATGGTAACAATGCAATGATGGGAGATGCAAATGCTTTAGACAAGACCTCTATTTATAGGCTTGAGGGAGGGCTTGGTGAGGTGGCATCCATGTAGGTGCCACATAAGGTGACATGCAAGCACACATGTGTGAGAAAACTTGAGAAGAAAAGTGGTAGACAAGAGTGCAAAGGGGAGTGTGTAGGCATGCCATCTCACACATGTGTGAGCACACTCTTAGGCTAATGAGGGGGATTAGGGAGATGATTAGGAATGATTAAGTGGAATTAGAGAAGAAGTAGGTTTAAGAGGATGAAAATGATGGTTATAGGCTAGGCTCTAGGTTAGGCTTAACATTAAATTAAATTAAATTAAATTTAATCATGGGTTTAGAGGAATTAATAGGATGTGAGGACTAAAGAAACAAAATTTATTTTAAAAAGGGGATGATGGAGGATCATGTGTTAAATTAATTTAACAAATTAAGGCTAGGAGTATTTAAATTAAATTTAAATACTTAGGAGAATGAACTCATTTAATTAAAATAATTTAATTAAATAAGTAGAATAATGTGAGCAATATAATTAATTAATTAATTACAATGTCACAGGCAATATTAAAATTAATTAATATAGTGTTTAGGGACTATTTTAAGCGTCTACAGAAACATCTAGCAATAGTCGCACTAAGATAATAGACCGTCTATGTACACCAGTCCCCAGCAATGGTATAGGTAGCTATGCCTCCCAACCATGTGGAACCCATAGGTCCACTCCTATCGTGCTCATGGAGATAATGATCTAACCACCAACACACATAAAGAAAATGTCCATGGCTAACACTCATGCTAGACAGCAATGATGACTGAAACTAAGATTAGAGACAATGCAGAAACTATAGGTCTTGGTCAGACACTCAATGGGCTACTATGTAGGGTCTGACATCATGGAGAGTCACTTGGCATCGACAAGCCCAAGCTAGTATTGGTAGCTCACACTTCCCAACGGAAGGAGCACATCCTAAATCTTTTGATTATCTTAGTTTTATTACCACCCAATATTTTTATTTAGTTATCACTTATTTAAAACTTCCTCTGCCAACCCATGGGAGTAGTCACCAGGCTGCAAGATAGAAGCCCCTCCATATGCTAAACTACCCTACCCATGCTCATCTAACGATGAGTGGTCATAGGCATGCATATTCTGAACCCAACCCAAAATGATCATAACTCCACCAAACTACAAATGGGAGATTGGGCCTTGTAAGTCACCTGACAATGTACGTGCACATACTTTAATGTGACACACCACCATCACGAAGATCATAACATAAGGAGTAGATGAGAACACAAAAAGAATATCACTCAACCAAAAAAAAGCTCAGGAGGATGGATGCAGCATGCATCCTAATGCAATAGAATAGTGCAACAATGATCTAACTGGCATCCCAACGGATGATCTAGGTTTGCGACCAACATCATGCCAAAAAAACTTGAGAAAATAGGACAACACACAAAATGAGGTAAAAACCCCAAAATTTGAAAACTTCAAAACTAAAACCCATTTGGTCTTAGGGCACAAAATCCACAAAAATCTAATAAAATTTGAGTTTAGACACCGTATGCAAAAATGACTAGCATAATGATTCAAAACCCCAAACCCTCATCCCAAAAAATGGGGAAACATTTGTACCCAACCAACTAGGAAGAACAAGTAAACAAAAAATGGAGGGGAACACTAGTTCTTAGCCTCCAAACAAACAGCTACCAGAAATAGATAAAGAAATAGAGCTTAAACAAGAAAAAGGGAGAGCCCTACCTGATAGACAAAAGGGCTAAAACAAAAAATAGTTAGGTAAAATAAATAACCTGTAAAAGCCAAAAATGATGGCAAACTATGGTCCCCCTAAGCTGGATCCAAAGAGTCCATCCTCACAAAGATCCCATGCTTGTAGCTCTCACAACAAACAAAAAACCAATCCTTCAAAAAAGGATTTTAGAAAAAGCTCTCAAACTTCCAAATTGCAAAAATGAGAAGTGAGGAATTAAATTCCTCTTTCAATACTTATTCACTTTTTGAGTGAATAATCAATTAGACTAGCTAGAATTTGTATCAACCCAAACAAAAGTATTTTATTCCTAAAAATACGAATTCATCTATGGAAAAGCTATCAGAAATTAAATTCAATAAAATTTAAAGCCCAAAAACCCAAAATCACAGAAATTTCCATAACAACTTTCGTGACAATGCGAACCTCTAAATGCACAAACACACTCACTAGTCTAATCACATAATGCAAATGAGTTTGGATTTAATAATCACCGAAAGGTTTAATTAAACAATTAAAATAAGGATATGTTGACCATATGGGGATGACAGTGACAATAATGAATAGTTGAATCACTAACTCTACATGCCACTGCCAGGGATATAAATCCTACACACTAAAATACACAGTCAAGTGCAATTGCATATAATAACATAGTCGAAGTAATAAATTTATTAAATGCCTAATTTAACCATTTACTCAATTATACTTAAATAATCCATTTACATCACTCACATTCGCATAAAGCATGATGAAACAAGAATGAAGTAAATACCCATAGTATAAAATCCATCACATAAAAAAATCAGAGACATGTCCAAAATACCAAATAACTAGCTATCACCATAGACCTACTATCATCTCAAAATGGCATCAACATCCAAATATGCTAAACTAAACATCATAGTAGTATAACATATATGATACTGAAATCAAAGTATAACATTGGAACCTCATGTCGTCTCAAATGAAACATAACAAGAGTATAAGTATCTCTCGAATCAAAATATAACAAGGTATAGACTGCAAACATGAGAGGCACTACAAAGCATATGAATGCAAATCTAATGCCAATTGGACATCAAACAAGTAGACAAAGGTGCAACAAAATGGAAAATCCTACAATTGGGATTACAACACAAGGTATAGTTGTCACTATTTTCAATAGTATGGACATGTTCCTAAGAATTACATTATAACACATTTTAGAGGCAACTACAATAGATGGTTGAGTGAGACTACATGCTTTAGTTGTTGAAGATTGGTCATATGAGCAAAAATTGTCCAACTAGATCACCAGCGCCAAGTAATGGAAATAATAAAGGCAGATAAAAGGTCAATGTTGAAAAGGTCAAAGTGCAAATGAACAAGATATGGAAGAAAAAGGAAGATTGTAGCACATCAAGTTCTGATGAGGTCACTTCATCTAATGGATCAAGTGATCACATCACCCCCAACTAGACAATCAAAAGGTATGTGTGGGACTAATATTTTAATGATACATTTTACATCAGTTCCAAGAATCTAAGTTCTGAAAAGATTATATTTGTATGAATTAAGATGTAATGTATTGATTAGAACCTCAAAGAAATCTATAGTTTTGTTAGTTTTCAAATTGTTGCTGAGCATGAAATTTTTTCACAATTATTACCAAGCATGAATGGAATTTCATTTTTTGCCAAGTTTTCTATGTGAACCAAGCATAGTGAAATAATGTGTAAGCCAAGTGAGTTGGAAACCCTATGATGATCAAGCTTACAACTGTGTAAGAATTAAATATTTATTATAGAATTTTAATGGCTATATATTTATTTCTTGACTTATTTGTATTCACCAATGATCAAAGAGAGCACGAAGGAAAATTGCAACAGGAGATTCTTGCATTTGCAAACCAAATTCAATTGCAACTCAACATATTCATTAGATTTGGAAAGGAATTTTACTAGTGTCGAGTTACATTGTTTGAATTTTTGTGAACCCTAAGTATCAAATATTGAAGCTAGTTCTTTTGCAAGTGTTAGGAAGGAGGGAAAGGAAGTGTTTAATGTGCAATTAATTAGGAACGATGTAAGACAACCATCTTTCTGAGAAATACCTAAAATTGCATATAAAGGAGACCCTTCTGGTGAGTATTGATTATACCACCAAAAGTCTTAATGATTCAGTATGTCAGGTGTTGTTATACATGCAAAGTTGGAAGTATAGAAGACATGGAGGTAAGGGATTTGTTTAATCAACTTTGTATAGATGGATTCTTAAGGGAAGAAAATAAAATTGTAGAAAGGAAAGGGTTGATCCATTCCCTAGATTTCCCTAATGTATTCAAGATTGAATGGATAGAGATTGTGCTCAGTAGAATATATGATGACTTCATATGGTTGGAAAATGGACCAATTAAGATCACTCAAAGGATCATCAACTAAGTGATAGGGTATCCTACCCTAGATAGACCCAAAAGCATGTGAAGTGATTCAAAGGAGATTATTGAAAAGAACATAGGTGCAATATGGAACAAGAGGATAATTTCTATAGATTCTATCTTAGAAACCCTAATTGTCTTTTTTGTGAGAGTGATAGCTCACAAGTTCTTTCAATCTAGCAAAGAAAATAGTGTGCCTTGCATGGAAGTAGATTTGGGATACAAAATAGTGAAGAGAGACCACACCTATCACCTTGTCGAGTTGAAAATTTATCAACTATCTAAAAACTTTGAGGCCATAAGGAAAACAAAGAGTGCATCTTGAAAATTTGGTTTGTTGCTAGTTTGTATATTCTTTTATGTGCACAATACATTTCCTACATTTGGAAAAGTTTCTTGGAAGACCAATAGGTCTATTATAGTTCAGATTGTAGAATTCATAGAGCAACTTAGAGATAACTTTGAGTTAGTGATGACTAGTTATTTTGAGGATTTTAAGAAATTTGAATTAAACACTGAGGATTCCAATGTCACTAGTGGAGAAACATTACAATAATGTTTGTTTCTTATTTGATGTTGATTATACATATGTGCAGGTAGCTATTCCTAGGGTCAAATGGCTTAAGCCCTTTTCATATGAGATCAATGTTGATGAGGCATCTACAGTTATCAAAGCTCTACTAGCAGAAGAAATAGATAAAAGTACCACCTCATTTGGAAACTATGAGGAAGACAAGTCCAGAATTACAATTCACTTGAAGATAGCTTATTGCGGTAAGAAAGATGATTAAACTTGTGAAGAAGCTAAAGGAGAGATTTGGTGAAGGGGGAGAAGAAGATGAAGATGAAGAGGATGAACAAGTCCAAGCCCCTTTGGCAATCACTCAAGGACAAGGAGAATATGAGGAAGTAAATGAAGAAGGCGTTGAGGGAAAAGAATTTGAGGAACCACCCAAGTCTGCTGAGAAGAAGAAGAGAAAGGCTAAGGAGCTTGAAGTGGAGAAACCCAAGAAGAAGCTTGTGAAAATTTTACAATAGAAGCTAGTAGTACCTACTACCAAGTCTAGCACAAGGGTAGCCACTAAAAAAGGCAAGGTTGCTAAGAAACCTAAAGGAAAGAGGACTACTACTTTAGAAGAGCCAAGCCAACTAATCAAGAAGACATATGTGAGGAGGAAATACACTCCAGTGGCCAAGTCAAATGAGGAGAAGACTAAATCAGATGACATGAGTCAATTCAAGGTGGTAATCCATAGTCCCTCCTCTGATATAGATAATTTGTGTGATAATATAAAATCAAATGTAGCTTTATCTAGTTTTGCACACATATATTTTGATAAGCTAGGGAAGGTTGAATAAAATACTATAGAGGAATCCATATATGTGATGATGGCTACATTCAAATCAACTCCTATTAAGGTTTCCAACTCCCTACCTAAAAGTCTATATGATCAAGTTGAGAAAAAATGGCAATACAAATTTACAAATAAAGAGACAGATCAAGGAATCCACTCTAACCCAAGTAATGCCATAATTGGATAAGAGGAAGATTACCAAAGCTATGGAAAAGCACAAGTCAAAATTTTCCCCAAAATATAGAGCTTTCCATATATTGAGCAAGAATATTGAGGATGTGGTGACCAAGAGTACACAAATCTGTAAAACAATCTATGGGTCATCCACTCCTGCAATAAAAGACAAAAGTGAAAAAGAATTGCAAGAACCTAAGAAAGTTGAGCAAGTGACAAAAAAACTAGCACAAGAGGTATCAATAAAGGATGGTAGTGTGGAAGGAACTAAGGAAGCAATAGCAATAGAAGAGGTCATATCTGAAGAAGAGTAGCAAGAAGAATAGAATGTACAAAATGTACAAGTGTCAAATGTCAATCCTCCACATGTAGACCAAGTCAATCAACAAGAATCAATGCAAATCAAGGATGTTCTTGACAATTCTTCTCATAACATCAATCCTTTGACTAATGATGATTTGGAGAAGATATTGAAGGATTCCAACATGGTAGCACAGTTATGCACAAATCTTGTAATGGTGAGAATAGATGAAATTGAAAAGGCAGTAGTGGTAGCAGCAGGGGAGAAACAAATTGACACTTCCAATGTGCCCTCTACATCTACAAAGATAGAAGATCAAATTGAAAGCACTAAACAACTAAGTGTTATTATTGAAACATCAGTAGCATTGTCTCTAGTTCCATCCATTTCAACTAAGCAAGCCTTAGTTATGGTTGAGAAAGATGGAACTGAAGTCAAATTAGTTCAAGAATCTATTCTTGCACCTACTCCACAAATTCAAGGTGAAGACCAATAGGAAGCAAGATAAGTTGATAGGTCTAAAGAATTGAAGGTGACTACTACTCCAGAGGAACAAATTGTTATCCAAACTCTAGTTACCTTACTAGTTTCTATTACTCCTACTAGCAGTCAAGCTCTTCAGAGGCCAAACATTCATGCCACACCATTGTAGATATCAAGGCCTCATGTGGAAACATAAAGGAGCCCAAAAGAAATATCTTATGGCCGAGATATTAGCCTAGATGAGGTGATTGAACTACCCACATTTAATCTTAGCACAATCACCATTGAGAAGATGAGCATTCTACAGGAAGCTCTACATAGGAAGAAACAACAAGAGTTGCTAAAAAGGGAGCATAAGCATAAGCAAGTGCTTCATGACATCAAAGACATATTTCTTAATGCTTTTAGTCTCCCATCTACAAATGAAGATAAACCAATCATTGAGCAACTGGTACATATTATGGATAAGATCAGTGATGAAGACCTAGATGCAAATGCCAAACTATTAGAATGATGTTAAAGGAAATTTCACACTAAGGTACTTGAAAAGATATCTAGTGCTCTTGCACTACGACAGGTCAATTTAGCAACCAAAATGGAGGATGTGAAAAAGGTGTTAGAGAATATCTTTTCTCTATACACAAAGCTTTTTGATATAAATTTATTCACATAAGAAGTACAAAGGGTTGTTGACTGGCTACAAGGAGATCTACAGTCCACAGGTACAACTTTAAAACTATCTCTTGGTCAAAGCCAAACTCATTTTCAGAGAGTACTATCTACTCAAGGTAAGTTAGTCGCACAACAAGCATAAGATACAAACATAAGTGATACCTTGATCAGCATCCAAGCCATGTTGACCCCATACATGAAAGTCTTGCACAAGGAACTAGCCTATGCAAAAACATTGATGAAGAAGGATTCTCATCTTTCCACTCATGATGACCTAGTTAACCTTACTACCAAGCTAGACATATAATATCAATCTCTAGAGGTAGCATGTAACAATTGGGATGTAGCATTAAAAATCATAATGGAGATCCATAAATCATTTTTTGATAAACAAATTATTAGTGTACCACCCATGACATAAGTGTCAAAAAAGGGGGACAATGAATATAAGGGGATATAATGTTAAAATAGGGTACAACAAATATACTCAGAAGGAGTATCAAATTCATATATATAGAAAGGGAACATTTACTCAGGGGAGTAATGGATGAATGAGGTATGATAGTTTTTGTCATCCATTTTGCAAAATTTTGAAGTTTTAAAATTTTGTATGGGAATTGAGTCACAGATATATATATTGTTTGAGTTATGCTCATAATAAGGATTATATATGCATGACAACGTGTTTTTGCCACTCATGTCAAAGGGGGGTATTGTTAATCTAAGATTGGTTTTAACAAGGTAGTGATAAAACACTTGGTCATTATTCAGCAGAATTACAGTGTGAGTCAAGTGATCAAAGAAATTCAAGCAATCAATGCAACCTGAGTGATCAAGGTATATCAAGCATCAATTGTCAAACAATACATGCCAAGTAATATACATAGTCAGTGTTGAGCACCAGTATGTGTCAAGCAGATAGTGAGTGTCAAGTCACTGAACAACCAAGAAAATAAAGTATGTCAAGTCAATCAGAAGATGAGTTACAGTATTGAAGATATAGTGAATGTTGAGCATTTGAGACTTCAATTACTGAGTGAACAATTTTGGACATAGTTGTTTGTAATGTCACAAACTTCTATGTAAACTATTTTTGGGATGAATTAATGATTTTTTGTGATTCTAGAATATGTATACAGATGTATATTATGAGTCCCAATGCAGTACATGCAAGAAATCAAATTGAGGGATGTTTTAAGTGGCAAAATGGATCAACCTAAGCTGTTGATTCTAACCTAACCCTAGCCAACTTGTGTTTACTAAAGGAGAAAAATGCTAAATAGTTTTTATGTGTGAAGAAAGAGAAGGAGATGTAAGAGAGATGAATGCTAAGTGCAGAGAGCATTCATGATGGCTATGGAGGTTGTGACAATGTTATGAATTACAGAATCAATTAAAGAGAATAGAGAAAATCATAGAGAGGATAGAAGAGACATATCTAATTAGAATGATCAAGGACACACTAGGAAAGAGAAAATCTGACATCTAGAAATAGAGTGCTAACCAAAGGATCATGGTGTTAAATCATTCTAACAAGTAATGCAGAGAAAATCTCCTAACAGAGTAGTCCTAACAGGCTTGTGTAAATATCTTAACCAAGTGCTTTTTTTTTTTGCAAGTTTAAGTCCTCTAATAAGGCACACTTTTAGTAGGGTGTTTAAATCCTTCAATAGGGTGAGACCTAATAGTTTTTGTAAGCCTTTAATGGGGTAGACCTTTCATAGGGTAGATCAGAGTTTATGGTCAAACTTCTTGTAACCTTCATTGGCTACACTTTACAGTTGCAACCATAAAGATTTGTGAGTGTCATCCCCACCCCAGTTTTACCTTCTCATTGGAGGGTTTATGGGTAACAAATTTATTATGTTATGTGTTATTTGTTTCATGCTATGGATGAACATGTGTAGTTAGCTACTTAGTTTATATGTTAAATGATGAGATGGATGAGTGGTGAATATTTTATGGTTAAAGTTTTGAAGTACTTATTCACCCCCCCCTACTCTCCTCTCAAAGTGTACTTTCTCATTGTTATTTCTAACATGTCAAGGGTGTGTGTTTGAATTTTTAAGCTTAAAACTAATTACCATGCCCTTATTTTACAAAAGAATCACTTTATTATAAAGTCATAACTTTATAAAATAACCCAATTTTATGAGCTTGATGCACATTAAAAATGGAAAAAAAAATATTGTTTTGTCACTTTGAGATTTTCCCTCATTTTCAAATCTAGTTCAAACTAGGTTGACCAACTTGTAGGTTCCATGTGTCATCATTTGATAGGTCTTTGAATCTTGCCTTCATCTCCACTTCTCCACTAACTTCTCCAAACTATGGAGATCAAGAGATTAGCCTTGATCTCCACTTCTCCACCTTTTTCACTAACTCCCTACAAACTATGGAGACCAAGAGATTAGCATTCATCTCCACTTCTCCACCTTTGTCTCTAACTACATACAAACTATGGAGATCAAGAGATTAGCCTTGATCTCCACTTCTCCTGGTCTCCACTTCTCTAATTGGAATGAGTACTTGGTGTACCATGTCATCATTGGTCAGCACCACATGGCACATTGGTATTGGTCCACATCATGCCAAGTCACCTCCAGTCATCCACCAAGTGTCAAGTTATGGTTGGTCAAAATTTCTTTACATATCCCACCAAGTCACTAGGCTTTTTGTGCACATGTCTTCATTATCAAAAGCCCTTAATCTTGGACATTTGATACTTTTCTAATTGCACATATAAACACTAATAAAACACTCAACTTGATGAATGTGGGATAAATCCCTTGAACAATAATTTTATAATGCTGAAAATAGTAAAGTAGACTTTGGAAATGACTTCAAAAAGTGACCAAACTGTATTCTCAAAAGTTAATGCTTTGCATGATGATATTATTTCACATGGAGAGTCCACATAAACAAATGGATGTTCATTTAGATATTTGGGGGAAAGTTATTCACTTTCAAAGTTTCCCATTTAGCCATTTCTACACATTTAAAAACATTGGTTCTGGAATCCTTAAAAAATGCTTAATATATGAGCTTCAAAAAGTTATCAAATGGAGAGTTGGGGGGTTATAAATTGGAAAAATGGTACATAAAATAGTAGAAAATTATGGAGTATTATTGGTTTTATTTTTAGGTCAATAATGTGAGATAAAAATATATGAAGAGTGCTTAAAATTTTGCAAAATATGTCAGCATTGTATCAGAATAAATTTCATTTTAAATGGCCATAGGAAACCTATCAAATGGACTCGTGAGGGGATCAAAATGATACCAAGAATGTCTCTCATGTATAAAAAACACCATTTAAGTAATTTCATCAATAGAATCAATGGGGCACAAGATATTAGCCTTCAAAGTGGGCTATTCGGATTTGTGACATAGTGCAAACAGTAGACTAACATAAAACACCTAACTTTGAGCAACTAAAAACCCTATCAAAATTCATCATGGATACTTGAGAATTGAAATATAGGTTATTTGATAACCAATGTAAACATTTCCAAAGGGATAAGTCATGAAACTCAATAGGGTCTAAGATACACTTATGCAAAGTGGCCTTTTGGTCATTGTTTGACAATTAAGCAAAAACGCATATATGATAAGTGCCTAAAACAATACCTCACCAAATAATTCAAAACTTTAAACTAAAGACCTGAGGTGCATGAATATACTAAATGAATGAAAATGAGCACTTGAAACACATCCCATGACTCAAAATGACAACCCAACATTTAGGCACAAAAGCATTTATAGGGGCATTTATAGCAAAGTTTTCAAAATATCACTCAAAATTAATGTTGCAATTTTGAGTCCCAACACATGTTAATCCAAAAAAGAATTCCTGAATATAGGTTTAAGACTAGAAATCTTGGTCGAATCCTAACAAATAAGATTCAGCCCTCATATATAAGGTGGAAAGATAGGAAAAAACTAAATTATGTAGAAAATAGGGAAAGAAAAATGTCTACAGTCGCAACACAGACAACAATAAAACTTGAAACCTTAAACCTTAATGATAAGGACAAAGTTATATAAAAAGACAATCTTATAGCAGAGAATAATCTAGCAAGTGTCATCTGTTAGCCCCAACTGATGATGTAACTATGAATGTATGTAAAAGAGTCATATTAGTTATTATTTTGTCATTGATTGAAAGTCTTAGTTGATTAGACATTATGCTAACTCAATAGAGTGTTATATCATTTGATTGATGAAGACGATTTGAAGAAAGTATGTTGATGAAAAAGTTGATCAATATGGTATACAGTGGGCACTTGAATGAGTTGGACAATGACAATGTAATGTTTGTTTACTTACTTTACAATTGTGTAGCATAGTAATATAATGTGCTACACGAGCTATATCAAGTGACAAGGTGAAAGAAGCAAGACAGTGTTCACCGAACAGTTGACAAGGTAAAGATAAAGTTTTGTGTTAACTGAGTAAGTTTTGTATTAACTGAGTAAGTTTAGTATTAACTAAGTAAAATGTTATGTTCGTCGATTAACAACAAGAAGAACAAGTTTGTAAGGATGGAATATGAGGTCGACTTTTGGTGGAAATAAACAATGTTCGAGAAGTTCAAAGGTGCAAGTCAAATTTTGTTATAAGACCTGTGACTAGAGAAATGCAATGAATATCTCAAGCCTTGAGAAAATGGAAAGTTGCAAAGCCATAAATCTCAAAATAATTAATGAAGATAAGATTATGTGCAGATAATCTTTTATTTTGGCATAAGAGAAAGTTGCATAAAACTATTGATGTACGGGAAGGAATGCCTTCTCAAAGTCCCTTAATAATAAAGGGGAAATTGATATAATAATCAAGACGTTCCGACCCAGGCTAGATCAGGGTTTTTCTTCACCATTTTTGTCCAATGTGCTTGCACTTGAATGGAGATAAAAAAATACTAATGTATAATTTTATAATTATAATACAATATACGTAGCTACCTTTTATCAATAAAAAAAGTTCATTTTAATGCGAAATAATTCTATCAATAAAAGTGCCCACAATGATGTGAGAATGATGGCATAACATTAAAATATTTCATGTGAAAAAATTGAGGTTTTTGAATTCCTAAAATAATTGTGCATTAGACATCGATTAATTTGGTGAACAAGAGTTGGAAATTAAAATTTTATCAATCATTAATTGAAAAATATTATATTTAGATTATAGAAAATGTTTGATTTATAACAAAATAAAGCGTGCACTAAGTTTTGATTGGTGAAAATAATTATTTTTTAAGCACTAGTTAAGAGAAGAAATGCTAAAAATAATACAATAATACTTAGCCTAACAGAAAGTACTAATAAGAAGCAAGAATGCAAGAATTAAAATCAATTGATCAACTTTTTTTATATTTATATTTATAATTTTCATCCAATAGTCATTTCACTATTAACCTCTTTCATACTAAACATATGTCTACTTTTGTCAACTAATAAAATCACTTATTTTTTATAATAGTAATTTAACAAATAGAATACAAGGTGTAGAGATAAGTTATAAATTGGAAAAATTAAATGTAAATTATGTAAGTTGATATTCAAATTTAATTAAAAGTAGTTATCTTAACTACTCAAGGACCATGAAACTTAAAAAGAGTCTCCAACTTTTGTTAGCACCTTCTTTGTTCTTCCACATAGACATAATGCATTAAATAAATGGCATGCCACTAAATGAAATGATTGCACAATATGTAGGTGAACATAAGACAAGATATGAGAAATTAATCTTGGAGCAGGGAATAAAATTCCATGAAAGCATGAATGGAGCAAGAGTATCTGAGATCAACACAAATACTAGCATCCTCCCTGTCTAGGCCAATATGGAAGATGTGAAACTATTGGCAAGATATATTGCTCTTGGGTGATTAGATATCATAATTGATGGCAACTATATGGCTTACACATGTCTGCTACATCTATTTTGGTCATATTGAAGGATTGAAGGAAAAATTGGTTAAGATTGGTAGAGATAGAATGATTGACAATGTTTAGGAAATGGTTTCGTACAAATACCTTGAGTTTTTTTTGAGGTGAAAACCTAGGAGGAGAATGACAAAGGTATAAGCTATCTTGTTCCATCTTTGCAACACTTAATTTTTTTATCAAAGTGAGTTATCACATTTTGTATATCAATTTCCTTATTAATAATGGAGAACATGATAGGGGTTAGTTTTATAATCACCTAAGATGGGCTAGTATTCTTCAAACACCTAAATCAGTCAAATTTCCCTAAACCTTAATCAAGGCATTGGATCAATTTATCACATAATTGTTTCCATAAATATCATTTATTTACTTGCATAATTCATCATAAATCATCAACACAATAATCAAGTTGCAAATAGATCAATTTATTATTTAACAATCTTAACCTAATTAATATATCAAAGCTCAAAATTCCCATGGATAAAGTAATTAATTAAAAGAAATCAAATAAATTTCTATATTATCCATCCCATCGCAAGAGGAAAAATAACTTCATTCCTCCCAATAGAGCTTGATCGCATGGATCACATGTAAAACAATATGCATCATCCCTTAAGAATGAACCTGCAGCATTCAAATTAAACTCAAGTCTATAAAAAAATCACTCAAATTCCAATTGCATATAGAATTCATTTATTTTGGCTAATAATATCAATTTGCATCTAAAACTTAATTCATCATTTGTGATTATTCTCAGAGTTACTTTGTGTGTCTTAGCTTTAATTGTTAGTTTAATCAATTACGTAAGAGTGTAAAATCATAGCTTTATAGTGCTAATATTGCATAATTGTATTTGAACTCCTAGTTATGATCATGTTTGTCTTGGATATTTTCATTTTAATAGAGTAAATCTTCCACTTTAGAATTGCCTAGTCATTGATTCATGCTAATACTCCAAAAGAAATTTTGATTAGACCGAAATCTTTCTAAATAGGGAGCAGTATATTGATTTCTATTGGTTTCTTATGTTTTTAAATTAATTTTGAGGTTATTAAATGATCCAATGATATATTGAAGTCTTTGTGCTTGTAAGACAAGAGACAAATATTTACACACACAAGTTGATTTTTATGCAATCCTATGAGACCATTTTGTTTATTGGCTTATGAGTTTGAGGACTTAGACTTGACATGGAAGAATAGATATATGTGGCTATGTTGGATCTACATTACGTTTTAAACTTATATTTGATTGACATAATCCATATGCTATAATATTTTTGTAATAGGTGTCTATCTAGCCTTTATGGCTTCCATAAAAAATGTATCAGTATCAACCATAAGACAAATAGTATCTTTGTATTTATCAACTATCTTTAAAGGAATTATTTATCTTTGGTGTGCCTCATTATGAAGTCTCTTGAAATATCCCCATAAATCATTAGTAAAAATTATAACAAGCATTCTAAATGTAGTTCTTTATCTAAACTATTAGCAGCGTGTCATTTGACCATGTGATGCTACCAACACCAGTAAATAAATTATAGAAGTAAAAGGAAAAACCTATGATTACCTTACTAAATTTGTTAGGTTTCCTTTAATTTCTTTTGATCTTTCCCATGTTCAAACATAATTGATCCCTTGTAGCTTTAGAAAGATCAAAATATGCACTATCTTTCACAATCTTACATGCAATGATAATAGGTTATTGTTAATATGCAATTCATCCTACTTGAATGATAAACCTTGTAACCAATTACCATAGATAAAAATCTCACCTCTGGATCAATGATGTCATTCAATATTGTTTCCCTTTTATCACATATATATTTGGCCAACCAAGTAACTTGATGTTGTTGTATAGTTCTTAATGTGGGTAGTTTACTAGTAGCACAAGAACTAGTAACAACATGGATTAGTTCATTTTTAGAATTATAGGGTCAGTCCAACCACATGAATTGATCATGTACACAAATCATAACATATCTTGCATGTTCATCCTCTAAGTTCTTCAAGAAAATTACGGTATTTGTCAAACCCTATATGTTAGAACCTTACGTCCCTCTTTTAATACCAAATTATCATCACATAGATTTTTTTACTAATACAATATTACTTTTTCTCCCAATTTTTCCATCTTATAGTGAATGTATTCTCTCACACCCTCAATGTGTATGATTTTATAGGGCACACGTCTAATCAATCTTTTTCAACTTGAAAGGGTATTTTTTGAATTTCAACCAACATAACCAAGTAAAATGAGCAATAATAGGTATATCCATGATGCAATTAAAATATTCAAGATTTTAAATAAATAAAAACCTTCAAACTCTTGAACTAGGGTTTCTGTTGAGTAGACTTGAACATGACTTGTACTTCTACACTCATTCACCAAAAAATGCTTCTCTTAGGAGCTTAAATCATCTTGAATTACTCAAGTGAGAAATTATTTAACTTATATACTTTCACTTTGAAATAATTAATGATAAATGGATCTAAAAACATATTTTACCTAGCCTAGAAAACCAGCATTTACTGCATTTGAGCAAAACTATGAACCACTTGACACATCAAAACTCAAATCTGATAGGGTAAATCTTCATACAATGCAACTAAATTTCTCAACATGCAAAAATTCATCATTATACATTAAAAAATATAAATATATGGTACCACACATTCCTCTAGGGGATCTAAAGATTGTTTTAGCTTGCTAATAAATTCTCCACACATTATTGGGATGTAGATCCTTCTAATAACTTTCTCTCTCTCCTTCACCCAAACTTTACTCATTTAAATTTTGGTTTCTTCAACTGATGCAATCGTCTTTCCCTTGTGATCATTTGGCTTGCTCACTAGTTGGTTTCCTTGATTATTCCTTAACATGTAGAACCTTGTGATATGTCCAATCTTATGAGAATGGAAACTTGCCATCCTTGTAGATCTCTAATGTCTAACATTAAATATATTTTTCCTTAATATAGAGTTAATTTCCATGTGACCAAAGTTGTGTCAATATGAACGTGTTACATTCTGATAGTTCTTACTTAGATAAGGACTTTCTCAATTCACATAGTATCCTGGATTGTTCATCCTTGTCATGCACTCATTAGATCTATGACCAAATTTGTTGCAATAATACTAGTGACCATTAAAAAAATCAGGTCTATGTCTACAAACCCTAGCAATATGACCAATCTCATGACAAATTGAACAATAAGGATTACTATGCATATCCCTACATACACTTTCAATGTGTCCCACCTAATGATAGTTGAGAAAAAATTTTATAGACTGACTTAGCATATTTTTGGGTCTTATAGGATCCAAATGATTCTCTAACTTCATAAATGGTATTTCTAAGACCGTGTGTCTCAACATTCATCATTTGACTCTTGATCTACTCGTCAAGACTTGCAAAACTCTTTTTCAATTTGTCTAATAGATCATTTGTAACATTTGTTTCTCCTAGAAACCTCTTATTCTACTTTACCAAACTTTCATAACTCATTAATACATTGTTAATCTCAACTTGAAATTCTTGTTTCTCATCATTTATTTGATGTAGACATGCATGTAATGTTCCATCCTCTTGTTTGACATACTTGAAGAGTTCATGTTTCTTATCCTTCATGACTTGATCCTTAGCTTTTAGGGCATTCTCTGAAACCTCCCTTGCTTCCTCAACTACTTATCTTGCTTTTGTATATTGAGCTATCTTGATTCTAAAGCTTTCAATCCCCTCTAGACATTCTTTTTATCCTTATGAAACTACTCATTCACTTGTGACAACTCCTACAAATCCTCAAATTATTTAGCTTTACTATTTCTATAGGCTTCCAATTGTTCACAAAGTTCTTTCCTCTTATCTCTTGCCTTCTTGAGTTGTTCCCTCAATCTTTCAATTACATTCTTAACTTCTACAAGTTGTCTCACACACCTAGCTGACTCCATATCTTATTTAAGGATCTTCCACCAAGATGTTAGGATCTTCAAGAACACCTTACTCTAATGTAAATTGTATATGCTAGATGACATTGGGGGGGGGGGGGGGGGGGGTTGAATTAGTGCAACCAAAAATCTAAACCCTTTTTCTATTATCTTCTACAAAACACATGAATAGAAGTAAAATAAATAAAGCATCCAAGTGGGAGACAATATAACACCAATAATTTTTACGTGGAAACCCTTTGGTAGATGGGAAAAAAACATGATTGGAATTAGTACATAAAAATTGCTAACATTATAGTCATGTTTGTTATTAGTGACACACACTTATTCAAATTGTAAGTATCTACCAAGCGTATTGTATAGTTAATAAAGCTAACCAAGCATTTTAGTCACTACCAAGTTCTATAGTTGCTACCAAATCCAAGGGACAATATTTAGTTTGCACCAAGAAGTTTCTACCATAATGATGATCAGTAGTGTAAATCAAGCTTCATAAGGTTTACCAAGTTCCTTAGTGCAAACTGAGTTGTGCAGTGCTTACCAAGTTAGCAGTTATAGTGATGTAGATCCAGTGTTGACCAAGCCACTCAATGTTAACCAAGTGATTTAGTTTATATCGAGCCATCTGGTATGAATCAAGTGATTCAGTTTATATGCCAAGTTTCACAGTATTCAACGAGTCATCAATGCAGACTAAGTTTAGATTACTTGGAAGTGATCAGTATGAACCAAACTTCTATGTCTACTGAATGCATGATGATTTTAAGCATTGACTATGGATGCTGAGTATTAGAACCTCGCTGAACTAGCCTTCAAAAATTGAGTTCCTACAGTTTGGGTCAACTTTGTGTATTTTGTGTAAACTTGTATTGTAGCCAACTTTGTTGATTTGTAAATTGGATTGGTATATATGTAATGTATTGTATCACATACAAAATATAGATATGAAGTAAGATATCAAGCAGAGAAGAGCAGAAGTGTGAAATACAAGGCTACAATAGTATAAGAAGCAATAAAGATTTATCTATCATAGCAAGGTGATCATTACACTCAAAGGAATCTCATTCAGAAAATCAAGTTGCAGATCAAAGATCAACCACTATTTCATCCTAATAGGTGGATCAGTTAAATCCTTTCGCAAGGTAGACTTAACAATCTTTTGTAAATCTCTTTACCGAGTGCATACTTTATTGTATATTTGTAAATCCTTTTGCAAGGTAGACCCAGCAGTCCTTATTGCTTCTAATAGGGTAGATCATCAAAAGTGATCATGGTAAGCCTTAACGGGCCAAATTTATAATGTATTACTAAAGCTTGTGGGTATCATCCCCACCCCAGTTTTACTTTCTATTTGGAAGGTTTCTGGGTCACCAAATTGTGTGTCAAAGTGTTATGAATGTTTAATGGTTTTAGTTTTTTATGCATGCAATTAGATCAGAATACACATGAAGAATTAAATTGGTAAATAAGGATTAAGTTTTCTTAGTTACTAATTCACCCCTCCCCTCTCAGTAACTTAGCCTATCATATATATTTCCAACAAAAAATATCACTACTGTAGTGATAAATTTTCTCTATTAGGATCAATTACATCTACTCAATTAATGGCATACTCAATTAAGAGCTATTACAAAGAAATTTTAGGATTTACCTGGTTAAGAGATTTAAAGCTCCTTCTAAGATTCACCTTATTGGAGGATTTGTACTTATCATGCTCACCCTATTAGAAGTGGCCCAGTTAAGGGATTTTCTTACCAATCTATTATGATTAACAAGTAGAGGTGATAGGTTATTTGTAACTAATGTATGACAGATCCAATGTAACTCTAATATAATGTTATGATTCGAATTGCTTCTAACAAACTTATGCACTTCTGAACTATACCTACAACATCAATAATCACACCAATTGTCATCAAAATTCAATTTTTCATCTCCTTTTATACTTCCTTTAAGGCAACGGAAAAACTATCTCTTTAAGCAATTCAAATTCCATGAGCAAGTGCCTATTCATCAAATTTTATACTTTTCTATTATTCCAACATGATTTAAAAGGTAATTAATCCACCATTTGACTTTAACATTAGCAAACCAAACCTAGACAAATTCACTCTACCAATTTCTCTTTTCTTCATACTATAACTATTTTACCACATCATATCTTTATTTGTACTTCACTTTGGTCGATGAAAGCCTAAAATTAGGTAGATATGCCTTTGATGAAGCTTCCCTATCAACCACACATTCTAAATGATAAATTACATTATCATACATCAATAATATTGCATTTGAATTTAGTGATACACTGAACACTTCATGAATCTAGCTATATGGTCAATTCTTCTACTAGTATGGTAGATCCATCATCTAAAAAACACTATGTTGTTAATAATGGCAACACCATAATGATTCACCATGCAATATAATGCCAACAATCACCCTAATTACATCATTATTCCAACATGATAATCTAATTATCATAATGATGTCTTTGTAAATACCTTGAAGTCTTGTTGGTAGATATTGGTGTTAGTTTTGTTTTTTATTCTTCTACCTTCTTATATTCTTCTTTTTTCTTTATTATTGACTCATAATCAATATTTGCTAGTATTTTTTTAAAGTCTTTGTCAACCCTCACATTCACTTGCCACAAGTTTATTTTATCCTTTTGTTATAACACTGGTAATATTTTTTTTTGGTAGATGATGAAGGGTGATCCCCTTAATACCACAAACACATGGTAGAAACAAACAAATAACAATAATTTACAAGAATAAAATATGGACTTCTTATTATCATCACAAATGTAGAATTAATGAATTTTGAAATACAATATGCAAATCCACATGGCCACCTTCCTTAAAATAGTTTGTAAGATAAAGCTATGAACTATCCCCTAGAGTTGTCCTAGACAATCTATGTGCATTCCTTATATAGGTAATTTTCCACTACCTATGAAATTTATAGACATAAAATCCTAACCCTTGAGGTTGACCAACACTAAAATTACTTTTAGAGTCAACTCAAAATAATTATGACATTTATTTTGGAAATTTTAGTTGGCCCAACTTCAAAAGACCATAACTTGTGAACCATTGACCTAATTAGCTATTATAACCCCATTCTAAGATCCTCAACTTTTGATCTACAAGGCTTAAATTGGGAAAGCTCTAGTCAGCCTCATTTTGGAGCCCATATGGAGTCTCTAAGGCCTTCAAAACTAAGTCTAGATTTTTTATACCAAAATTGCACACAAGAAATATGCAACAACTTCATGAATACTAATGATATGGTAGTAATCCTTAATTGACAGTTTGATATATCCAAGATGAACATCCACCTCTGAAATTAGGACATTCCAAGCTTGTATGGCTATCTTACTAAGTATAAATCCTCTAAAGACAACAACTCTACACTGAGACAACCCTTATTCAAGAAACATAAAGGAAATATTTTTCGGTGATGCAAGATTTCTCTTATACCCAAGATGTTCCTGCCTCAAACACTTGAGGTAATTTGAGAAGTGGCCCTATCATATCTCATGTGGTTAGAGGAAAACCAAGATGGTCAATCTCCTCCTTTGCTATTCATGATGAATCTTCTACTAGTATCCCTTTCCATTTGACTAGATACTCTTCATATGCTCTTTTCCTTGTGCCCCTTCCAACATAACTATCCAATATCTCCTCAATCTCCTTCATAGTTGAAGTAACTGCTAGGATACTCCACTACACTTTTGTAAATTCATCTCCATCAGCTTCTTCATGATACTCTATCAGATTTGAAATGCTAAATAGTGGTGAAATATTCAGTTCAACAGGCAACTTTAATTCATAGGCATTTCCATAATTATGTTTTTTCAATATCTTGCATGGTCCAAACTTCTTCATTTTTAGTTTATTAAATGTACCTACTGGAAATGTCTCCTTCCTCAAATGAACCATTACTTCATCTCAAATATGAAATTCCCTATACCTCCTTTTCACATCTTCCTTAGCATTGTATTATGTATTCATCCTTGTAATTTTCTTCCTCACCTCCTCATGGATGTTCCTCAAATGTTTAGCAAAGTTCTCTGCTTCAACACCCAGTCTTTTGGCTTATCTCCCACCAAACATCTTAGCAAGTTTCCCAAACTCTAATTCACAACCTCTATTTTTCCATCAATCTATGGATGATGTGATGAGTTGAACTTCAAATATGTCTTCAACTTCTTCCATAATGTACGTTAGAAATACCCAAAAAACTTGGTATCTCAATCTAAAACTATACTCTTTAGCAAACTATGTAGTCTCACTACTTCTTTGATAAATAACTTCAGCACATGAGCAACATCACTAATCTTCTTATAGAGAATGAAAAATGTCATCTTTGAAAATTTGTCAACCACTACAAAAATTGAATCATGCCCTCATTGAGCTCTTGGTAAACTAAGAATGAAATCCATGTTGACATTCTCCCACGACTTCTCATGTACAAGTAATGACCGATACAACCCTATATTCTACTTCACTCCTTTCGTGATCTGACATACCCTATAACTCTGTATAAACTTCTTGACATCTTGCTGCAAGTATGACCAATTCTAATTCTTAGCAACCAAAACAATGGTTTTATCTATACCAAAATGTCCATCGAATCCTCCATTATGCTTCTTGTTGATGAGATTATCTCTCATAGAACTTCTTGGAATATATAATTTGTTTCCTTTGAACAACATATCATCCTAGATTATGAAATCCAACCACTTTGTCCTATCAAGTGTAACAAGTTTTGAACAAGATTTCCAAGCTTCACCAAATTAGGATCCTCCATATACAAATTCTTGAGTTCCTTGAACCCAACCACCTTAATCTACATCTCTATCAGCAAAAGTTGTCTTCTACTAAGAGCATCTTCAACTCTATTAGAATTCCAACTCATGTGTTTCAAAAAAAATGTATAGCTCTGCAAAAACTCAACCCATTTCAAATGCCTCGGGTTTAACTTTCCTTGAGTATTAAAATATTGCAAAGCTTGATGATCATTATACAAAAAAAAAAACTCCTTAGGAAAAGATAGTGTCTTCACTTCTTCAATGCCTCAACTATAGCATAAAATTCTTGATGATAAACAAAATACTTCATTTTGGCATCATTAAACTTCTCATTTAAATAAGAAACAAGTCTACATTCTTAGCTCAAAACAACTCTTATTGCAGTACCACTAATATCATAGTCTACTTGGAACACCTTATTAAAATCTAGAAGTGCTTTAATAGGTTGTTATGTAACTTTTTGTTTCAACAGATTAAAAATCTTATCTACTCCTATAGTCCACTTAAACTCCTTCCTATTCTTAGTGTTTCAGTTAAGGGTCTACAAATACTACTAAAACCTGTGATTAACTTTCTATAAATTCTATCCAAACCATGAAAATACCTTAGCTCCATAGCACTCCTTAGAGTAGGTCATTTGAGGATATCCTGTCACTTTCTTAGGGTTCATTTTCAAACCTTTAGCTAAAACTATAACTCCTAGGTACACCAACACCTTCTTCAAATAAGTACACTTCTTTAGATTTATCAACAAATTTTATTCCCTTTGCTTATCAAACACCTTATGAATATTCATCAAATGCTCCTTCAATATCTTACTAAGTATCAAATTATCATCTAGGTAAACAATGAAAAACATACCTAGAAACTCCTTGAGTACCTCATTCATTAATCACATGAAAGTGCTTTGTGCATTGATCAGCCCAAAAGGCATGACTAACCACTCATACAATCCTTCCCTTGTCTTGAAAGTACTCTTCCACTCATCTCCTTCTTTTATGTGAATTTGATGGTACCCACTATTCAGATCTATCTTTTTGAAATACACAACTTCATTCAGATAGTCCCTAATATCATCCATTTGTGGCAATGGAAATCTATACTTAATTATGATCTTTTTGATAGCTCAAGAATCTATACACATCCTCCATTATACATTCTTTGCCAGTGCCTATATTGTTGGTACAACACATGGACTCAAAATCTCCCAAATCAACCCCTTTTGCAACAACTCATGCAATTTTCTATTCAACTCCTCACTTTTTGTTGGTCTTATTCTATGTGCTACCTTATTTGGAAAACTGATTCCTAGAATCAGTCCATCTAATGACTAATCTTCCTTAGTAGTAGCAATCCATCAAGCACATTATCTGATTCAAATATCTTGAAACTCTTTCAACAAATCAACAACTTTTTTAGGTACCTCTTCTACTTCATCTTTACCATATTTCAAAATTCTAGAAAAACACATATGCTCACATCTCGTACCCTGTAGGAACTTCTTTCCATCAACAAAACACACTCTAGCAATACTACATACATTTTCATATGTATCCTTCAATGCCTTTAGCTTATATTTCACTCCATCATTTGTCAGTGTGTAGATTTTTACATGACCATCATGCACAATGTGCATGTCAAATTTCCATGACCTCCCTAGCAACACATGCCATATGTTCATAGGTATGATATCATAGAATACCTCATCCTAGTAGCTTCCAATCTTGAACTTCACTAGGCACTACTCATTGACCATGACCTTGTGGTCATCATGCACCCAAGAAATACGGTATGGACGTGGGTGTTTCTTCCTCTTGAGGTTTATCTTTGTGACAATCTTTTCTAACACTAGATTTTCAGTGATTCCACCATCATGTTAGAAAGTAAAGTCCACCAATATAATGGAGAGGGGGGGTGAATCATTTTTCCAACTATTGTAACAATTATCAACCTTATTAATCCTTAACCATGTGAGAATTATAATCAGAAACCATAACAAGATTGTCATACACAATAACACCAAATATGTTAACTAGGGAAACCCTTGATTAGAGGGAAGACCCTAGTGGGGATGGTACCCATAAAATGATGTACTAATATAAATGTTCCTTGTTAGAGGATGGACCCTATTAGGAGTCAATAAATAGATTTAGTACATATCAATCCCTGTTAAGAGACTTTAAATCCATGTTAGGAGATTCCAACCCTATTAGGAGTTGTGCCAATACTATTAGGAGTTGTAGAAGGTAGATGGACCCATTGTCCAAATAGCTTCAGGGGAAAAACCATTGAACTCATTTTCTAGCTAATCTCTATATTATTCCTTGTAGAATATAATAGAAATGAATTGTACTTTTACTTTCTCTGTCTTATCAATCAGACTTCCTTTGTCCCATCAACTAGACTTCCTCTTCTGATCTTGATACCAAATCACCAATTTGGCATCCAATTATCCCTTGGATCACTTACTCACATTTGCCAAATACTCTACTCTTATTCACACAATCACACTTCATACACTTCAAAATCCACACTTTACCAAAAGGAAAATAAGCTTCCTTTATACAATGTCCTTATAAAAATTACTTGGGTTGGCCTTGAGGCTTTCCCAATTAATTATAATAGGACTTCTTTAAGATAATTAATTATTTTACATTTACACAATACTATCGACTTATAGTCTTTACAACTTCTCGCACGTGTGAATCCAAAACTAGTGCATTTGTTGATGTCATCATCAGACTGTCTTCTGGCACAGTATAACTTTGCATCTCATGATTCTATCTCTATAAGGAGATATAAATCAAACATCAAAAACTACTTTTCAAGAACTCTATCTGCTTACTACTCTTTGTAAATCAAGCATATCTTATGCATGTCTTTAGCTTACTTCATGTGTACTTAAACTTGTCATTGGAATACAATGTAGAACATGTCCTTAACCATGCTTGACCTTATCTATAATACACCATCTGTACAACCTTGATCTTTGTCTTCTACTCTACCAGTCTTCACATAATCATTTTTATGTTAACATTAATGACAAACACAGTTATGAACAAAACATGTCAATCATGCTAACAATCTCTCACATGCTTTGGCAATGCTTAGGATACTCCCCCAAAGGAATACCATCAATATTCATGCTAACACATCAATGATCACATCACAACACTTATCTTCAATTTGCACCTTGTACAAAAAATGTTCCTCCTTTGATCAGGTTTATTCTCACCACTCAGGAGGACTCTCCAGTTAACTAGGACTTATCCTCTTTTAGCATCTTCAAAGTGTGATGATTTGGAATCATCATCAACATACACAACTCTAGCTTCACATTCAATTCTCCTATTTGTCCTTTCTTGTTGCTGACACTCAAATTCGATATGCCCTTCTTCTCCATGGTGAAAATAGGTTCCACAAAAACCTCCTCTACCAAATCCTTGCCATCTTCCTCTTCCTCTTTGATCTTTATTATTTTGATCATGGAAATGATTGGAATTATTTCTCCTTTGGCTCTAACTACTAGTGTTGGCCTCATCCTTCTTCTTTTGATCTTCATTTCAACATCCATAAGACCATCTACTAGATATTCCACCATGACATCTACCACTTTTCTTGTTATCAAACTTCTTGTTCAACTTTTCTCAACTCTTAGGTAAAACTAAGATGCCTTCTCAATACTATTCATTTGAACTAGACTTAACTCCTTCTAAACGCTTGTCTTCAACCATTTATGATAATGGGAAATTTTCTCCTTACTATCTTTTGCATGGCCAATTCTGATCAGAAATCAATAGAACTCTTTTGTATACTCTTGAACAAATCTTCGTACTTGCTTCAACCATTGCATTTTCTTCAGCAAATCAAGCTCATAATCAACAAGAATCAATTGTCACTTCAATTTTTCTATCATTTGTTCCCATCTTGTGAATTTATCCTTTCCTCTTCTATTTAGATCTAATTTAATCTCCTACCACCATATCTTTACATGACCCTTCAGTTTGGCCTTCACAAATTTTACCCTATCTGGATCTTCAATATCTTTGTACTCAAAGTACTATTCTAATTCATTGATCCAATTGATCAACTCCTCTAGGTTAGCATTTCCCAAAAATGTGGAAACATCAAACCTACATCTTATTCTAATCTTGGAAATCTAAAAAGGCTTTCCTTATCTAGGCTCAAAACTTCATCTTCTACTTCTTGATTAGTGTTTCCTTCCTCTTATCTTTCATCCTCACTTTTATGTCTTACAATAGGATTAATCCCATAGCGCATTTTTTCTTTCAATCCTTCATTTATCTCTCAAGGGCTCAAAAACCCTTAAGCATAACACCTCCAACTCTTCCACCATGCTCTCTTCATGGAGGTATTTTCATATTTTCATTGAAACCCTAGTGCAAACTACCTCACAATTAGTGACTTTTCTACACACTCAACCCAAACCATAGTCCTAGTGCAAACTATCTCACAGTCAGCAATTTGTTTATACACTCTAGAACTCTTTCTCTAATACCACTTGATGCTTCTTTTGATCTTCATTTCAGCATCCATAAGACCATCTACTAGATATTCCACCATGACCTCTACCACTATTCTTGTTATCAAACTTCCTGTTCAACTTTTCTCAACTCTTAGGAAAAACTAGGATGCCTCCTCAATACTATTCATTTGAACTAGACTTAGCTCCTCCTAAATGCTTTGCCTCAACCAATTATGATAATGGAAA
Organism: Cupressus sempervirens; assembly: GCA_028749045.1. NCBI lineage: Eukaryota > Viridiplantae > Streptophyta > Pinopsida > Cupressales > Cupressaceae > Cupressus > Cupressus sempervirens. The sequence goes on from CM053793.1 coordinate 552,168,203, forward strand.
ATTTTCTACTTGTTAGCTTTTTCATGGCCAGTTCTGATGAGAAATTGATAGAACTCTTTTGTATACTCTTGAACAGATCTTCTCGCTTGCTTCAACCCTTGCATTTTCTTCAGCAAATCAAGCTCATAATCAACAAGAATGAATTGTCTTTTCAATTTGGTTATCATTTGGTCCCATCTTGTGAGTTTATCCTTTCCTCTTCTATTTAGATCCAATTTAATCTCCTACCACTACATATTTTGCATGACCCTTACAGTCTAGCCTTCACAAATTTAACCCTATCTAGATCTTCAATATCTTTGTACTCAAATTACTATTCTAATTCATTGATCCAATCGATCAACTCCTCTAGGTTAACATTTCCCAAAAATGTGGAAACATCAAACCTACATCTTTTTTAATCTTGGAAATGACCCTAAAAAGCATTTCCTTATCTAGGTTCAGAACTTCATCTTCTACTTCATTATTAGTGTTTCCTTCCTCTTATCTTTGATCCTCATTTTTATCTCTTATGATAGGATCAGTCCTAGTACTCATTTTTCTTTCAATGCTTCATTTATCTCTCAAGGGCTCAAAAACCCTTAGTTTTAACACCTCCAACTCTTCCACCATGTTGTCTTCATGGAGGCATTTTCATACTTTCATTGAAAACCTAGTGCAAACTACCTCACAATCAGTGATTTATCTACATACTCAACCCAAACCACATTCCTAGTGCAAACTACCTCATAGTCCTAATGTAAACTTCTAAGAAGGGGGAGGGAGAATCAGTAGTTTAAACTTGGACCAATAAAACTTTCACTACACATTCATCTCATACATTCAATGAAAATAATATAAATTACATACATCTAAATCATGTAAACACAAGTAAGTAATCACACACCTATGACACCATATATGATTGCCTAGAAACTCTCCAAGTGAGAAGGTAAAATTGGGGTGGGGATGACACCCACAAATCTTCACTATTGCGGCAATAAAGTGTATCCAATGAAGGTTACAATGTTTTGACCATGAAACATTATCTACCCTATGAAAGGTTTGCCCTGTTAAAGGCTTACAAAGACTATTAGTTCTTACCTTGTTAGAGGATTTCAACACCTTATTAGAAGTGTGCCTGGTTAAAGGACTTTAACTTACAACAAAGTAAGCACCCTATTAAAGGATTTCATACAGTGTGTTAGGACTACTCTATTAAGAGATTTGACTGAAATCACCTATTACAATGTCTTAGCATAGATCTTGTAGTTGACACTTGCTTTCCTGATAACATATCACCTTTAAATAGTGTTGTCTTGATCCTTCTTGATCATATGTCTCTTTTTTGTATCCTTTTCTCTATCCTCTATTCTACTCTAACTGATTCTACAATTTAGTTTCACTTCATAACTTCTAAGCCACCATGAATGCTCTATTTGTGCATGCAAACTATCTTTTTCACTCCTTCAGCACTCATAGAAAATTTAGGGTTTGTCCTCCTTAAGAAGAGTTTGGTGACTTAGGGTTAGGTATGAATCTATGGTTAAGATTCATCCATTTTTTTGCTTAATCCTTCCTATTTTCTGATTGGTTTCATGTAATTGCATAGGGAATCTGATTAGAGATTTGTCCTTATCTCCAAAATATTGAAATTCAATTCTTAAGTGGGTTCAAGAATGATTTACATAGTTGTCTGTTCCTTTATAAAAAAATATGTCAAAATTGTCTTACTTGGCATATGAAGTCTACACTAATCTTTATGTTGTGACTCGGTACCTATATCACTCGGCATCCATTGTTTACTCAATTCCTATGTCACTCGACATATAATATCTACTTGGCACTTGAGTACCTCAGCACTCACTATGACTCAGCATCGTCTATTATTCATATGTTGTGCTCAGCATATACTGCTAGGTTGGCATGAACTAAGTAAATGGCTTAAGTGTGTTGACACTCATATGTCAAAACCAATCTAAGATCAACACTATCCCCCTTTGACATGAGTCTCAAAAACACTTGAGGATACATTATCATCCTTAATCTTACGAGCATAACATATCTCCACTTGGCTTATATAATAAACTTCAATACATCAAAATTTTGGAATAACCTGTATACCTCAAAATTTGAATACTCCCCCTGAGTTGATAAGTTTATAACCAAAATTTTGTACTTCTTATGAGTAAATGTGTCTCTACTGATACACTTTGACTTCGTGCTCTATTTTGCTAATACTCTTTCATCTAATATCTCTTGTTTCATTCTCCCCCTTTTCTCTATTTTTCTTAACTTCTCCCTTTTAGTCTCCCCCTTTCTGCTAGTCTCCCCCTTTTTTGACAATATATATCTCCCCCTTTTTAACACTTATGTCAATGGGCTATACACTTATTGTTTGTTTTTCCATAAAATATTTATGGACATCCAATATTATTTTGAGGGTTGCATCCCAATTATCACATGCAACATCCAATGACTTGATTTGGATGGAAAGCTTGACACCAAGGTGGACTAGACCATCTAAAATAGAAAGATTAGGGTCTTTCTTTAGTAGGGTTTTAGCATAGCCTAGCTCCTTATGCAAAATTTCCATATGTGGGGTGAGAATTAATCGGTTACTAGTCAATTTGGCTCTTATGGTAGCCTCATCTATTGTCAATACAGCTATCTGACTCTATGTTTGAAGCAATGTCCTAAAATGCTTCTCACTTTGAGCTGGATTCATTGGTAGTTTCGCACCTGATGAAGTGATTTGGCTTTCCAGGCTCAGAATATGACTTCTAGTCTCTTGGATGAAGAGTGACGGATTGCACAATTTAGTGTACAATGAGAATATGTTCTCAAGTACCTTCTTCACATCCTCAACCTTAGTTGCTGATACAACTTGTGTTAGTTCTATATCACTAGATATTTTCTCATTCACCTTGTTTTGGAACTTCTTTTCTGACCATTCAAGTAATTCGACATTTGTATCCAGGTCTTCATTACTGACCTTTTCCAGTATATCTATTAGTTGTTCCATTAATGGCTTGGTCTCATCAAGAATCGGTAGACTAAACACATTTAGAAAGATTTCTTTAATGTCTTGTAGTACCTACTTCTGCCTATGCTCTCTCCTAAGCATTTCTTGATGTTTTTTCCTTTCTACGGCCTACAACAATGTGCCTATTTGTTCTATCATCATGTATAATAATCATATTTGGGTATAAAAATTTCTTCATCAAGGCTTACATCTCCATATTGAATTACCTTTTTAGCCTTTGATGAACTTGGGCTCGGCACTAAGATCTGCAATGGAGTAGCATCAGTGCTCGGCTTTTGAAGAGTATGACTAGATGGAGTGCTAGATACTAGTAAGGTTACCAAAGCTTGGATGATAGTTTGCTCCTTTAGTTGTGGTGTCATTTCACTCTCTTCAGGCTTGCTCTGTTCTCCCAAAGTGACTTGTCTTGCACCTTGTCCTTGTGTTGTAGGTGTAGATAGGTCTATCTGACATGTTTCTTATTACTCTATAGTAGCAACATGTATTTCCATTGTGCTCTTCTCTTTAGTTTCACTCTTGGCTATTGTATCAACCTTGTTAGATGTATCTTTTGGAATTTGGATCAAAGGTTGTACATTAATGATTAGAGGGATAATAGAAGGTGGTTCTTGTGGATTCACCTTTTCCCTTGCAACATCAATCACATACTTTTGTAGCTCATCCACACTGATCAAAATAGGATTATCACAAAGTTTAGCTTTCAGTGTAGACTATTCTAATGTCTTCTTCAAATCATCTTCAATGATGGGATTGATGTTCTCAGTTGATAGATTAGAGACATCTTTGACAGTTACAGTTGTAGTGGTCTTAGTTGTGAAATGCGGATGACTGACATTTGGCAATTGTGTGTCTTGCACACTCTACTCTTCTGGTTGCTCTAGCTCAGATGTTGCCTTGTCATTTACTTCCATTTCTATTCCTCCTTCAACAATATTATCTTTTTCATCATCTTCTTCATCATCCTTGACCTCAATGGGTTTAGATTCTCCTTTCTTTACTGTGGTTAACCCATACATGAGTTTCCATTTCTGTGTTGACTTTTTGACAACATCCTCAGTATTATTTTGTAAAATGCTAAAGGCTTTGTATTTAGGTGTGAACCTAAAAACATAATTCTTCACAATTTTAGCCATTTGTGCCTTAGTTAATTTAGGCATCACTTGGCTAGTGTGATCTCCCTAATGTATCTTTCCAGGTTTAGACAATAGTGCCATTTTTTCTCAACTATGTCATATATACTCCTAGGCATAGAGTTGGCAATTTCTAGTGGAGTTGTCTTAAATTTTTCCATCATGGTATATGTGGCCTCCTCCACTAGGTTTTTCTCCACTTTACCCAATTTATCAAAATCAACATGACTAAATCCTTATAGGTCTGCATTATTCTAAACATTTTCACAAAAAATTTCAAGATCTGAAAGAGGATTATGACTCACCACCTTAAATTGGTTGATGTCATCTAACTTTGTTTTCTCTTCATTAGAATCTGGTTGTGCAACATACTTCCTTCTTGGTCTCTTCTGCTCTTAACCTCCTTGCTTTACTTTTTTGGTCTTTTCCTTAGCCTTTTCTAGTAGTTGCACATGTGTTGGCTCTTGTTGTAGGTGTAGTGGGCTTGGGCTGACTTGGTTTAGCAATTTTCTTAGTCCTTTCCATAGGTTGTACCTTGGCCTTCCTCTTCTTTGGCTCAGTAGGAGTAGGTGCTTCCTTGGCTTCTTCTCCCTTGGCACCTTCAATCTCCTCCTCTTCTTGGTCTTCTCCCATACCTTGTGTCAATGCTAGAGGTTCTTTTGTTTGGGTTTCTTCTTCCTCTTCTTCTTCTTCTTCTTCTTCAACACCCTCTCTGAACTTAGCTTTCAACTTCTTCACTATCTTTTCCTTTTCCTTAAAAGCTGAAGTAGTCTTCAATTCCATGGTAATCTTGGATTTTACCATCTTATAATTTCCAAATATTTTTGCAATTTTATCTATCTCTTATGCTAGTAGAGCTATTATAATTACAAAGGCTTCATCCACATTTATTTCATAGCCTAAGGATCTCAACCATCTTACCCTTGGTGTGGCAGCTTGTACAAATGTATAATCAACATCCATAAGAAAACATGCATCATCATAGTGTTTTTCAACTAAAGATACTGGCATTCTTAGTCTTTCATTCATTGACTTCTTGAAGTCTTCAAAATAACTTGTCATCGCAAATTCAAAATTCTCTTCTAACTGTTCAATATACTCACCAATCTATATGGCTACTGATCTATTTGTTTTCCATGCAACTATTCCAAATGTTGGGAAGGTATTTTTTACATAAAATAATATGCAAATCAATATAGAGCCAAATTTTCATTGTGCACTCTTAGTTTTCCTGATTGTTCTGATATTTTCCATCCGTTGTTGCAACTATAGCTCTGCTAGATCATAAGTATGATCTTCCTTAACAATCTTGTATCCAACATCTACAACTATATAAGGCACACTATTCAATCTACTAGATCAGTAGAACTTGTGTCATATAACCCTTATAGTAAAGTTTATTAGAGGATCAATGATTGTGTCTATTGTCATGCCTCTCTTGTTCTAAACAGCTCCAGTATTCTTTTCAATCACTTCTTAGTATCTTAGGTTGATCTAGGGTTGGGTAACCAGTAACCCTATGGATTATTCTCTTTTTAATTTTAATAGGTCCATTCTCCAGCCATAATGAACTATCATGAATTTGGCTAATCACTATCCTGATCCATTCTGTCTTGAATACATTCAAAAAATCTAGGGCTCGTGTTAATCCCTTCCTCTTAATAATTTTGAACTCTTCTTTCAAAACATCATTATCACAGAGTTTTTTATATGCTTCTCAAATTTCCATATCCCCAATGCTTCCTATCTTATAATTGTAGCATTTTCTCACATCTTGTATCATTATCATATTCAATGGAATCATCGACAATGCACCAAAAGGGTCGTGCTTATAAGAAATGTCAGGAATAGCTTTGAAAATGGGTTGCTTGACTTCATTACTTACTAACTAAATGTTTAAAACTTCCTTTCCCTCTACATTCTTCGAGCTTAATGCCATAATGTGAAACTAGGGTTTACAAAAATTAAAACTACGTAGCTCAACTCTTGATAAATACCTTACAAAATCTGGTGAATGGGAGTGAGATCACTACTAGAATCTTCTACAACTTCTTGGAATGGATCTCCAAATTGCCTTTTGCTCTACTCATTCTTTCTCAAATTTGAAATGATTAAGAATGAGCTAAAATTGATCAAATACCCTTTGAAAACCCTACAATTAATGTTGAGTGCTTACATAGTTGTAAGCTCGGCATCAACCAATTTCAGGCTCACTTGACATCCATTAACATTTCCATCACTCGACAACCACTACAATCTCGGCATCAACTACCTAGTCGGCATCTTCTAACATTCCACTTGGCACATATAGGAAATTTTTATCTTCGGCAACAAAATGAAAACTCAAAGATTTATCTTGAATTCCTAACAACATATTGCATCTTTATTCATGTTAATGTAGTCATTTCAGTACTAGATTCCCTTCGAAATTGATGTATGATCTAACTTTTAGATATCAATCCCACATACCTTTTGATTACCTAGTTTAATGAGGTGTGATCACCTAACCCATTAGGTGAAGTGATTCCTTCTCCATTTGACGTGTTGCAATCATCTTTCTTTTTCTATGTCTTATTCATCTCATCTCTGATGTGTAAAACATTTGTCTTGCCTTTGCCTTTATCAAATTCACAACTTGGTATCTTTGACTTTGTTGGACAATACCTACTGATGTGACTAGTCTTCAAATAGTTGAAAGATGTGGTTTGACTCAACCACCTTCGGTAGTTACCACTGAAGTTTGTCCTAATACAATTTTTAAGAACACGTCCATATTCTTGACAATAATGACAACTATGCCTTGTATTGTAATTCTAGTTATAAGAGTTTTCATTGTTCCTTAACCTTGCTTTCCTATTTGATGACCACATGGGTTTAGATTTGCATTCAGAAGCTCTATGTCCATACTTCTGACAGTTGTAGCAATATCCTTAAAATCTTTTTATATGCATGGTCTTGCTCCTACATTCATGTGCCTAATGACCTTTCTTGTTGCACTTATGAAAATGAATCATGTTCTTGGGCTTAACATTATAATTTGTAGTCTTGCTCCTACACACATTAGCAGTATGTCCTTTCTTACCACAATTATGACAAGTAGGTTTGGAGTTCTTACCTTTGTTGTTCCTCTTTTTAGCACTTTTGGATGACTCTCCTTCTTCAGTGCTTGTATATCCCAGTCTAGATGTTTCATTATTAGATTTAGGGGATCTCAATAATTGCTCAAAACTTGATGGCCTCATTTGGCTTGTTGAAACTTTCAACATATTCCTTTTCTTTCTTTAGATCACTCTGCAGTTTTTCATTCTGCAATTTCAATGTAGTTATCTCAATATCCTTGACAATTAACTCATAGTTGGCATTCATCATTTGACTTAGAGTATCTAATTGCATATTGGAAATATTGGTTAGCTCTATCGACTTCTCTTCCAGTTTGTTGGCCAAAACTCTTTTGTCTTCTTCAATCATGCCTTTGTCTTCCATAGCTTTCTTCTTTTGTTTAGTTACCTCACATAGCAATATGGATTGTGATTCTTGCTCTTACATGAGATTTCCAATTTCTTCATCTTGGACTCTATTCTTTTCCATCAGATCTGTAATTGCTGCATCAAATTCATTGGAGTCACTATTGGAAAATAGCTTGGTAGTGTCAATCTATTTATATTGTGTGTGTCATTTTCTGCAATAGCAATTTATTTTCTTCTCTTCAAGGACTTCTTTAGTTCTTCTCTTACTTCATCTAATTGATATTAAATGAGTTGAATCTCAATTTCTTGATTCTTAATAATCTTTCCCAATTTGTAGACGTATATTTTAAGATCTTTCCTCAAAGCTACAAAGCTTCCTTTTCTAGGAACAAACCTTTGATACCAATTGTTAGAACTACAATAGGAAAGGTAAACTTCTAGGGGGGGGGTGTGAATCAATAGTTTAAACTTGGACCCATAAAACTTTCACCACACATTCATCTCATACATTTAGTGAAATCATATAAAGCACATACATCTAGATCATGTAAACACAAATAAGTAATCACACACATATGATACCATATATGATTACCCAAAAACTCTCCAAGTGGGAAGGTAAAATTAGGGTGGGGATGACACCCGCAAATCTTCACTACTGCAACAATAAAGTGTATCTAATGAAGGTTACAATGTTTTAACCATGAAACATGATCTACCCTATGAAAGGTCTGCCCTATTAAAGGCTTACAAAGACTATTAGGTCTTACCTTGTTAAAGGATTTCAACACCTTGTTAGAAGTGTGCCTGGTTAAAGGACTTTAACTTACAACTAAGTAAGCACCCTATTAAAGGATTTCATATAGCCAGTTAGGACTACTATGTTAAGAGATTTGACTAAAATCACCTATCAACATAGATCCTATGGTTGAAACTTGCTTGCCTGATAACAGATCACCTTTAAACAATGTTTTATTGATCCTTCTTGATCAAATGTCTCTTTGTTGTATTCTTTTCTCTATTCTCCATTCTGCTCTAACTAATTATGTAATTTAGTTTCACTTCATAACTTCTAAGCCACCATGAATGCTCTATTTGTGAATGCAAACTATCTTTTTTTCCCCTTCAAAACTCATAGAAAATTTAGGGTTTGTCCTCCTTAAGAAGACTTTGGTGACTTAGGGTTAGGTATGAATCTATGACTGAGATTCATCCATTTTTCTACTTAATCCTTCCTATTTTTTGATTGGTTGCATGTAATTGCATAGGGAATCTGACTAGAGATTCGTCCTTATCTCCAAAATATCAAAATTTAATTCTTAAGTCAGCTCAAGAATAGTTTATATAGTTGTTAGTGCCTTTACAAACAAATATGTCAAAACTATCTTACTCAGCATCTGAAGTCTCTAATGCTTAGCATACACTAATCTCTCTATTGTGACTCACCGCCTATATTGCTTGGCATCCACTGTTTACTCAGTTTCTATGTCACTTAGTATATACTATATGCTTGGCACTTGAGTGACTTAACACTCACTATGACTCAACATGGTCTATTATTTATATGTTGTGCTTGGCATGTACTACTAGTTTGGAATGAACTAAGTAAATGGCTTAAGTGTGTTGACACTCATATGTCAAAACCATTCTGTGATCAACAATTACATATAGAGTTGGCTCAAAACAATTATGACATTTGTTTTGGAAATTTCAGTAGGCCCAACTTCAGAAGACCATACTTACAAACCATTGACCCAAATGGCTATTATAACCCCATTTCAGAATCCTCATCTTTTGATTTGTAGGACTTGGGTCACACAAGCTCCAATTGGCCTCATTTTAGAGCCCATCTAGAGCCTTTAAGGCCTCTAAACTAATCCTAGAGTTTTTGTACCAAAATTGTACACCAAAAATATGTAATAACTCCATAAATACTCATGATATTACAATAAGCCTCAACCGGTAAGTTGATATATCCAAGATGAACAACCACCTCTGAGATTAGGACATTATGAACTCATATGACCAACTTACTAAGTAGAAAACCTCTAGAAACAATAACTCTACACTGAGACAACCCTTATTCAAGAAATAAAAAGGAAATATTTTTGGGTGATGCAAGATTGCTCTTATAGCCACGATTCTCCTACATCAATAGAATATCCAAAAAAATATTCATCAAATCTTCTATTAAAATTTTCCAAATTGTATTCATTTGTTTTAATATAATATTTTCTTCCAAATATTTTGAACTATTTCATAGTAGGCATTTTTTTATGTTAGAGTTTGTATGAAGTCTTGTATTACCTTTTATAGTACAAAAATATATTCAGTGTGTACACATTAGTAACCACAACTTCTTTACATCAAATTTTTAGCAGTGTCACTCCCTTGCTACTTCCTATTATTTTTAATTGATTCTTTCCACAACACCATTATGTTTTTTATTCTAGTTGTTGACAATTGTCTTCTATTTCCATGATTCTTACAGTATCTTTAAATTTATTACAAGTAAACTCACCACCTCTATTAGATCTCAAACATTTAATTATTTTACCATATTCATTTTCTACTGTAGCCTTGGAAATATTGAGTTTCTAAAATGCTTCTAATTTTCTCTTAGAAACATAATCTAAGTTTATCTTAAATGATCATTAATAAATATTATAAAGTATCTCTCACCTTGAAAATTTATATTTCTCGTAGGACCACTAATGTTGGTATACACTAGTTCCAATTATTAAGTCCTAAACTAGTATTAGTTAAGGTCTTATGAATTAAATTATTATTGATAAGGATAGAACCTTAAGGGTATTGCATTGATCATTAACTTAAACTAAACATAATTTTAGTTGGGATCGAATAGCATGCAAGGACGGAAAAAAATGAATCAACATAGTGTTAGGTGGTAGAGTTGGAAGCATCGGTTGGAAAGTTAGAGGAGAAGTAGGTTTAAAAGGTCTAGAATTGTTTCTTGTGCAATTATATTTATTATTGAATTCCAAAGGATCCTTGGTTTTCTTTTCTCAAGTTTAGTTGACTTTTTTGGTTTTTGAAAAGGATCTTGTTGATCAAATCCTCTAACAATTGTCTAAAGTGTATTTAAAGTTTGAGAGGATTCTTGAGGATAAATCTCAATGGTAATCATAGGTTTTTTAAAAGTTTTAGATTGATTTGGTTAAGTACACCCATTAATAGTTATCACATGTGAACTAACTATCATACATTAAGCATTAACAATAACATTAACTTTATCAAGCTCATGATTCTTCATTAGTTCATCATTGAAAATGGAGGACATGAAGGTAGCTGTGAATGATATGACCCTCTTGTACAAGTTATCTTTACAAGAGGGATACAAAATATTCCTCAATTATTACTTTCTAGAAGGAAAATTAAGTTAAGGTAAGGTATTATTAAGAAAACTATTTATAATATCCTACTCTTAACTTAAAATATCCTTATAAGGGGCATATGCTTTACAAGAAGGGTAACCATCATCAATAATGTGTCATATTTAGTAGAAATATCAACCAATCTATCATCTTCTTGTATTAATACATCTTCATAAGGAAGTGAGTAATAAATGTTATTGACCAATGGCTTATCCCAAATAGAAGAACCATCAAGTGGAGGAATATTGTGTTGAATAAGACAAACTTTAGGAGGAAGAATAATAAAGGATAAAATTGGCTTCATGAGGAAGATATTAATTAGTATCCACATCAAAGGGTTCATCCAAAATAGAAGGATCATCAAGGGGAGAAATATCTCTATAAGTGAAGCACATTATAAGAGAGGCATAAACATGACTCACTAAATGTAGATCCTTAGAAGTAAAAGTGTATCATCATAAAATGGATGTACATTATTTTGAGACCTTTTAACCCTCCTTAGTGTTGTTTTGGTCTCTTTTTCTCCTTCTTCCTTCTATTTCATGCTTCTTCTTCATCTCTCACCTTCCAATATGGTCTTCTAAATAATACTTTGCCACCTTTTTTGACATATTTCCTAGTAGGCCTGATATCTTTCAGTTTCATCTGCACATCCTTTTGAGCCTTTATGAGGCCTAATCTCTCCCTTCTCTAGGACTAGGTTGACCTATTCTAGTCACAGTTGACTTCAATTCAACCTAATCCAATTCAATATTGACTAGGTTGATCTTATCCTTGGAGTTTGGGGCCCAAACCACCATGATTTTTTCAATTAACTTATTTTGTTACCTAGTCGGCATGTATTGTTTTCCCACCTAAAACTAGTATATAAGGAGGATTGGGGGATTCATTTTCACATCATGCATTCACAAGGCTTCCACAAGGCATCAATAAATCAAGGCATTCTTCTTCAAGTAAGCATCTTCAAGTATTCAAGTGTTGGCATCTCCTCCTTGCATCAAGCTTCTTCCTTCAAGATGGTAGTGGACTTTGGCTCTAAGGAGAAGAACGTCATTCCAATCCATCCAAGCTGTTCTATGTCACATACATTTCCATACATGAGGTTTTGGAATCGTTGGTCTCTTCATGGTTTCTTTGAGTCAAGGCTATTACACTTCATATTTGATCACATATCTAATGCAATTGCATCTATGAAGGTAATTGTATCTCTCATTTGATACTATTTAGATCTACTACATGCAATCATTTCCTTGATCAATTAAATTTTAATCAAGGTCTATTCCTCAATCTAAGGCTTGACCAAGGTAATCCCTCACTCACAAAATAATAAAAACCCTTCACTTTCTGTGTGTAGGAATAGGATAGCAGGATTTCGCTCATAGGTCTAGAAATTATTCCCTAAGGCCTTGTTTTGTTGGAGGAATAGGGGTGGAATAAGAAAACCCCAATTCATGCATTCACCAATATCATGTTTGTTTGCGATCCACCAAATCAGAATTAGAATTCAATTCTTCTCATTTGACCTCAAATTGGGAAGAGCGGGATCCCTAAAAATGATGCAGAGGAATTTTAGAACCTTTAGAAAATCAAATGCACAACTTAAGGCTTCACATGAATGAATGCAAATTTCAGAAAATGCATAAAAATTTAATGAAATGAGGGTAAACACATGAAGATGTTGCCCATTCAAATCTGCATTACAACTGGGTTTTCCTGTAACCTGATATGAGACAACAATACAGAAATAAATAAATACATGAAATTACAGAGGATCCTCCAATGGCTGACAAAGACCATTGGAGGATCTTTAGAAAACCCCCATGCAAAGACCACTCTCAAAACAACAGAGAGATCCAGCTGATAGGAAATGAACAATAAGAAAATATTAAACTATTAAGATCTGATTTTTAGATTTCTTCCAAGATGTTGATCTAAATACAAATAGAAAAATGTATGTAGAATACTACACAATCACATCTGTACAACACTAGAAACTTCAAAAAATTACAGGAAAACTCAAGAACTTCATTCTATTCACTTTCTCGCAAAAAAAATCTCTCTTCAAAAATCTCTCTTACAATATGCACTCTTTCTCTTTTTGAAAAACCTTCTAATGTAACTCCCAAAAATCCATCATAGCTTTCTTGTGGCGGTTACATTTTGAATGCCTACACATGGTGCTTTAGGAATATTCATCATTTTCTTCCTTTTGATTTTTCCCATAAACATTTTCAAAAATTTAAGAACCTTTAACATACCCAAAATAATCTAAAATAAACTCATACTAAGTCCTAAGTGAATAATGTTGGGTAGGCTTATAAGAATGCCACCTAAACATTTCCACCACAAAAAAAAAGGACATTTATTTTAAAACATAAAACTCTAAACTCACACACACAAACATTTCAAATTTTAGATTTTAAACTCAAAACTTTTTGATATTTGCTTTGTGCCCTGCATTTTAGTCATATTGTAGGTTGTCTTCCTTTCATAGACGTGCTCCTGCACCATACTCCCAAATTTCAAAATTTTCCAAGTCCCTTGGAAACACCTACAAAACAAAGCATTAGAAAAACATATGGATCCCTTCATCTTGACTTTTGGTTTGTACTTTTCCTCCATTAGAATACTTGGCCTTTCTTGAACTTGTATCATTTGAATTTTCTCTTTCTCCTTCATCTTTACTTTTGGTTTGTTTTCCATTGGTAAGATAAAAATTATTTGTTGCTCACTATGCATCCACTTCATCATATTCTGAATTTGTATGGCTGCTACATACACTTGTAACTTCATCACATTCTGAATTTTTATTATTGCTGCATACACTTGAATTTTTATTCTGAATTTTATGTCTCAAAAATAATTTGTTGCCCTGTCATAAATATATTCAGCCTCATCTTCTTTGTTCATAACATCATCTAATACCTCTTCTTTGGAAACTTCTTCATGCTGAGTCTCCATGCTACCACCATTCCTTTGCCATTCTCCCATGATGGCTGTAAACTCTTCCCATAAATCAGATTCTTCTTCAGAACTTGCTGCTACACAATCTTTATCTCCATCCTCATGCCATTGCTCTTGACATTTCACTACACCATGCATTTTGAAGGCTTCATTATTTTCCTCCAAACTCTCTTTCATAGGAGTACCTTTCAGCATTGTACTCATCTCTATTTTCAAAGGACACATTACTATTCCAACCATAACTTTATCACACTCAAATCCTATAGGACTTTCCTCTTTATTCTTCTCATCAACATTTACTTCCTGCACTGCTTCTTGCTGCAATTTATCTTCTTTCTGCTCTTCATGTTCTTTCCCTTCCAAAGGACAACTTACATCTATCATTGTTAAGATTTTGGTACCAACTTCACATACATCTGTACTCTTTATGGTTGCCTTCTCTGTAGTTTCATTTGCCTCTACCAAAACTTCTTTCACTTCCTCTTTCACTTCATCATGCATTGGAAATGCTATCCTATCAATAAGACCTAAACTTCTTGATTCCTTCCATGTTTCATCATCCTTCAATGGAAATAAAAGCATCTTCTTCCCATTCTTGTTGACGGTATATGTGTTTTCTCTACAATCATATATGGTTGACCTGTCATATTGCCATGCTCTTCCTAAAATTAAGTGACAATCTTTTAAAGGCATAATATCACATTCAATGGTATCAAAATATGGTCCAATATTAAAAGAAACATATGAATTTTCAAACACATCAATCCACTGTTCATCTCCTAACCCATATGCGTTGTAAGGTAAATCATGAGGTACTCTTGGAAGATTCAATTTCTCAACCATTTTTACTGAGATTATATTTTCAAAGGAACCACTGTCAACTATAACTTTGCATACCTTATTCTTGCACTTGCACTTTGTTCGGAATATAGAATGTCTTTGGCTATAGCTTTGTCTTTCTGCTTCTTCTTCTTACATTATGATGTAGAGCTACACTTTGGAAACCTTTCGTGGATATACTCAACTCGAAGGGTTGCTTCAAAGGCTCAAACTCATCAATTTGGAAACCTTCACAATCTGCACATTGTATTTTGCTACAGTAACATAATCTGCTACATGAACATAAAATGCTTCAGCAACATAGGACACTTAAACAAAAAAAATATTTTTCCACCCAAAAATCAGTCTTTTTCTTTCACTCATTGACTCCAAGTAGTGGTAATTGTGTCTTCACAGTGATAGGAATTTTGTCAAACACTTATCCCCTCAACTAAAGAAAACTAACCATACTTTAACCATGACCAAAACAAATTGTCCAACTCAATGCTGCTGATTTTAGAGCTGAGAATTTATTTTCAAATATTAAAATTGAATTTCTTTCAACCAAATTCCTTCCTGACACCATGAAAATCAAGAAAGAAAAGACTTTCCAAACTGTTGCCTTCCTGTAGCAACAGTGACAGTAAATAGGACAGTTTTTAGAAACGGGTTTGTTTGACCCCTCAAATCATGATATAATTTTTTTTGGAAAGAATGAAAGTTGTTCAAAACATAATGAAATATCCTCCCACCAATTTTTGGGTCTCTATGAAACCATACGTGACTGATATAAATTTTTCTTTGGACTGTAAATCTAAAATCTGAACAGACCAGCTTCACAAAATTGTGCATAACTTGCTCATTTCTATATGAAAATGAACCAAACTTGAACCAGATGAGAGTATATTCAATAATATTTCCAAAAATATATCATGCATAATAAGGAAATACTTCATGAAAAAATAAGGAAAGTCTTTCCACCACACTGCCCGAAATCAAGAAGCTTCAGATTTAAGGAATCTTGACATGCATGCAATAGTTTCAACTTCAGATATTTCTCTTTCAAATGATAGTGATTAACTTCCTTTGATTCATCCAAGTGATTTAATAAAAAATCAATCCAAAAATCCTTTGGATCCCTTCTCCTTCAGCATTCATAAACAAATATGTGATTTGATTCTTTCCTCCATGGAACCCCATATAACTTCAAAATCAAATACCAAATCACCTTTCCCTACCCAGATCTTTTTCTTGGCTCTGATACCAAATATGATGCAAAGGAATTTTAGAACCTTTAGAAAATCAAATGCACAACTTAAGGCTTCACATGCATGAATGCAAATTTCAGCAAATGCATAGAAATTTAATGAAATGAGGGTCAACACATGAAGATGTTGCCCATTCAAATCTGCATTACAACTGGGTTTTCCTGTAACTTGATATGAGACAACAATACAAAAATAAATAAATACATAAAATTACAAAGGATCCTCCAATGGCTGACAAAGACCATTGGAGGATCTTTAGAAAACCCCCATGCAAAGACCACTCTCAAAACAACAAAGAGATCCGGCTGATAGGAAATGAACAATAAGAAAATATTAAACTATTAAGATCTGATTTTCAGATTTCTTCCAAGATGTTGATCTAAATACAAATAGAAAAATGTATGTAGAATACTACACAATCACATCTGTACAACACTAGAAACTTCAAAAAATTACAGGAAAACTCAAGAACTTCATTCTATTCACTTTCTCCCAAAAAAAATCTCTCTTCAAAAATCTCTCTTACAATATGCACTCTTTCTCTTTTTGAAAAACCTTCTAATGTAACTCCCAAAAATCCATCATAGCTTTCTTGTGGCGGTTACATTTTGAATGCCTACACATGGTGCTTTAGGAATATTCATCATTTTCTTCCTTTTGATTTTTCCCATAAACATTTTCAAAAATTAAGAACCTTTAACACACCCAAAATAATCTAAAATAAACTCATACTAAGTCCTAAGTGAATAATGTTGGGTAGGCTTATAAGAATGCCACCTAAACATTTCCACCACAAAAAAAAAGGACATTTATTTTAAAACATAAAACTCTAAACTCACACACACAAACATTTCAAATTTTAGATTTTAAACTCAAAAATTTTTGATATTTGCTTTGTGCCCTGTATTTTAGTCATATTGTAGGTTGTCTTCCTGTTGTAGACGTGCTCCTACACCAAAAAAAACATGGAATAAGCATAAGCTATGCTTATTCCATATTTTTATAAACTCAATTACATTTCCTTTTGGGTCCATGAAAAGGAAAGGTGATTTTTTTTCCACTCGATGCTTTTTGTTTGCCGCTTGTGGAGCTTTCGGATGCTTTTGACCAGGGTTTTTGCACATTTGTCGCTTGTGGAGTTTTTGGATGCTTTTGATCAAGGTTTTCGCACAGGGTTTTTGTCATCCATGTTGTTGTTGCCAACCAGAGTCAACGCAAGAATACAAGCAAAGGTAATGTTTGCGTGAAACGGATGATGGGTTTCTGCAGAGTTCATTTTTTTCTAATTTTTATTAATGACAACTGATGAGGGTTTGTTTTTCTATGTAGGATTTGTTGATTTCTGGGGGACCTTTGCAAAAGTATTCATCTATAGCTAGGGTTTGTGTTGGGAGAAAGCACTAGGGTATGTTTGAATTTTCTTAAAATGTTTATCTGCAAATTTAGATGGAGTTTTTCATGTATCTTTGAGTGATTTTTTTATGCTTCTTGATGTGCTTCTTTATGTTTTGTTGAGTAGTTTGCTTATATTCTAAGGATTAAGAAGTATGTGATTGTCATTGCCCTACTATATGACTAAATCTTAGTGGAAGAATCATTTTGAAGGAAAATGGGAGAGGTTTGTATAGAGGAAGGCAAGATATGATCCTTAAAACATATTGGGTCCTGGACAAAGGATTCTCAAAACAAGTATGACACGTACCCAATAAAGAAAGGAAAGTAATGATATGATGATATAATATACAATGTTTTTGTTCCAATCTATACATTCACAAGTAATGTGTCTATCTTGTACACTGAGTGTATAATTTTTGTTTACAAATATCTAAGCAAATGAGTTAATGAGATACCTCCTGTGGAAATACTCAGCCTGAATCTTGCACTTTTCTTTTTTACTGTAAGTCAGAAGCTTCCTTATTCTAGTGTTATGTTAACTCTGGAAGTTTAATATGTTTTCCACTCTAGATACTTGAAGCTTCCTTATTCTGGTGTTATGTTAACTCCAATGTTCAGATGGGTAAATCAAATGATAGGGAGAAAACCTTATTCATTTGTGATTTATTTTAAATATTTCTACTTGTTATGATAGAGGTGTTCATATTTTAAATTTAATCCTGCAGAAAAAAAGGGGTGCCAAACATGCAAGGGTGAAGTGTCAAGAATTTTTTATAATTATAAATGTTCACAATCCATTGAATACAAGCCAAATCCCACCACTTTTCTTAGCTCTGGTTTGTGCAAAGTTAGTCAAAATGGAAAAAAGGTAACATAGAGGATTTGCGTGTTCTTAAAGTTCTTTTGAACTTTTTGACTGAGATCAAAGGGGCGGGTAAGGATAAATGAAGTGCGACATGGATATGGAAAAATCCATCAAATAAACTGTATCTAGTTTTTCCTTGACCTCAACTAGATCTGAGTGCATTGAAAAGGAAGTCACACAACTTGTACAAAGTTTCTTACAGTGTTGTTATATAAGGATATCCACATGGAAAATTTATGACAAAATGCCCCAATAATAGTGGCTCTCAAATTGCTATGACGATGTGATATGCAAATGTCTTAGAAGGTATCTAGACATATATAAGATGAATAAATAGGAATGTGTGCAAGCCTTTGTAAAATTGTATATTTAGCATTAATAGTTTCGACATAATAGAGCTCACCGTACTAGCATGATGTGCACTTGAGATGTATGAATGAGAAAAGGTCAAATGAGGGCGAATCAACATGTTCTCTCTATTCCAAAGATTAAGGCATTTGGTTGGTTACAATATGTCATAGCCATCTCTTGATGAAGATCATATGCCAATCCTTATATTGGGAGTAATACTTCATGGTTCTTACATGGTATAAAAGATGGATGATCTAGCTACCAATTTTAGCATGCCTAAACAAGTATAAATATTTAAAATACATCACAAATGAATAGGGTTTTCTCAAGAAGAAAAGTTTACTTTAGATGGTTAAATCAAATGATAGGGATAAACAAAGTGATCTATAGTTTGTGTGGGGTATTGCAGGTAATTATATACAATTTATGAAAAGTGGATGGTACAGAATATGACATTCAACAATGTATTTATCAAATGATGGCAGAACTATAACACTTCATGAGGAAGGCATGTTGGTTATATTGCCTTTTGCTTTTCATAGTGGAGTTGAATTTGATAAGAACATGTGAAAGTTTTATAAGTATGTAAGAAATGTGTTCACAAGATTTTAAAGATCATCAACTTTGTGTAATTAGAATTGGGGAGATGGACTATTTTTCATGATTTGAATGGAAAGATGCTTCCTATTAGTACATGGAGATAAAAGTAAAAGCATTAAAGAACAACAAGAGACAGCCAAGAGCAACAGCAATCTAATAGCAAAAATAGTCAAAACTTAAGGTTGACTTTGATTTGTTAAAACATTAAAGAGGCTAGCTATTGATAAGTAGGAGATAATCTCCACAGCAAGTCAAATTGTGATATTACTATCAGGATTTAACTATGTGATTAGTTTGTAATTTTAACTTCATGATTTTTACGAGTAATCTACTACTAAATGCTAATCAAAATATAATTATACGTATCAAGGAGTCAATTGGAACCATTGAAAATTAAACTTGCATACCTCATCACTAAATTCTCCTTGATGTTTTTGTTGTGGTTCTCTCTCTAAGGCATCTCCTAGTGAAGGCCCACTTTTCATTTGTGTGCCACTCAAATTAGTTTTAGATTCTCCTTCTTTGGATGATGTGGCAGTGTCAAAATTTTCCATTGTTATTGATGACCTCAATCTTGCTGGATATCCACCTTTTACTGAAGCTTCAACTATATTTATCTGCAGTGTACCACAGGGCTAATCTTCAATATTAGTGATCCTAGCCAAAGGCTCTATATAAAAAATAGTTGGAGGGAGGCTACAAGGAACACTTTCTCCTTGTCCTCCACATAACAATACTTTTATAGGGTCATTATTGTGTGACCATGGACCTTGACTGAAATGTAAAGTCAACTCTTATGAGGGAAGTGCATCCTATAGCTTCTGAACTAAAATAGTCAATGGAGTTTCTTTTCCATGAACAATCAAAGGATGAGAAAGATTGACAAATGTCTCAAGTCTTTTCATTGTTTCCAATTGATGTCCAATCAAATCAACTTTTGAATTTTTTTCTCTTTTCGAGTCTCTACCTATAAAATTGTTCAATAAATTATGATTTTTTTTTCTCTTTTTGAGTCTCTACTTGTAAACTACCTTCTTCATGCTTTGCTAATGATGATGGTTGATGCTAAAAGTTGCCTAGATTTCTAAAAGTGCTATACATTATTTAGTATGAATATCTTGGTGATGACAATGATTTTTTGCATAGGTTAGGCAGAATAGCTCATATGGGCTAACAAATTGAATGGAAGTGAAAGGTTAGAAATCCATAAAGTGCATTAGGTATGAGATGCAATTGTCATTAGTTGTTTTATGGTGTTGTTTGAGTTCTATGTCACTATATTGTTGCACATTCACTGCTGACCTTAGTTTCATTAATATAACAGAAAGTTGGGTCTACACAAAGTTGCCTTCTAAATAAAATAATAACTTATATAACCTCTTAAAATGTATAGGTAAAGCTTATAATTTAAAGGTTAATATTCATGTTAGAAAACTGATTTTGTTTCAGATTTCACTTTCCTCATCTTTGGTACTAATTTATTTCTAGGTCATTGATGGATCTTGCTAATGATCCAAGGATTCATGGTCTCATTGGTAGGAGGACTAGAATCATGCTTGCTCTTGTAGCTACTCTTGTCGCCCTTGCAATATCCATTGTGGCATCTACATAAATTCAAATGAGATTGATTTCCATGACTAGCTTCATATGACTAGAACAACCTTCTTTCATCTATCCACTATTCTTAGGCATAAAGGAATCATTGGAGATTCTTGCAACATCACTTTAGAAGAACAACTAGTGATGTTCCTCCACACACTTAGGCACAATTTGAGGAATTGTAAGATTGCTCATAATTTTGGTCACTCGAGAGAGATAATTAGTAGATACTTCTACAAGGTCTTGAGGGCTATCTTAGTGCTCCATGCTGACTATATGTTGCCCACTAAGCCAAACACTCCTCAAATTCTTGGGAAGGATCATTTTGATCCCTACTTCAAGGTACATCTCCTATTGCCATATATTTTTTATGTTGATTATTACTCATAATAATATGTTTTTTAATACAAATTCACAATTTGTAGGATTGTTTTTGAGCAATAGATGGGACCCATATACCGATTACTATTGATGTCAAAAACCAACCTAAATATTGTGATAGAAAAGGAAACTTATCACAAAATATTATGGGTGTGTGTTCCTTTGATTATAAGTTTCAATAAATTCTTGTTAGTTGGGAAGGGTCTATAGAAAATAGTCGTGTTCTTGCTTCTGCTTTGTCCAGATTAGATCCACTAGTAGTTCCCACCGGTATGTGCAATCAACTTGTTCATGTTTAGCTCCTTTGATTTTATTAGAGATGTGTCAAGGTTATATAAATATACTTTTGGTACATTTGTGTAGGTAAATTTTATTTGGTTGATGCGGGATATCCAAATGTACCTAGATTTCTTGCCCCTTATCGGTGTACACACTACCATGTAAAGGAGTTTTGCAAAGAAAATCTGATTAACTCTCCATGAGAGCTATTTAATCACTAACACTCCTCACTTCATAATACAATAGAGCATACATTTGGCATTCTAAAGCAATGTTTTCCTATCTTGAGGCATGTAACATTGTATCAAATCATGACATAGACTGAGATTGTCTTAGCATGTTGCATCTTGCACAACTTCATTACGATAAAGGACAAAATTCCTTGTGAAGTTGAAACTGAAGAGGATGAGCACAATGGGATAAATGTACCCATACTTGATACATATGGGATGACTCAGCAAGATAGAGATGATTGGGGAAACTTTCAAGATGAAATAGCTCGAAGGATGTGGGAAGACTATAGAGCGTGGGCTTAGTTGTAGTTGGAACATTACATTTTGTTGTAGAATATATATTGGCAGATATTTTTAATATATATATTGACACATGTGTTATTTCAAATGAATGAATTACTGTGACATTTTCATCATCATTATAATGTGGCTATAAGTATATTGACTAGTGTGAGTTTGTATAATATTTGTTTCTTTGATTTATAATTCAATGCATACACTATTGTCTTGTGATTGGTGTTTTCAATGGAGGAAGAGATGGTGTCAAGAATTTTGAGAGATTATAATGTGTGGTGCTATATAGTCTCTAGTCACATGACTAATAGTGTTCAGCAGACTTAGGCCACATAAGTTGTTTCGCTTTGTATTATTTCTCATTTTTGTGTTGTATTCTATTTTTTTCCACATATTATTTGTGTTTTGCCTAGATCCAATGAGTGTTGAGTGTTCCATTTATTCTCATTAGAGATAGATATTAATAAATATTAATCTCTTTAATAACTTTGAATATCTGACTAATGTACAAATGTGATGGCAGTTGCTCCATTATTGAGGTATGGGAAATACTGTGGAATATTTTACTGTGGTGCCCTAGAGAAGCTCCATGTAATTGTGTTGCCTTAAATTGGATATAAAATTCATATCAAGCAGATGTAAAATTCTTTGCATGGATTTTCAAAGATTCAAACTTGCCTCTACTTTTGCAAATGGACAACTGCAGAGACCAAACCAGAAGACCGTGACTAGTTTAATACTTAATCTTTCAATTTTATAGTATTTTTTTCTATAAATCCATTTAATATTTATTCCTCCTCAATCCATCCATGTAATATTTATTCTTCCTTGATCAATCCTTGCATGACTCATGCTCAATATGCATTTGATGATATTCCCCCGGGAAATGAACTCTATTTTATTCATTTCAAGACTGTCTTTTGATCCATGTTGGCCAAAATCCAGGGCCATAGAATTTCTCTCAAGATTGTTTTGAGGAGACATAGTTATAGAATAACATGATCTAAGAAAATAGGGCTTTCAATAGACCTTTTTTATTTATTTATTTACTCCACCCATTTTAGTAAGATTTGAAATTCAAGTACATGCACTTGTGGTATGTTTTCAGTAGAATTAAATTCTCCAAATTAATTTTCATTGAACTATGATAAGCAGTTGGAATCCAACTAAGACTCTAGTCTATCTAATTCAAGTATCTTATGATCCATTTTATTTGGTCAAGCACTAAATTCCAAGTTCTTCCCCTTTACTTGGGGATGCAACTTTTGTTGGGTATAATTTTTCCAATCCATATCCATTTCTCTTCTCTACAATTTCTACTCGAGTAGATTTTGATTTATCCACTGTGATGAACTCAAACATTCACTATTCATCAACTTGTTACTATGTGATTAGCAAGGTTTATTATATTGATCCATCTAATATTTCTTCTTCCTTTCTTACCTACACATTGAATCTACCTTAAAGTTTCCAAAGCCCTTCTAAAAACTCCATTTTGTGCATAACCCATGATTTATAGCTTTTAATAAGACCACAGACCACATTTTTGTTAGCTCCCATTTTGCCATTGGCATAGAAATAAGATCTCAAATCTCCATGGTAGTCCTAATAAGAGAAATCAATACTTTGATTGATAATCAATAAGCTTTACCTTATCAATAAGCTTTACCTATAGTCCTAATAAGAGAAATCAATACTTCAATTGATGTTCCTTTCTTGCAATGGATTTGATATTTTGACGTGCATGTGAATGAACTATGTTAAATAATAATAAAATGATGACTTTCAATATTCACTATAAACTTAAAAAGAAACTAAAACATAAATGTAACATAGTATGCTACATATAGAAATAAGCTACAGTTATAAATGTTAAATTTTACTAAATATGTAGGCTGCAGTGACATGAATTGAGCCATTAAATGAGACAAACTAGATTGAAGTTATATTTGATACTCTTTCTTCCAGATACTGAGCACATAAACGTTTCATCATTTGGCCTTTCTGTGTTGGCTTAAAGAAAGATAGTGGATCCTTAAGTTGATTATGCAACATTATATATAATTTGAAACCAAGTGATATTCTCTTCTCTAGTTCTTCTTTAATGTCATTAGAAATAATGTTTCTAGAAGGCTCTCAGCTGTGAGGATGCTATCTAACCTACTTTGTTGTAACTAACAGTAATGTTTATTAGGATAGTTTTGATTTTCTCATCATGTCATGAATTTTGAGGGCAAGACTAAAGTATATAAATCTAGTTATATAAATCAAAGCTCTAGACTAGCAAATCAAGCTCTGATTAAATGGAGAAAGGGGGGAAGCGGTAAAATCAAGTGGAAAATGTTGTGTGATTTGTTCTATCACAACATACCTATCTGCATATAAAGTGCTATTTGTTTACATAAAATATATGTATATTTTATGGCAGGCCACTCATCACATGTGATTCCAATAATATGTTTTTACGTTGAACTATGGAAAAAAGTCCTACAGGGTTTGGTTTAATGAAAGGTTCTCTTGCTTGGAAGTAAAACGTTGACATATTTACATTATGTTAAAATACAAAGCATTCTTTCTTGGTAATGATTTTTATGTTGTGCTCAACTGTCCTTTTAAAGTGGTATGATTTCATCATTTTATTTTTAGACCCTATTTTTGTAGATTATATGTAACTAAATGTTAATGCAGAAATGTCCCAATATTGTTATTTTTTTTTCTTTTTTTACATTAATTAAATAATCATGGTTGAGCTACTCATTTCCAATGGATCATTGTTTGTCTATTTACATTTATGTATTGTGATACTAAACCACATATTATGTAAACAAAGATTTTGGCACCCTTCTGATGGTTTGGGAGATTGTTTTATATTCTTGTCCATGCACAAGTGTGCAGTTTATTAAGCCTATCACATGTTGAGATGAATAGTCAGGTGCCCTCTTTTTAGATTTTGTTGAATTCATGTGTTAAGATATTTTTTTTGTCCTTGAATGTCATTGACTATTGATGATGGTGTTGTTGAAAAAAATTCAGACCTAAGTTTTAATGACTTGCCTCTAGTTCAAGTAGACCATGAGAAATCATTTGGACCTAAGCTTGTGTTCTGTAATTCAAGGGAAAACACACTTTCCATTGTATAAATTGTAATTATTTGATTTCTTAGGTAAACAATTATATAGTTATACAGTAGTTTTGGAGAGAACACAAGACACAATCTCTTAATCATTTTGTGTTAAAGTTCCAAAAGAGTACTTTATGATTTAGTTTTCATATTTGATGCAATCTATGTTGAACTTTTTGGATACATAATGTGGATGTATGTATATTGATTGATGCAGGTTTATATTATGTTTATTTATTTGACCATCTTCATTTTTCCATACACATTATTAAGGTCTAATATTATATGGTCGAGTATTTTTTACCCATTTTTGTTATGTTCCTTAGCATGGCTCAAGAAACACAAGTCAACAATGCACCTTCTATGAATAGGGTGTTATGGACTAGGGATATGGAGCACAATTTTCTTGAGTTGCTTCAAGAGCAAGTACAACTAGGTTGAAAAGGTGAAGGTGGTTTCAGAAAGGAAGCTTGGACTACCATTGAAAGGTGGTTTAATGGTGAGCTGAAGCAAAATCTAAGCAAGGATAATTTGAAGAATAAATTGAAAACATGGAAAGCGAGATTTAGAGTAATGAAAGATTTAAGAAATACAAGAGGTTTTTCTTGGAATGGAGGTACACAGTGTATGGATGCTAAAGATAGTGTTTGGAATGAGTTATTGAAGGTAAAATGGTATTTAATATTCATTTTTTTAAAGTAAATTTAGTATTGAAAGACAACTAACCATTTCAATTATTTCCCAATTTGTAGAGGAAAGAAATCAAAAACGCAAAAGTGTATAAAAGGAAGCCATTCCAATACTATAATGAGTAAGCCTTCATTGTGGGAAATGGCATGGCAGAAGGTAATGTAGCTGCCATGGCTCAAGAGACAGAGGAAGGGAACATTATGGATGAGGCCATCGATCTTGATGATGTTAGGGATTTCAATATACCAGTTGATGCTGATAGTCATTTGGATGAAGACTTTACTCAATCCAACCAATCAAGTGCAAGTGGTAGTCAAAGAATATCACCATCTTCATCAAGGAAGGGAAAGAGAAAGAAGGTGAGCATGGCTAGTTTGATGGATACCATTTGTGAAGCCATGAATAGGATCTAGAGGGCATGTTAAAGCCTTAAATTGTCAAAGTGGATGAAGAGGATTCTGAATCTATTGGAGAGAAAATATATAATGCCCTCAAAGGAATTCCTGGGATTTGTGAAGACTTAATGATAAAGGCCTATGATGTTTTTTTGGTTAAAACCAAAAGAGCAAAAGGCTTCTTGAGAATGACCAAGAGTGAGAGAGTCAAATACATACAACTTAAGTATGGGGAACTCTAGAGTTTTTGTTAAAACTATTTCAAATTATAGTGACCTTTATATTTGACTGCTTCATAGCATGCATTATGCATGCATTATAATATTATCAACTACAAAACATATTTTTATCAGCTGAAAACATATTTTTATTAGCTTCTTTATGACTTTATGACATGCATATATGGAAAATTATTCATTGCCTTTACTTGTTTAAATATTTAAAGATGCTTGTACCCGCTCTTCTTATATATTAACCCACATAGAGGGATTGGTGGACTTAGTCATTTGCATTAATCATAGAATTATTTGCAGATTTGATAGCTATTGGTACCAAATTCTTTACACATTAGTCCCTAACTTCTATTGAGCTACTTGGATAGGCATTTGGTCAAATAGTTTGCATGGTGTCTAGGTTGCTTCACATTATTTTTTTGGGTAAAATGCAGAATACTATGATGATTCTTATATCCTCTATTTTGCACCTTTTTCATTTTTTGATAATAGCAATTCCTCTTATTTGAACATTGCCTTCCCAATTGTTATTAAAACCATGATACCCCTCCCCTCCATTTGTGTCGATTGTAAAGGCTTTTATTGATGATCATGAACATTTTCAAAAGGCCATATTGCCATGGTTGGCCATAACTAGACATCATGTGGGTTTCTTTTACAATCACATGTTCCATTGACATGATCTTTCCATTCTTTTATAGTAGCTTGCACATTGGAATATAGATGGTAGTAATACCTACATCAACATTACAAATGTTTGCATCAACATTTCACTTGTGTTGTTTGACTCCTATCAGCATTACTAACTCTTGTGTTGTTTAGTAATATCTACATCAACATTACTAACTCTTGTGTTGTTTGGCTCCTTTGGATAATGTCTTAATTTGGACAATGTCATTTTTATTTTTGGATGTGTACAATGTTGACATCTTCTTTCTAGTCATTTTTTTTCTCATTTTCAGAAACCTATTATTTGATTCTTCACTTCCATAAATAATGCAACAGTAGGAGATGCTATACTTACCATTTTTAGGATTTCATATCGCTTGATATAACGATCCAATTGAATTTCAATTTTGCACCACTAAAACAAATGCAGTGATGTATTTTGTTGTGAATGAATCCTTGGCTATATAAATTGATATTTAAATAGGCTTTTAATAATGATTATAAAGATTTTATATAGTGATTTAAAAGACTTTTATTATTGTATGTGTATTTTCATATAACTAATGTATTTTTTATGTTGCAGGGTTGATGGTTGTAATCAATGTGCCAACATGTCAATGTGGTGTTGGCCCTTGTTTGTTGAAAATCTCCAACACACAAAAAAATCCTGGGCATAAATTTTGGTCTTGCTTGAATAAGAAAAAGGTCATTATTAATTTTCTTAGAAATTAGCGTAATGAATAAATAATTATTATACTAGGAACTAATGAAGATTTACTATTGTAGGGACACGATGGATGTGGATTCTTTGAATGGGCTAGTGATGCACAAACAAGTACAGTGCGTGATGATGGAGTAGAGTGCAAGTGTTGCAATAGTCAAAAGGCTAGAGTAGAGTGCAAGTGTTGCAATAGTTAGAAGGCTAAAATTTACTTTTTATGATGTCTTGTTTGTCTTTTAATTGCATTTATTTGTTGGGAACATATGAGAAAAAATGCATAGCTATAATTTGTATAAGGATTTTTATCGATGACAAAATGTCTAATATCGGACTTGATATTTATTATAAACTTTTGTTGGTTGTTCCCTATCTTTGTTTAGTGAATCAGACTATTGTATTTGGGCCTTATATTGTAATATTTTTAGATTTCTAGTATAATAATTATTTATTCATTACGCTAATTTCTAAGAAAATTAATAATGACCTTTTTCTTATTTAGGCAAGACCAAAATTTATGCCCAGGATTTTTTTGTGTGTTAGAGATTTTCAACAAACAAGGGCAGCACCACATTGACATGTTGGCAAATTGATTAAAGCCATCAACCCTACAAAATAAAAAATACATTAGTTATATGAAAATACACATACAATAATAAAAGTCTTTTAAATCATTGTACAAAATCTTTATAATCATTATTAAAAGTGTATTTAAATATCAATTTATATAGCCGAGGAGTTGTTCACAACAAAATACATCACTGCATCTTTTCAATGGTGCAAAATTGAAATTTGATTGGATCGTTATATCAAGCGATATGAAATTCTAAAAATGGTAAGTATAGCATCTCCTACTATTGCATTATTTATGGGAGTGAAGAATCAAAAAATAGGTTTTTGAAAATGAGAAAAAACATGACTAGAAAGAAGATATCAACATTATGCACACCAAATCTCATCAACAGGAGGCTGAGGAGAACCAAGTGGCCTACGAGGCTGCCCAAGTCATGCAAGAGCTAGAAAGAAAGAATAAGGATTAGCTCTTTTCTATCCTTTTGTTTCTAGTTGTTCCTTTTTTGTCTGGCTTTTTGTCCTAGCTTTTGCCTATTCCATTTTTTCAAAAAATAGTGTGGCCTTTCCTATGGCCTTTTTTGTTTGGCTAGGCCTAGTGCTTATTATCGGCCTTTAGACTTGTTCTTTTTTGGCTGGGCTTTTAACACTTATTATCAGCCTTGTTTATGTTTTAACTCATGGGTTTCAGGGTCCCTATAAAACCTGTTTATCTAATCAAAAACATTGTGCACACCCAAAAATAAAAATGACATTGTCCAAATTAAGACATTATCCACAGGAGCCAAACAACACAAGAGTTAGTAATGTTGATGTAGATATTACTAAACAACACAAGAGTTAGTAATGTTGATAAGAGTCAAACAGAAAAAGTGAAATGTTGATGCAGACATTAGTAATGTTGATGTAGATATTACTGCCATCTATATTCCAATGTGTGAGTTACTATGAAAGAATGGAAAGACATACCTGTCAATGGAACATGCGATTGTAAAAGAAACCCACAGGATGTCTAGTTATGGCCAACCATGGCAATATGGCCTTTTGAAAATATTCATAATAATTATTTATTCATTATGCTAATTTCTAAGAAAATTAATAACGACCTTCTTCTTATTCGGGCAAGACCAAAATTTATGCCCTGGATTTTTTTTTGTGTTGGAGATTTTCAAGAAACAAGGACCAGCACCACATTGATATGTTAGCACATTGATTAAATCCATCAACCCTACAACATAAAAATACATTAGTTATA
Source organism: Cupressus sempervirens (assembly GCA_028749045.1). Taxonomy (NCBI): domain Eukaryota; kingdom Viridiplantae; phylum Streptophyta; class Pinopsida; order Cupressales; family Cupressaceae; genus Cupressus; species Cupressus sempervirens. Next base: position 552,197,919 of record CM053793.1, read on the forward strand.
TGAAAATACACATACTATAATAAAAGTCTTTTAAATCACTACACAAAATCTTTATAATCATTTTTTTTTGTCAGTAATGTATCATATATATTAATTAATAATAATAAAAGGTTACAAAAAGCTCTCCATGAGCAACCAATAATATTTCATATACATCAAATAGAACCCTTCCTACAGTGGCCTCCTAGATTTACAAAAAATATCGACAGCTTAAATAGAAAAAACCACTAACCACCCACACCTGGCTATACAGCACAACAAACTACAATACTAAACACTACATACAATATTAACAATTATACAAAAAACTTCATCCATCAGCTACGAAGCATTGCATAGCACCTTATCCTTCTACCAAAGCCTTCCCCTGTCCTTCAGATGCCATTCTCCTACCTTGTGGACTGCATCAATGATGAGGAAAGTTTACCCATTCAGTCACTAGTTGATCCTCACCACCTTCTGCCCTATTCAGCTCCGCTTACAGTTTCTCCCATGCTTGTTGTGCCTCATGGTAAAGGGATTTCTTATCCACTTTGGCTTTCCACCTCAAGAAAAGGATATAACCATATCGCCGCCCCTCATCCTCCTCTTCAAAACATTCAGAGAAATCATAATCAATGCCCAAGACTGACCATTCTAGGATAGAGTCAAGACCACCCAACAAATTCTCCTTAAACAAAGACCTTGCCACATAGCCCACCTCCTTTGTTGTAATATTCAGCTCCAGCCCCCACACTACCACCATGGCAATCACATCCAGATTGCAGTGCCATTTTACTACTCGCTCTTGGAATTAGGAGCCAATCACTCCTAATACTACTTTGATCATGCCCTCCATTTTAATCTTCAATAGGCCTTTCAACCACTCCTTGCTGACCAACCCCTTAAAAGCTTTCAACTACTTGTTAGAGTCTAGAGCAAATGAGGCCTCCATCACTGCTTTCTTTCCGAACTTGCTAAAAAACACAAACTGAACAAAAAAGCCATCTTTTTTCCTAATAAAGAAAAGCTCCTGCCATTCGTATAAGTGCCTTTAAAATACATGCTTAAACTTCCTTTTCTAGCTCTACTTTTGTAAGACTCCTCCACCAAAATGATCCATATCTCTGACAACATCTTATCATTAGAAAACATATATACAAAATGTCGATCTCCCATCCTCCACACGCACGGCCCTGTCAAATCCACCAACTTTGCTTAGTGTTCATAAATGATCATCCTTCAATTAATAACCGTTACCAAATTCAAAATCCTCAGAAAACACCAATCAGTAATCCTCAACAATGGTTAAGTTGACCATAGTGAAAGTTGTTTCCCAATTGGCCAACCTATCTACTTCAACATTCCCTTCCCGGTAAACATGATTCACTTTAAAATTTAGAAACCCCCCCAACTCCTCTCGAATCCTTTGAATAGGGTGTTGATATATCCATGCTTGCATCATCCCTCTAACAATGCCATCTATTATAACTTTGGAATCCCCTTTCAAATGGAGATGCATAACACCCAATTTTTTGCTTAGTAGCACTGCCAAAAGTGCAGCCTCCACCTCCACTGTTGTATTAGTTCCATCCACTAGTTGCTTTGCTGCAAAACCAATAATGTCCCCTATTACATTCTTAGATATAGCCCCTACTCCTGATAATCCTTTACTTCCTTTAGAGGCTCCATCAAAATTGATTTTGATCCATTCCCCTTTATGCGGGCACCATCTAATTGATTTCCTATCAATTCACACCTTATCATCCCTTCCACCATCATTAGCTCATTAATTTTAACTCGAAGCCAAAAAAATTGCACTCTACTATCCCACCAATTGAAGGGTCTCCTCAGATGATAGACCACATCGTTTGCATTTATACACTCCTCAATAGCCCAGTGAATTCTACCCCAAACCATCTCCATATTCTCTGATCTATTATGAAAAATCCTCCTATTTTGCTCCTTCCAGACTTTCCAAACTACCAAGGTTGGGCTAATGGTCCAAAGATTTGAAAAAATAGATTTTTTGAAGTTTAATGGCCAACTTTGGAAAACACCTAATATAGTTTCAAGTAGGGGAGCCAACCAACATAGCTGCCTCATCAGGCTTATCCAATAATGTTGAGCAAAGGTACAATGCACCAATAGATGATTCATAGTTTCCATAGCACTAAGGTAGATAACACAACAAGAAGGGCCCACAAAACCAAACTTATATCTCCTCTATCTATAAGAATTCTTCCTTTCAAGGCTAGCCAAGTGAATGCACCAAATTTGGGTAAGCATAGCTTGTTCCAACACAAAGAATGGGGCCAGCCAACTAAACCCAGAATAGAACTCCTAAGCTGATATCCTAATCTAGCAGAATAACCACCACTTTTTAACGCACACCAAATAATTCTATCCTCTTTATTGTTGAGATTCACCTACTTGCCTTGAAAGATATCTTTCAACTTCAAATTCAATTCCTCTGGTAGCTGCAAATGGGAGAAATCCTTCCACCCCCAGTAAACACCCACCTCTGACTGCTTCTCCTCCACATAGCAATCTACTGTCTCTCCCCATTTAGCTTCCATAATTGGAATGAGATTTGCGACACCTTCAAGATCAGCCAGCCCACTCAAACCATTCTAGGAGTTGTGCCAAAAGGGGTTTCCCCATTTCCAATTTGCCATGAGGTATGATTAACAATAATAGTTCTACAATCAAGCATAAAATTCCACACCACTAATCCTTTAGGAGGATTTTTAAAAATAAGGATTCTTGAAGGATCTCTAGAGTCTAAATATTTAGCCTATAGAATTTTAACCCAAATTTGGTTCAGATTATCATACATATCCCAAACTAAATTTGCACCCAATGCCTTATTAACATCCTGGCATCTTCGTAATCCCACACCACCATGTTTCTTGGGCTTGCACAAAGCTTCCCATGCTATCAAATAAATTTTCTCTTCATTGAGGGTTCTATTCCAAAGGAATTTCCTCATTCTCTATTCAATAAACTTAAGCACTTCCACCAGAATCTTCAAACAACTCATCGAATAGGTGGGAATTGTAGATATAACAGTCTAAAGAAATAAAATCCTTCCTACAAAGGACAACCATCTCCCTTTCCATCCATCCAAATGCTTAACACAGCTGTCAATCAAATCCTTCCAAAGATTTGAATTATTCTTACCTTGAAATAGTGGAATCCCTAAATACTTATTAGGTAAACTCCCATGTTGAATCCCAAGGACTTTGAAAATCTGTGTTTAAGTCTTACTTGCAATGTTGAAGAAGAAAATATTGGATTTTTTCTAGTTAATGAACTTTCCTAAGACTTCACCATAAACATCCAGCACCTTTTTTATACGATGAGCCTCCTTAACACTAGCCCTCCCCATTAAAAAATTATAATCAACAAATTGTAAATGTGTGATCGGATCCACACCTCTTGCAACCTACAACCCATTCCACAACTTATCCTTCCTGGCTTTCGAAATCGATCTCCCCAACACTTCTACCAAAATAATAAAAAGAAAGGGGTATAAAGGATCCCCTTGGTGGATTCCTCTCTTCATATCAAAGAAACCTTGGGGGCTTCCATTGACAAGAATAGAGATAAGGGGGGAATCAATACCAAAAAGGTCCACTTACACCAATCCGAGCTAAAGCCAAACTTGTCAAGAACTTTAAGTAGGAAAGACCTATTCACCTTATCATAAGCTTTAGAAATATCCAATTTAATCATCATCTCAGCCTCCCTATTTAATTTCAAAGAATGAATGGCTTCGTGGGCAATAATAATACCTTCGTAGATAGATCTACTAGGAGCAAACCCACTCTATTCAAAAGAAATTATAGTAGGCAACACTAGTTTAAGTCTATTTTCCATTACCTTAGAAATCACTTTATAAACTGTATTGCAAAGAAAAATATGTTTGAAGTGATTGAGAGTCACTCTCTCTCCCTTTTTGGGTATGAGGGATAAAAAGGTATTGTTCAAATCTTTGAAAACAAAAGTTTTCCTTCTGGACTCCTCAATGACTTCCCAAAGCTCCTAACCCAAACAATCCTAATACACTTGAAAGAAAAGGGTAGGAAACCCATCTGGACTAGGTACTTTCTCCTTACCCATGTTGAATAGGGCACCTCTAACTTCATCCTCTGACATCAGGCCAATCAACATTTTGTTCTACACATCATTAATTAGTTTTGGAATTCCATCCAGCAAGCCCCAATAATCCTCCTCAGGAGCCTCTGTGTGTTGAACACCTAACAAGTCTTTAAAAAACTTAATGGTCTCCCTATTAATTTGTGCTTGGTCTGAAATCATATCTCCATTCGAATTTTTAATGGAAAAGATTTTGTTCATAGATCTCATTTCCTTCATAGAATTGTGAAAAAAATTGGTATTACAGTCCCCTTCCTTGAGCCATAATTCATGAGACTTTTGCCTCCAAAAAATATTTTCCTTCTGTAAGATTGTAGCATATTCTTTTTTTAGATTCTTCTCCTACTAGTAAAGAATCTCATCCATACCTCCAATCAAGACCGCCTCATTGACTTCTGCTAACTTTTTCTCTATCTTAAACTTTTCATCAAAGATATTTTTGAAAACCTCCCTATTCCACACTTTCAATTGCTCCTTTAAGAACTACAATTTCTTAAAAAATTTTAAGGCATAGGAACCTTTACGTTTATGTGTTGAGCTCCACCAATCTTTAATCAGATCAAGAAAACCATTTTCTCACAACCACATCTTTTCAAAATGAAAAGGGGCACGCTTCGGAGCAGAATCATCCCTAATATTCAAACAAATGGGGAAGTGATCAGAACCTGTAAGAGGTAAAATGTCTACTTGGCATAACCACTCTATGCCCAACTAGTCACCACCCAAAAGAAAGTGATCAATCTTTTGAGCAATATTAGTAAAGCCTTTCCTACGATTTGTCCATGTGAATTCTCCATTAGAGAAGGGTAAATCTTGAAGATTATTCGTAAGAACAAAATCTACAAAATCCTGATGACTCTTCAATAAATTTGTAACCCCTCATTATTTCTCACTCGAAGATACAATAGCATTAAAATCACCACCCAACAATACCAGCTTGCCCTCCCCCAAACTCAATTTGTTCGACAAGGTTGCCCATAATAGAGACTTCTGGGTCTGTTGACATGGCCCATATCCATTGAAAGCCAAGAAACTCATTTGCAGCTGAAAGGAAGAAATTAGAACAAGTTGCCAGTGAGGGCTAGACTCCACCAAAGAGATGTCAATAGAGGCCTCCTTCCAAAGGATACCCAAACCCCTAGAGGCGCCATTAGCATTGACCAAAAAACACCTCCATTTTGAAAATTTCTTAGAAAAAACCCCTTTTCCCTCACCACTAAGCTTCCTTTCTTGAAGGAAAACAACATCTGAATTAGCCCAATCAAGCACACGTTTGACCAAGTGTAGTTTGGCAGGGATGTTACAGCCCTGACATTCCATGAAAGCAACCTCATGGCCTCCAGGAAGAGGTATATCCTCTTCCTAATCTCAATAGTTTAGCCTGGTCCGATGCATAGCCAGCCATGGCAAGTTTAACACTCACCGATTTTGGGCCCATTTTCTTCTTTTCTACAACTTTAGGTTTGTGAATACCAGAGGGAGTCATTTGAATGGAATTCTCTTCCTCTAACACTAGAGAATCCAAGACCCCACACTCATCAACTTCGGGATCCTCATCATATGAAAATTTAGAATCTAAAACCAGTTCATCTTTTCTTCATTCCTTCTCACTATCCAAAAAAGATCCCAGCATTTGGATGGGAGAAATCTGAATGTCTTTAAAAACTTCCTCATCCTCCCACTCCTTACCCCCCAGAGAAGATGGGACCCCTACTGCTTGCAAGCCATTTGCCTCCCTCTGATATAGAATATCTTCCTCTACCAAAACATCACCACTCTTATCTAGGGTATCTGGAACCACAGAAATAAAGTCCTGATGGGAAGGAGCTTTTCCCAGGGTGCTCTAGATAAACTATTGGGAATAGGGGGTTTCAATCACCACCTATGTTGACTGGGTTGTAGTTGCCACCTTTTTGCCACCACCCATCCTACAATTAGTATCACTATGGTTTTCATCTGAATCCTTAGAACAGACTTTAGTCATGTTATATCTATAGATCATTTCCTCCTCAAAGGAGATAGACCATGGGGAAATAATTTCTTGTTGCTGCTCGATATGCTTCATCATATCTAAGAAAGAGTTCTCCAAATTACCTTTACCTTTCCCCAATAGCCCCTGAGGATTAATGTGGTCTGCATAATTTGCATCAATTGTCACCACAAACTCCCCTTCTAATGTACCAAGGGCAGTGTGATTAGACACAGAGTAACATTCTTGCATTTTAACCAAAATCTTGGAAAATTGATATAAATGGTACTTTTCTAACACCTCCTCAAATTTAAGAAAAACCCCCCAAACTATTACCTATCATCCTCGAAGTTTCATCATCCTTATATACCCATGGCAGATTCTTTAAATTTACCCATATCAAGACCTCCTTCACCTTTTCATTCTTTGGGTTGAAATTTGGCTACCAATCACATATGTAAAAACCTATGCCATCCATCATATACAGGCTTCCACTTAATATAGCCTTCTTATCATCAAGAGTTGGGCAAATAACCATATAAAATTCATTGGCCAAAGGCTTGAACACCATATATTCTCCCTAGTTATCGAGCAACCAGGCTTGGATTTTTCTCATAGAAGGCCACAGCCCTAACCATTTCAAAAAAAAAGCCCTAGACTGAAGGTGTTTAACCGAATTGCCCCAAGAAGGATTCTGAACTGGCAGAGTAGAAACCCTAAGAATATTACTATATTGGATATCAGAAGACATACCCACCACCACTATCGGCTCCTATTGGGCTTTTTTCAGTCACCAAAACTTCCTTTCAGTCTACTTGAAATCAAAGCGATGATGCATAGCCAAGTTACCATCAAAATGTTCTGGGGCACCATTTCCTTTCCACCCAGGCCTTTGGTCATTCTACAAACCCTTGCACCTACCATTGTTAAACCTTCATTGTGAAGCACCATTAAAAGTTTGTTTATCCTAATGAAAGTTTGAAAACTACCATGATCCGTTATTGGCCCCACTCTCTAGTCTCGATAGTCCATGTGTTCTAGGCCCAAAACACCTAAAGTCTTTGTGCCTGCCATCTCGCCCATCTCTATGCATCCAAGGCACCGTTACAACACCTGCAAACCCTAGTTTGTATCAAGGAGGATGCCAAGCCTGTCATGTCACCATTTTTATATTTTTTCATCTTTATAATCATTATTAAAAGCATATTTAAATATCAATTTATATAGCCAAGGATTCGTTCACAACAAAATACATCACTGCATCTATTTCAGTGATGCAAAATTGAAATTCAATTGGATCGTTATATCAAGCGATATGAAATCCTAAAAAATGGTAAGTATAGCATATCCTACTAATGCATTATTTATGGGAGTGAAGAATCAAACAATAGGTTTCTAAAAATGAGAAAAAAACATGACTAGAAAGAAGATATCAACCTTTCAAAACCTATTTTTACCTAATCAAAATTTTTGGTAAAATTATCTTTACAAATAAATCTTATCTTTAGCCTTCTAAATAAGACTAGGTTCAAATATCATATATTTTACTTTTTTTATATATTTAAAACAAAAATGTTTGTGTTCGTCAAAGATGAGAGACAGGTGGCATCTCCCTTGATAAGGACGGGAATAGTCTTTGGACTTTCCTTCACACATGGTTTAAGGCTATTAGTCATTGACGATTCTTACTCAAAAATAAAATAATTTTAGTTTTGATATTATATTCAAATTTATAGTTATATTTAACATAATTTTTTATATTCTTTATGTAGACAATGGTATTTATAATCGAATTCTTCAAATGTAATTTAAAAATTTTAAAATGTTGTCAAATATTTATGATTAAAAATTGTAGCTTTTGACTTCTTTAACAATAAACATATATATTAAAAAATCATGCTTATAATGGAAACAATTTTAGGCAATATTGAATATAATTTTAAAATAACTAGATTTAAATCCAATGAATTTAAGATCCAAAAACATGGGTATGACAAAGCGAATTGATTAAACTTTTTTTCTTTCGGTGTGGGCTAAGCAAGCAAATATATTTGTGGATAACAGAGATTTAAATATTTAAACTTTTTAAACTTTGAAACATGTTTAACTCGGTATTAAGTGAAATATGTGATATATCTTTCTTACTAATAAAGTCAATTTATAATGAAGAGGGTAGTAAATTAATTTGACTTTTAAAAACTTATTTTTTATAAATTCATATTAAGATTTAAAAAAAAACTTATTCTAATTCTATTTTTATTGATCCAACCAAACACAGAATAGTCATCTACCAATTCCTCTTTCATGACAACCAAACACCTCCAAATGATATTCCAAAATTTATTTTTAGAATGTGTGAATTTTAGAAGAGAGCTTATTCTAGCATAGTTGAATTCTACATTGACCAATTCTTGCAACCAAACAGCGCCTAAGAGCTTTCTAGAGAAGTTGGTTTTAATTGCTTATAGTGCTCTTGGTACATGTCAACCTTGCAAGAATTTGATTAGCCAAGTTGACCTTGACCTTCTTCTTCTTTTGGAAGAATGATTTATGGGTTTCGTCTACTTTGTCATTTTATTTTAGAGATCTAGCTTAGATCCACAATTTTTAGAGCTAAAGTACATCTTCTACTACATGTTTCAAGGTAACTATTTCATATTTTATTTCCTTACATATTTTATCTCGTATCTATTTCTTAATTGGTCTGATTGTGTACACTTAGCATCTAGATATACATTATTTAATCAATTAGTTCAATTTTGCATACACATTATCCTATAAGGGCCAAAGAGTGTATTTCCTTATATTGCATTCTCCTTTATAATTCAAAATTATAATTGGTACCCTTTCTCTTTTGGTCCTTGATAATCTAACTTTGTTATAAGTAGGAATCATACTTGGGGATTATATCTTTCCCTTTATCTCATCCTTTTGAATGTTTTAGCGGCGTAAAGTGGATGTCTACATCTTATTAAAGCATCTACCTTCTCAACCTAAACATTTTGGTGAACCTAACTTATCCCCACTTTCTTTTTTGGAGTTAGATTACTCATGTTGGAATGTCTTAATGGGAAGATTTCTTCTAAGAGAGTGGGGGGGGGGGGGGGGGGGGGGAGAGGGTGAATCAAAAGTACTGACCTTTTCACTTGTTTTAAATCCTTAATAACATATAACTGAAATTAACATGCATGCATATAAACATTAAACAATCATGAGAAGAAAACATGCATCACCACATAACACTTGAGATTTTGGTGACCCAGAAACCCTTCAGGAATAAGAAGGTAAAACTGGGGTGGGGATGACGCCCACAAAATTACTGCAGCAATTGATTTCAACCACTTCTGATGGTTTGCCCTGTTAAAGGCTTTACACACTGTCAAATGTGACCTGTTGAAAGGATTTACAAACACTTTACATGAAGTGCCACCCTGTTAAAGGATTTACATAAGGTTGTTAAACCCACCTAACTCAATAGGATCTCCAAATTCCTAATACAATTGTGAGAGAGTATTAGAATAATACACCTGATCTAATGCAATCTCTGATGCTGATCTCGGGTACTTGATATGCTCTTCTATCACTGATCTCTGCTATAACTGATCTCTTGATTGTGTTCCTTGTTCTGTTCTGATCAGCTAGATGTGTAAATCTCATCCTTTCCACTAAATCTTTGACACCAATGTTCTGCAACGACCTTAATAACAAGCTCTACTTTTCCTTCTTCTTTCAACTCTTGGTTGTTCAATGCCATCAAGACTCCCTTACAAGGTTTAGTGGTTCATTATGCATCCTTGATTCAAGTGTTCTCGCTCAAACCCTTGAAATTCACTCATTGGCTACATGTAGTCTCTAATTTTTTGATTGGTTGCATGAGGATTACATAGGTGGTTGGGAGGATTTGATCTTATCCTTTTATCTTGTCATGAGTCATGCCATTTCACATCATGGTTTGTGATTGCACAAACATTCATGTTGATCTTGCATTGCTCGACACATGAAGTAATACTGATGCTTGACACCATCTATTATGGATTGCACGGCATCCATTGTGTTTCTTAGTTACTCAGCTCCAATAGAATTACTATGTTACTCAGCACCTATTAACTTCCTATGTTACTCAGCACCTATTAACTTCTTGTGTTACTCGGCACATATGGTGAAAAATGGTTAAGTGTGTTGACACTCATTTTTCAATATTACTTATTTGATCAACAATCTCCCCCTTTGACATGAGTGTCAAAAACAATTAACTGATCATTCATGATCTAATCCTTATGTGTACATTCTTCACTTGCTTAACTTACATACAAATTTTCAAAAAAAATATTGTAAACAATCAATATACCTTATGACTCCCCCTGAGTTATTTATGCCTTGTCATGTCATGAAAATTGTGCCAATGTGCCTGATCTACTTTGTTCTTTGACCTGTTTCTGACCTATTCCTAACTTCTGAACCTGTTATCTCCTTATCTTCCTGCTATATGCATTTCTCCTCCTTTAAAATATCTCCCCCTTAGAATATTGTCTCCTACATTATCTCCCCCTTTTTGACACTGATGTCAAAGGGTTCTAAATAGTAATGCCATGCTTGGCCAAAAATGTCTTGTTTACCTCAAGGAGTATTTTGAGAGTTGCATCCTAGTTATTCAATGCAATGTCCATTAACTTGTGTTGGATTGCAAGCTCTACTGCTAGATCTACTAGTCCATCATGTGTAGAAATATTCAAATCTTTCATGAGGACTGTTTCAGCATACATTTGCTCCTTGTGTAATATCTCCAAGTGAGGAGTGATAGAGGCTTGTATTTGCATTAGCTTTTCTTTAATAGAGGCCTCTTCTACTGATAATGCAGCTAATTCCCTCTGAGTGTGAAGTGTTTGAGTAAAATGCTTCTCACTGTGTGCAGGATTTGAGGGTAGTTGCATACTGGAGAGCTTTAGTTTTCTCTCAAGGTTTAGAATTTTAGGATTTATTTCTTGTGTGAACCTAGAAAAATCACACAATTTTTTGTAAAGGGAAAAGATGTTCCCTAGTACAATCTTTACCTTATCCAATTTCTTGGCTAGGTCAACCTATCCTAAAATTATGTTATTGGCTATCTTTTGGTTGATCTTGCCTAGAAACTTCTTTTCTGACCATTCCATTAGCTTTGCAGTTATATCATGGTCTTCATTATTCACTTAGTCAACTATATCAGATAGTTGCTCAAGGATTGGCCTGCTTGAATCTAGAGGTTGAAGGCTGAAGGCATCCATGAATATATCTTTAATTTCATTCATTGCCTGCTTGTATTTGTAGTCTTTCCTCATTGCCTCTTGCCTCCTTCTTTTGTCCAATGTACTTTGTAATTCATTCATCTTTTCCTCAATTAAAGTGCTTGAATCATAATAGGGTATTTGGATTTCTTCATCAAGCTTAGGAATACCATAATGAATGGTCCTAGCTACCCTAGTAGAACTTGAGCCTGGTGTCCTGACTTATAATGCCAACATGTCAGCACTTGGCTGCTGAACAGGTTTGGTAGGAGTACCTATTTTTGGCAATTCAACTAAAGTTTGTATTGTAGGCTCCTCTTTATTGTTAGAATCTGATAAGATTAATAACCCAGAAAACTAGTGCAAAGAGTAAATATCTAAACTATGGATGCAAATGATACAAAATCAAAATAGCATCATAGAGTTAGTCTCCAAGAGAGTAATGCAAATGCTGGAAGCAAAATAGCATTAAGAGGATGCAAAAATAAGAGATACAAATACAAGTCAGGTAGCATGCTTATATAGGCTAGGAAGAGGGAGGAGGTGGCAACACCAATCAATGAGGAGCAACCATCTATCGGACTAAAGATAGCAAAGTATCTTCCCAAGATAGCTAATGGATGCTCACATGTAGGAAGGTGACACCTCACAACCATTCACCTAATAAGACATGCTTTATTAACCTAAGCGAGATTATTAAAAGTGTAAGAAAAACCTAGCAAAATAGGAAAAAATAAAAAACTACACTAACACCCCCCCATAAGCAAAGCTTAGGTGGATGCTAACCTAGCAAAGCTATGAAAGCAAGAAAATGGGTCCCGGCAACAAGGCCTGATCAGGTACCCAATACAAGAAAAAGAACTAGATGAAGGAAACTAAGCCTCCAATCTAGGAAATGTCCCAAAGAGAGGAACAAAAAAGAGCATGAAGCATCTCTGAAGCATGAAGTTGCAAACTCTGTAAAAATGTTGATCTGTAGAACCTCCATGGAAATAGAAGGCACGAACCATCAACCAACCAAAGAAGAATAGAACAACAAGTGAACCCCCCCCATAATGTTGAACAAGGAGAGGGGTGATAGGAACACTGAAATGCAATGCCAAAAACATATGCAAGAAGAAGAATCAGGAACACCAATAGTGCAATAGAAGTACAAGCACAGGATAAAGGGCGGTGTCACTGACACACTGCATGGGCTAATGTCGTGGAAGAAAAATTCACTTGACAAAGGTGGATGAGCACAAAATGGCAAAGCATCATGACCCCCCATGGCACTTTATAACTGAGTGTGAGTACAAACAAACACAAGGTGTACAAGATCCCAGATATGCAAAAGCAAGCACTTTATCTCAGTGCATTTACAAAAAAATGAATGTAATAGAATAGAAGCATACAATGCTCAGAAGTTAGAAAGAAGAGTGATCCAAAAGAACAGAAGAAGAGATTCCAGGACCTGTAGAATCCAAGTAATCTGCCAGAGTGTGAAAGTGCAAAACTTGAAGGAGAAAGAACCTGGAGCAAAATCTAGATAAAAGACCTCTGCAACTAAATAACTCATAGAACTAGCTTTCCAACGATATTTGGCAAGCCCAGAAAAGAGTCTGAATGTGCGAGATATGGCTCTCGGAAGGAAAAATAGAATATCTAGCTTTGACTGCCAAAACAGGCAACCAGACTATAGCAAAAATAAAAAAAACTTGTACCATTATCTCCATCTCAGAACCAGCTTTTCGATGCATTTTTTGGATCGAAAAAATACATCTGTATGCTCAAGTTATGGAAGAAAAATTGACAAGGCCTCCTCATGAAGAGCATATGCTAACAGTGAAACTTGGGCACAATAATCAAGGAAACAAATAGCACCACTGCAATCTACTCGAAAAATCATGCACTTTCAAAAAAAGAATCACCTCGATACGAGGTCGTATGAGAAAGTTATGATCCTCCGAAGTTTCCAAAATGAGAACTGTGCATAGTCACGACTGAGAATCTACAATTTTTGAAGAATTCATGCATGAAAATCATAAAACAACTCCACTAGTGGATAGAGCACAAAAAAATAGTCAAGTTCGTAACAAGAATCATCAAAATTGGAGTTCGTATGAGCAAGAACGAGACATTTGGAAACTGTATTCAAATCTGTGATTGCCAATGGAGAGGGGTATGGCTGTAGCTTTGCATGCTCGATTCTGCAAAATATACAGCTTGCATGCAAAATCTAAAAGATATCCAAATGGTTTTTTGGGGCTGCGAACAAAACCCAGAAAGCGTTTTTCTTGCTGATGAACAGAAAATGTTGTTGTAGTGTAAATCAAACGCCTTTAACAGTAAAAAATGGCTCCAAAAATCAGAAAACGGCCCCAGCAACCAAAATATGACATGCAAATGTTGGATCAGCTTTTTAAGTCTATCAATGGCATGTTGGAACCTGCAAAACTGATTGAAAACTCCAAATATGCAAGTTGGTTGTCAGATTTGAGATTGAGACCCCAGAGAAAAACTATTTTTGTCAAAACTTTTCTGATTCTCAGGATCATCCAAAGATGCAAGAGAAGAGCATACTCATTTTTCAAAAAACTACAATAAAGTTTATTCCCCCCCCCCCGAATCTGTCAAATAAGGAAACTAAAATCTACTCTTGCACATAGAAAAGCTCTAATACCATGTTAGAATCTGAAAAGATTAATAACCCAGAAAACTAGTGCAAAGAGTAAATATCTAAACTATGAATGCAAATGATACAAAATCAAAATAGCATCATAGAGTTAGTCTCCAAGAGAGTAATGCAAATGCTGGAAGCAAAATAGCATTAAGAGGATGCAAAAATAAGAGATACAAATACAAGCTAGGCAGCATGCTTATATAGGCTAGGAAGAGGGAGTAGGTGGCAACACCAACCAATGAGGAGCAACCATCTATCGGACTAAAGATAGCAAAGTATCTTCCCAAGATAGCTAATGGATGCTCACATGTAGGAAGGTGACACCTCACAACCATTCACCTAATAAGACATGCTTTATTAACCTAAGCGAGATTATTAAAAGTGTAAGAAAAACTTAGCAAAATAGGAAAAAATAAAAAACTACACTAACATTTATCCTGTGTTTCTTCCTTATCCTCTTCTTGTGCCACTACTGCTGGGGGTGTACTCACTGTCTCTACTGTTATACTTGTATCTACCCATGTTGTTGCACTCAGCTCTTGAAGTTCTTTTGTGACATCTTTTGGTGGTGATAGAGGTGGTAGAAATGAAAGTCCAATAATTTGAATGTTCTGAGGTGGTTCTTGTTGTGGCACCTCACCTTCCTTGATTTTATCTACTGACTTTTGGAGCTCATCTACACTGACCAATATGGGACTTGTACACAATTGTGCTTGAAGAATTGTTTGGTCAAGGATCTTAGTGAGATCCTCTACAGTTAATGGGTTGATGTTTTGACTTGTGCTTTCAGTAACATCCTTAATCTTTATTATTTCTATAGGTGTGATGGAAGAATGAGGAGGGCTAGGAGGTGGTAGTTGTGTGTCTTGCACACTTTGGCCTTGCTGCCCATCAGTACCCCTGTCTTCATTTTTTCCTTCCTCCTCTTCAACCTTTTTCTCTACTTTTGTCTTCTCTTCTCTCCTCTTTCTTCTCTCTTCTGGCTTAGCAGTAGCTTCTTCTTTGTATTCCTCTTCAAGGACATCTTCAGTTTTCTTATATAAATTCTTCCATGATCTTGTGGTTCTTTGTACAACTTCTTCAATTTTGTTTTGGAGAATGGAGAATGCCCTATAATTAGGTGTAAGCCTAGTGTTATGCCTTTTGACTACTTTAGTTCTCTGTTTCCTTGTCAAATCAGGTAGTATGCTTGTTAGGGTTGATTCTCTCATCTCCTTCTCCATTTTCAAACAAAAATGCCATTTGTCTTCTACAATTTTAGATAATTCTTTTGGCAATTGTCCATCTAGTTCAAGAGGTGTATACTTGAACTGTGCCATCATTGCATAGACTAATTCTTCTATCCTATTTTGTTCCTCTTTAGTGAACTTATTGAAGTCAATCTTTTTCATGTCACTTAAGTCTCCATTCCTAATCTTTTCACATAATGTATCAACTGAAGACTTAGGAGGATGGCTTACCTTTTTAGATTGATCTTCCTTATCAATATCAGGTTAAGCCACATATCTTTTTCTTTTCCTTGGCTCTTCATGTGCCTTCTTGGTTGCTTTCTTCTTTATGATAGCTTCCTCTTTGGATTTTTGTGTGGAGGCCCTTGTTGTAGCCCTGGTTGTTGGCTTCTTGGGTGTTGGCATGGCAACTTTCTTTGGTTTAGGCTAAGGAGCAGGAGGCGTCTTTGCCTTCCTTTTGATGATCTTGCCTTTGATGAGTGCTTCCTTGGCTTCTTCTTCCTCGACACTCTCATCTTTATCTTCACCTTGGCCTTGTGTCAATTCAAGTGGGCCTTGTGTCAATTCAAGTGGCCCTTGTTCTAGCTCATCTTCATCTTTCTCATCATTACCTTCCTCTTCATCATCACTAATCTCCTCTGCTTCTCCCACTGCACTTGTTTCTTCAACACCAAATTTCTTCTTCATCTTCTTCACCAGTGTTTCCTTCTTCTTCACTATTGTGGCTGTCTCAAGGTATGTTACCACCCTTGATCTGACAACATCATAGGTTCCAAATGCCTTTGTAGTTTTATCAATATCCTCTGCAAGTAGTGTTGTAATTGTTACTAAAGCTTGATCTACATCAAGCTCATATCCCAATGGTCTAAGCCATCTTACTCTTGGAATGATTGCTTGTATATAGGTGTAATCAATATCAACTAGAAAACATATGTCATTCTCATGTTTTTCTACCAGTGAAGTTGGTATCCTCATTCTCCTTTTCATTGAGCTTTTAAAATCATCAAAATATACAGTCATTTGATCATCAAAACTGTCTCCCATCTGTGTAATGTAATCATCAATTTGATCAACAATTGTTTTATTCTGATCCCAGTTGACTTTGCCAAATGAAGGGAATTCCTTCATCACATAAAAGAACATGCATACCAATACTGACCCAAATTTGCATTGTGCTCCCTTGGACTTTCTTATTGCTCCAAGATTTTCATTTATCTACTGCAACATGAGCTCTGCAAGGTCATAGGTGTGGTCTTTCTTTACAAGCTTATATGCCACATCCACTACTATGTAGGGTACTCTATTCAACCTACTAGATTGATAAAACTTATGTGATATGATCCTTACAAAAACATCTAGAAGGGGATCAGAAATGGTGTCTATGGTCAAGCCTCTATTGTTCCACTTTGCTCTTGTGTTTTTCTCAATGGTTTCCCTCTTTTCACTTCTAAGTGTCTTGGGCCGATCTAGGGTTGGAAAACCTGTGACCCTATGAACCATGTTCTTAGTAATTTTAACTAGTCCTTGCTCTAACCAGAATGATCCATCATGGATTTTGCTAAGTACTATATGTATCCACTCAGTTTTGAATATGATTGGAAAAACTAGGGCTTTGGTTAAACCCTTCTTCTCTACAATTGAAAATTCATCCTTCAATATTCCATCATCATGGAGTTTGTTGTAGGCATTGTAGATTTCTAGGTCTCCTATGACTCCAATCTTACAATTTTAACACTTACGCACATCTTGGACCATAACTTCTTTTTCTGGAATCATAGACAATGCACTTGCAGGATCATTTTTGTATGCTACCTCTGGTATGGGCCTAAACTCAGGTTGTTTAACCTCATTACTAACAAGTTGAATCTCATGGATTTCCTTTCCTTGGGTCAACTTTGAACTAGACACCATTTTGGTCGAACTAGGATTTGATGTTTAATGTAAACTTCACAAATTGTACAACTCGGCACCTGAAGGAAATACCTAGTTAAATGCTTGAGATCTCTTGGGTTGATGATGAATCGCTGCAAATCGCTGATTGAATGCTTGAAAATTGCTCAGTCGTTCTCATGGTAATTGCTCTTCATTTGAATGGCTCAAAATGAATCAATTTTCACCTTTAAGCGGCTAAAAATCCTTTCATTTAGTGCATTCTTGTACCTTCACCTATCACTCAACTTCCAAAGATTTTCAACTTGGCATCCACTCCATTTTACTCGGCAACCATTCTCACTCGGCATCTACTAACTTTGTTAATAACTCAGCTTCCACTAAACTTCTTGACTCGGCATCCAAAGTAGTTTCACTCGGCAACCAAAGACAGCTCGGCATCATCAGTCAAATTTTGTCTTGGCATCTTATCTCATGCAGATTTATACTTTGTAGTGATTCTTCTCTGTTTAGGGCTAATGTATGATACTTCCTTATATGTATCAGCCCCATAGGCTCATCTTGTAATTAGTTGGATGAGATATGATCACTTGACTTCTTGGGTGAAGTGACCCTTCCATTGGATGTACTTGGTCCATCTTTTTTCTGCCATGTCTTCTTCGTGTCTGTTCTAATGTGTTCCTCATCAACCTTTTCTTTGCCCTTATTTACTTCAGTCTTGGGTGCCTTGGCCTTTGTTGGACAATTCCTACTGACATGTCCAGTTTTCAAGCAACTGAAGCAATTATTTTGGTTCAACCATCTTTTATAGTTCCCCTTGAAATGTGTTTTGATGCAATTATGGGGTATGTGACCATACTCTTGACAATAATGACAACTTTATCTTGTATTGTAGTCCCAATTGTAATGGTGTACATAGTTGTCCCTCCTTACATGTTGATTTGGTGTCCACATAGGCTTTGATCTACACTCAAAGGCTCTATGTCCATACTTCTTGTAATTAGGGAAATGTCCATCAAATCTTTGTGTCCTTGTGACTTTAGACCTGCAGTCTTGTGTCATGTGACCTTGCATGTTGCACTTGTGACAGTAACCCTTGCTTTTGGGTGTGTTTGGCTGATTGATCCTTCTACTCCTGCAAACATTAGCAGTATGCCCCTTTTTATTATAGTAATGACAAGTGGATTTAGGATCCTTACCTTTGTCACTTCTTTACTCAGCACTCTCTGATGATTCACCAACTTTAGTGCTGGTGTATCCAAGTCCTGATGTATCATGGGTTGATCTTGGGGATTTCAGCAATAGTTCAAAGTACTTGATAGCTTCACTTGACTTGTTGAGATTCTATGATGTTTCTTTTTCTCTCTTCAATTCATTCTGTAGTTGTTCATTCTGCATCCTCAAAGTAGAGATCTCAATATCTTTCATATTGAGTTCATGATGAAGATTCATCAGTTGGCCAAGTGTATCCATCTGCATGTTTGAGATCCTTGTTAATTCAGTACATTTTTCTTCAAGTCTTTTTGCAAGATTTTTTTTGTCATCTTCCATCATGACTCTATCCTCAACTGCTCTTTTCTTTTGCTCAGTGATTTCACATAGCATCATGGCCTATGATTCATGCTCCATCTTAAGAGTTCTTATCTCTTCTACTTGAACTCTATTTTTCTCCATCAGTTATGCTATTTCTGCATCAAATTCTTTGGAATCTCCTTTGGCAAATACTTGTGTGGTGTCAATCTCCTTGTAGTGAATATCATTTTTGGCTATAGCTATTTCCTTCTTTCTTTTTAAGGATTTTATTAATTCCTCTCTAGCTTCCTCTACCTTGTGTAGAGCGAGATGCACATCTATCACCTGGTTCTCAATGATCTTCCCAAGTTTAAAGAATTCTATCTTTAGATCTTTTCCTCCAAGTTGTTAAGCTTATTCTTATGAGAATTTGGCTCTGATACCAATTGTTGGAATGTCTTAATGGGAAGAGTGCTTCTGAGGGGGGGCGGGGGGGGGGTGAATCAGAAGTATTGCCCTTTTCACTTGTTTTAAATCCTTAATAACATATAACTGAAATTAACGTGCATGCATATAAACATTAAACAATCATGAGAAGCAAACATGCATCACCACATAACACTTGAGATTTTGGTAACCCAGAAACCCTCTAGGAATAAGAAGGTAAAATTGGGGTGGGGATGACGCCCACAAAATTACTGCAGCAATTGATTTCAACCACTTCTGATGGTTTTCCCTGTTAAAGGCTTTACACACTGTCAAATGTGACCTATTGAAAGGATTTACAAACACTTTACATGAAGTGTCACCCTGTTAAAGGATTTACATAAGGTTGTTAAACCCACCTAACTCCATAGGATTTCCAAATTCCTAATACAATTGTGAGAGAGTATTAGAATAATACACCTAATCTAATGCAATCTCTGATGCTGATCTTAGGTACTTGATCTGCTCTTCTATCACTAATCTCTACTAGATCTGATCTGCTGATTGTCTTCCTTGTTCTGTTATGATCAACTAGATGTGTAAATGACATCCTTTCCACTAAATCTTTGACACCAATGTTCTGCAATGACCTTAATAACAGGCTCTGCTTTTCCTTCTTCTTTCAACTCTTGGTTGTTCAATGGCATCAAGACTCCCTTATAAGGATTAGTGGTTCATTATGCATCCTTGATTCAACTGTTCCCGCTCAAACCCTTGAAATTCACCCATTGGCTACATGTAGTCTCTAATTTTTTGATTGGATGCATGAGGATTGCATAGGTGGTTGGGAGGATTTGATCTTATTCTTTTATCCTATCATGAGTCATGCATAACTATTTCACATCATGGTTTGTGATTGCACAAACTTTCATGCTGATCCTGCATTGCTCGACACATGAAGTAATATTGATGCTCGGCACCATCTATTCTGGATTGCTCGACATCCACTGTGTTTCCTAGTTACTCGGCTCCTATAGAATTACTGTGTTACTCAGCACCTAATAACTTCCTGTGTTACTCGGCACATATGGTGAAAAATGGTTAAGTGTGTTGACACTCATTTGTCAATATTACTTATTTGATCAACAAGTCAATCTTAGCTATTTTCTTATGGATTTTGGATTTAGATATCCTCTTTTAAATTAGGTGTTTACCTCCTTTTGGGTGGAACCAATTTCTTTTGGGGAGTTAAACATGGCATTCTTTTGGTTTATCATTCTTTTTATGGTTACTATTCTTCTTACATTTATTTATGATGTTTATGCAAGTTTCTACCACTTTATGTTACTCATGTCTTTATATGCTTTTCTTGGGTATGTTCTTTTACAATTAACTAACACAAGGTTTTTGGATAAGAAATATTTTAAGACTTTCATTAGACTTCATGTGGCTTCCTCATCTATCTTTTAGATGGCATAGGAATTTAGTTAGTGATCCTCCTAATCCATATCATAATCCTATGCCCACTCTTCCTAATAATCAAACCTCTTCTATATTCCAACAAATCCAAGGTATGGTTCATTATCTTGATATTTCTTAGTTCTTAAGTGAATCATCTCCTCTACCACTTTCCCCTACCTCTCAACCTTATATTCACACCACTTCTCCTATAATTCCTCCCTACACTACATTTTATCATAATGTTTGTGACACCACATTCTCTCCTTCTACCCTTAGTCATACATATACTACAGGTTATAACATTATTACTCGATAGGTTTATAAGGGTTTAGGTCTTCGTATTATGAACAAGGTATTAAGAACCCTATTGGTCCTCCTACACAATGCAATAAGTGAGGACTTGGTCATCTATCTCCTTCTAATAATCATTCTTCTTCTTCTCCTACACCTTGACCCCCTTTACACCTTCTTCCAGTCCCACATTTTTCTCCTACTAACACTAGAGAAGCTTTGGACTTAAGGGTTTATTGTCACCTTTTGCAAGCTTCTACCTTACAATATCAACCATCAATTTCAAATGTTGTTGCTATTGCAAGCTTCTACTTTACAATATCAACCATCAATTTCAAATGTTGTTGCTATATTTGAATGTCTTGTTTGTTACATTAATGAACATTCTCTCTGTGATTGTATAGAATTTATTGTCTATATTCATGATAAAATTGAAAATGGTGAACTTTCTTACACAAAAGATATATATTCTCTTCTTTGTGAAAATACTTAGCATTTCTAATCCCTATTAGCACCACTCCTTGTTATTTTACATAATATGTTTAGGAGTTGTACAATAGGCCATTCTCCTTGTTCTCCTTCACTTGGGAGAAGGATCGTCTTTTCTTGGGATCTAACTTAGATATCCTTTTTTTTAAAGTCCATAATTTAGTATTAAAATAGTCTCATGTTATCCCTTGGTCATTTTATCCTTTTTGGCGCATATTCTTTTAATATACCAACATTGATTGATTTGGTTAAATTTTTATGTTCAACCTTCTTTTTGTATTATGCATATTATAAGGATCTCACTTAGATGGATGTTCTTATCTTTTCATATCTTGGATTCTAATGTTACTCATTTTGTAATCATTTTATAATCTACATCATACATGATATCTTCTCTAGCATCTTGTGATATTCATAGTAGATTATCCTATGATGTTTTTTATTTTATATCTCTATGGTATGACATTATTCTATAATATTTATGTTGGATCTAGGATGTTTTGTGCATATTTTTTTCCTATGACTCACCTTCATATCTCATGAGATATTGTGGAATAATCTTACTATATTTTCTTGCCTCGTGTTTAGGGGGAAATATATTTTGAACATTGTTTCTCTCTCTTTGTGTAAGAATCAAATTCCCTTAGTACAATGACATTTATTTATTATGTTACATTCTTTTCCTATAAGGAATAGTGTCTTGATCATGACTCTCTCTTATACATAAGAGGTTCATGTCCTTGATCTCCACCCTTTCTTTATTTCTGAACCTATGTTTCATAGTTAGAATTTACCTTTACTATGTGCTTTTAAGTTTGTCATCCTTCTTCCAAGGATCACTATTCCAGTTGGGCACAAGGGGTTGGATAGGTGCCTTCTTATTCTTCTTCCTCTCTCTATCTTGAAGTTGTATCTTTTTTCATGACACCCCTCTTGAAAGTAGATGTCTTGTCCTCAAAATATCTTCCTTTCAAGGGTCTCTTCTCATTAGTGACATATCCTTTCATAATTCATCTATTTACTTAGCTTTTAAGAGTTCATTCTCTTTGCTAAGTTTATGGTATATATTATCGTTAAGGGATATCTCCTTGTTGGTAGAAGTAGTTATTCTTGTTTCTCTTCCTTACTATGTCTATGGCTACATAGCCATGCTAAGTAGGGGGACATACATACACCCTCCTTAGATTTTGATAACAACCATGGGGTAGAAAATACAAGTTATGAGTATGGCTTGGAGTACTTTAACCTTGTTCTCTTGGTATGATTTCTAGGTCATACTCAAATTTATGCATTGTTGCTTCACCTCTTTTGCACACACAAGCACATATGTTAAATCTCATATATATGGGTAACACATTTACATTCGCTAAATCCTCAATGGGTATTGTTAAAGTTTTAGACAATTCAGATGCCTTTATCCTTTATATATGTGTGTTCATCATATATTAGATATAATTTATATATATAAGTTTATTATTATTTGAGAGAAATTTACATATATATTTATTTATTTATTTATATATATTTATATTTATATTTATGTATTTATATATTTGTGTGTGTGTGTGTGTGTAAACTTACATATATAAACTTACAACTTTCTTCTAAATGGAACCCAAATGGATGGATTCTACATGACTCAGTTATTACACGGTTTGATATATGTGTAGAATACCCACAAATAGAAATTTCCTCAATCAAGCTTGAGACCAAATTGAGCACTCTATCCATCTCTTTTAATGACAAATCTTGTTTTGAGAAAGGTATCTTATCATTATCCAATGGTAAATCAATATCATAGTAGGAAGAATTGGAATCTTCATCTTGATGACTTTCTAATTCAAAAATCTCACCAACCTCGGGATCTTCTACATTTCCATCACTTTTTACAACTTTATGGAGTTTTGGAAGTTCAAAATTTTTCACGTCCTCAAAATTTCTTGGCATATCCACACTTATTGAAACATCAACACTTGGAAGAATTACTTCATTGAATGGGAACAAAAACTCCTCTTGATCATCTTCATCATTTTGTCCTCTTGTAGATTTATCACATGATTCAAACACCATTGTACTAAACTACAATGGTTTTTCCTCCATGATTTGGGGAGGCTGATCTGAAACATCATTATGCCCATACCCATTTTCACTTGGACTCATACTTGTAATACCATTATTCTCATTGTTGATTTTACTGTAAAGGCCAAAATTTATGCTCTGATTTTGAGAATAATTGTTCTAGGCAGCAAGTTGTCTTGGATGATTGCCTTGATTTCTTGAAGAATTCAACATTTTTTTGATGAGTTCATTAGATAAATAGAGGTATTGTCTCCTTCATGGCCTTAAACTCTCTAGCCATATTGTTTTATGTTTCAGTGGATGCAGTTGCCTTCTACTCAAAGAAAGTAGTCTTTTGAGACCCTGAATATGTAATTGTTGGCATTAAAGTAGTAGTAACCTACTTCATGAATGCAATAGCCTCTTTGAAGACCTTTTCAATGGTATCAATATCTCTGGGTGAGATCCTTCTTAGAAAAATAGAAGTTAATGAATCCATTGTCTGAAGATAGATATGGATGGAAGCCACTTGTGGTACAGTGTATGGAAACTCCATCCTTTGATACATTCTATAGAAGTGATAATTAAACTGTGAAATAGTTTCATGGGGATCCCTCTTAATTTAGATGAACTAATGATGTAGGATAGCTAGATCAATATAGATCTTGAATTGTTCTATAAACTTGCTCTCAAAAGAGTTACAATCCCTTATTGATGTTAGTGGAAGATTGAGGTACCAATTGAATTCTGTTTCCCACAAACTGTAAGGAAAAAGGTGGCATACCATGTCCATATGTTGAATCTGGTTTCGATTACAAATTTCCTTGAAAATTTTAATATGATCTTCTACTATTCATGATTCTCCATAAATGAATCGTGCACAAAAATTTTCAAGATTTTTGGGCAAGTCATGCAAAGGACCAATTAGATTCAAAGGTGAACTTTGGGCATTGAAGAAAGACATGGAGCATAATGATGGGAATGCGGGAAGTAGAATGTAGAGCAGATGATGATTATGGAATATGTAATTCAAATGGGTAGAGTTCTTGGTATCTCTTTATCACTGTGATGCTTGTCAAGTTTTGTAGAAGAAGCACACTTTCTCAAAACAGTGCACCTGTACACTTGCTAAAAATTCACAAACTTGGATTTTTTTTTTTTTTTTGAACTTCTAAAAATTGTAGAATTTTCAAATAGCAACTTAGGTTTTTTGGGCTGAATGGTTTTTAGGCCCTCCTTCTAGCGCCACTTCTATTGAGCTGTCATTTTGCATGATGCTTAATGGTAGGAATCCATTTGAACTTCTCTCTTGAAAAGATGATCTGGGATCAACTCCAAGGTTTTGAGTGATCTTGCAACCTACTAGAATTTTCTCAATTGAAGATAAATGTATTTGTTTACAAGGAGGCCTTTGCTGTTTCGAACCAATTTTGGATCAACTAATCAATCTGCTTGTTGTTTCAAAATTAACCACAAAAGAGATTTTTTTTTTTGGTATTCTCTATTTTTTTTGGTATTAATTAAATCTAACACTACAACTATATGAATTCCTAATTTAACCAGGGGTTGGAAAAGCAAATAACAAAGATAAGGTAACAAGAAGTTTAAGCAAATAATATGAAAGGGAAATTCCTAGCGGACATAAGCCATAGAAACAACGCATCTACAAGTTAAGCCTTTGAAAAGATCAGTGGGTAACTAATGAAAATATAAGAAACACTTCCATAATTCCATTGGTGCAATCGTCAATGGAAATTCAGTAACCGTAAGATGTTCCACTTTTCATCAAATTGCAAGGCCACGGAAAGTGTGATCATGCTAGGCAAAAAGCTATGCAGGAACAATATGGTGATCTTTTCTCGAACTAAGTATGTCAACAAAATTTGTAAACCTATAGAAAACACCAGAATTAAAAGATTACACAACCAAAACAATGCAATAAAACAATTTGCTCAATTACACTTCAAGAACATACATCCACAAAATATAACACACTTAGGGAAGAATCACTACATTCCAAATGCGAGCACCAATAGCATATATTATTGCATCAAAATAATGGTGGCCTGGAATACATATTACATTCTTAAATTTATAAGAAATCTTCTCCTCAATTTGTGTTGAGAGTGAGAGATCTCTTTCTACAAACATATGCTTATAAACTAATAAAACAAATCTATTTATGTACAAACTGACTCTCTAACTAGTGCTTAGTAGGACTCCATCCATATTTATATCATTAATTGGATGCATGAGCCTTTACAAAGAATACATGAGAAAATAAGAAAGAGAGAGACATCAGTTGATGTAGGAGTGTCTAGAAGTGCCAAAAATAAAAGCTGCATCTTCACTAGGCGTCTGTCGGAGTTAAACTGTTGTTAGAATGTGTTTCCAATGCATGAAAAGCTCTAAATTTAGAACTAGCAATTAATTGTTGGCACACCTCTGAATTCTTCAAAATATTATAGAACACCATTGAAAAAGTGCACTTGTGCACTTGGTGCAATAGTGCACCTGCATGAAATTTGTGCAAGGTGCTCAATTTGCCAAAAAAATCAAATTTCTCAATTTTGAAAATGATTTCTAGGTTTTTCTCAAACAAGGTCTGGGAGCACTCTAGTGTACTTATTTTCCCCCTTTTGATGATTTATAGCCAAACACTTTCATACATTTGAACTCCTACTTCTTCTATCTGAAATTCCAAGGCACTCGTGTTGAATCTTATTATTAATAATTGCATAAGATGAGGAACATGTTCTGGTTCATGTGTCCAACCTCTGTATCTTTGATATTTTTCTTCTCTCCAACTACCCTATCCTTCCTAATGAGAGACTAGGTGATCCAGATTATCCAAAATGATCAAATGTTTGAAACTTTTTCACAAGATTTTCTAGGCATTTTTAACTGGCTTTTTCGGAGGTCTTCTGCTCAAAATTTCAAGTTGAAGCTTTCATTGGTCCCTAAAATTGGGTAGCTAAAGGCTTGCTATTTTAGGGACTGAAATTAGATTTTTAGTTCTTATTTCCAATAGTGTAAATAGTTTTGAATTCTAAGCTCTAGGTCAAAAGTTATGACCTTGACAAGTTAAGGATGCCCTTATATTTGCACAAAGAAGCAAACATTAGTCTAGAGAGTTGAAAATGCTTAATTAAGGCAAACCCTAATGATGACAAAAATACAACCTAGAAGCCTTGACTCTCAAAAAATGTTTTAAAACATCAAAAAAACTTAAATCTTACCCTAAAAAGAAAAAAAGAGCACACATGGGGCACCTTTGAGGTGCGCTAGATACACTTTATCCTTTGATTAAGTTTTATAAAATGGGATGCGCATTAGTGCACCTCATGGGGTGCATTGATACGCACCCTATTTTCTTCCTTGGCATAAAAAGGTGTGCATTTAGCACACCTCACGAGGTGCGCTAAACTCGCACCTTTTTATGCTTTTTATGTGAGGAATGGTCTATAGAGGGTGCACAGTAGCACACCTAGATAGGTGCACTACTACACACCAGCCTTAAGCTTTATATGTTTTTTTTTTCAAGTTTTAAAATGTTTTTAACATAGAAAAAGGTGCATAGTTGCGCACCTTTTAGGTGTTTTAACATTGTTTCTTTGAATGTGTAGGTAGGAGAAGGCAAGGCAAGGAGGCGAACCTCTTGGACCAGTTGTGCACTTCCAAGAGGAAAGTGCTTTCCCATGTAACTTAGTGCACTAATGCACTTGGTCAGGTGCTCTAGGTGCACTAGTGTGCATCCTTTTGTACCAAACAAAATGACTTTCTCTTCCAAAATCCTGGTTTCCAGAATCTAGGTTTTCAAGCAATGACCCAAATTAGCCAAAAAAGTTAGGCAAAACCCTAAAAAAAGACCCATACTCTAAACTAGGGATTTAGAAAACTAAAAAATAAAGTAGGGGGTCCCCATTTCTAGTTGAAATGGGGCATGCATTGTGAAACCACAACATGTAGACATTACAACTTGTCACAATACAGTCTTGGCTACTTTTCTTTGCTAGATAAGCTAATAAGACAAAAGAGACAAATTTAATGTATCTAGTTTTTCCATATGTCTAAAACTAGTAATTCAATATATATGTATAGAAGTACCAATAGTTATACAACCTCCTTGAGAGGATAAACCAAGGAATTAAAGAAGATTCAAAATACGATTTCAAGTATACATTCATAAGTTTAATCTCAATGAGCTATCTAATAGTGACCCTATGATATACAAATACACAAAGAATGTCTTACATTGATACTCCCAATTAGAGTGTGTCTATATCTCTGATATGCTAGAGGTTTGATGGAAACTATTATTTGTCAAGCATAGTACAAAGGTTTAATTTAATAGCCAGTAATTTCTTCTTACTACAACATATCCGATTAGATACATTATTTTTTTGGTTAAATGCTCAAGCATATGCCTAGTCTATCAATCCTATATACATATCATAGTTAGGCATTGTTTTCTACAATGAGGAGACCTAATGCATTGTTATAAACAATTGTCATGGATTTCCATTTATATTGAAAGGATGCTCTGAGTATAGCAAGGTTTTTGGATAAAACAAATAGCACAAAATAATGGAATACTAAGTGTGTGACATTATCATATCCCAAATTCAATCTCATTTTTTTCCAAATATAGCCAATACCTCAACTTGGGATAAAGTAGTGGTGTGGTTGCTTATCTCAGAGTGTAGGGGTACAAAATGAAAGCATTGTTAAATAAGTTAACCCAAAGCTCAACCACTCACCATACTTTTTGATGACATACATTTAGACTTGCCATGGTTTATTAGATTTACAGTTCTCTAGATATCATGCTCGAAGTAAAGACAAGAATTGTTTCCATTTGGTGCCTACAAAAGTTTTATAGGAGAGGTCTAATGTTGTTTTAGCAAGGTTTGAGTTTAGCTACTCCCTTCTATAAATTTTGCAACCCATTATGTGTTTTTATGCCTTCCACTGGCATGGTAATTAGCAACACTTAATGTAATACTCAATACAACCCAATACACAATCTCAATGCCGACTAACCTATGGTTATGAAAAATCCAAGTTTTGTAATAAAATTAAATAATTTGGTTGCATCCAACTAAATTCTTAAACCATGATTTGTATGCACAGTTCAAGATTCACAATGGGTGAAATGATAGGTGGCTTCAACTACTTAAATGGTGCACACACATAGGTCCAAAAATATAGTACAACAACAAGACTAGGAAAACAAGTAAAATATATCATGGCATGTAAAATTTTCTATCATTCTTTCAAGTTACTCAACTTTTTATCAAACACTACATTCCTCAAGTTTGCATAAAAGAAAAATACAGAGTAAAGAACCTAGTACTATGGGGGAACCAATCATTCAACACAAGAAGATAAGACAATGATTTCCAACCTAATTGATGTTGCTAAAGATTCAATGATAAAATGATCTACATCTAAACTATGAATGCACAAGTGATTTTCATTCCCAAAGGATACATGATTTCATTGAAACAAGATATGGAAAGAATTTGTTCAATCTAAAGAGAACCTAGTTTGGTGTTGAAGATAATTGCTAAATTCCTCACTCGTTTCTTTCCTTCCTTCCTATCTCTTACACCATGTCCCCATCCTACTACTTAAATTAATTTTCTGCTTAAATTTAAGCAATCAAGTGTTCCCATGCAAAATTAAAAAATTGTAGGAAAAGGAAAGTTTAGAATCTTTTTCCTACTTGTGCAAAGCGACTATTTTTTAGCAAACAAAAATAAACTATGGAAAAAGAGGGGGGGCTAGAAATAAGTAATGACTTCTTATTGTAAAAAGTGATACATGTCTTCACCACATTTTTTTCATACCCTTTTTATTTGGCTATATTTTAGTTTTAATAATTATTTGCAAAAGAAATTGATTAAATTTTGATTTAAAAATAACATTTAGAAAATCACTTAAAATTATGCAATAAATATTATGATCCATAGGGCCACTAGCTCCACAAATTATGCCATAAAACAATGAACAATTGTTGCTAGCAAAAATAAGCTAAGCAGTGGCATGGGGACATGCTCTTACTCATGATTTCCAATTGCCTCCCATCCTCTAAGTGTTGTCTCCCCTAGACTAGTAATGGTTTTGTTATTAATAATGAAAATTAAACCATAATATACCCAATACCCTACTTTCTAGCTGATCAAATTGAAGTAATAGTTGATCTTAACTAACTATGCTATTAATGAAAGCGATAAATTTATTAATTTAATCAATTTCCCCAATGATATCTGTGTGGCAGTAAGTTTTTCCATTTTACACAGGTTATGTAAATATGGGTTGTGGTGGATGTTGTATCTGATGGTGGACTTCAACTTGGATTTATCAACTCACTACCCCAAGTGAATTGCATACAAGTCAATGAAAGAGGAAGAAAATAAGGCAAGCCAATATGATTGTCGACATATAAAAATAGACTTATAGAAATGGGAAGAGTCTTGGGAATGAACAATTAAATGGTCCAGGATTGGTGCAGATCAAACATTGGCAACAATGACATGATCGTCCATCGTGGAGATGGTGACACTAACTAGATGGTGACACTAACTCAGATACATAAGTGTTGGTGTAAATATGTATTTACTATTTACATTTACTTAACTTTACTTAGGTTAATGCATTATTTTATTATTTTATTTTGTGAGACACTTAGGAGTTTGTGTACCTTTTTCAGTTGTCATGTTGACAACATAAAAGTACGCAACTCTATTTCAGCACATGTTTTCTACAACATTGATTTGTGTGTTACACCCTTGTAGGCTTATCCTCTCATCATCGCACTTACTTCTGTGCTTACTGAAGAATAACCCATATCTAGTGGACATGTGACTGGTTGTGTGACTTATCATGTAGCTTATTCTGAGGCATTCTAGATGTATCTTAGAGGCCTTTATATACAAGCACTCCTATTGTACTCTAAAATGCATATTGAATGAATATATCGTCATTCTGATTATACTCTCTATTTCTGGTCTATAGTTATGCTCGTGTTTGAGTTCTTAGTTCCTGGGTGAATTTTTCCCTAAGGAAAATTCTTACATGGTATTAGAGCTTGGAGATTTTCTCATCACATAGTCATTCGAGACCATTATTGCTTCAGCACCTTGGCCTGAATTCGAAGTACTACAAAAATTGGGAGCGTCTAGAGCTAGATCTGACCTCACCACTACATCTGGAACATTAATTTGATGAAGATCAACTATAAACTTGGCTACCTTAGCCCATAGTCGACCATGAGGCAAAAAAAATTTGCAAATCGGCACCTGAAGGCCCTAATTTGCAATTCGAGTATGGTCATTTGCAAATCTATTTGATTAATTTTTTGGATCTGTTATTTAATTCTCTACATTATTTTTTACCAATATTATTTTGTAAAAAAATATTGCCCTCCAGGCAAGTAGCAAAGAAATTTTTTGCAGGTACCGGGCTATTAGATCCTAACCCTGTGTAGAAGATTATTCTTCTATTTTAGTTCAGTAGGCTTCATATTAATTCAGCCTTAGACCAGCGGATCATACCATAAATTTGACATCCACCACTGACTATAGAATATTCTCAAAAAATCAGATGCTTACAACCCCGACGAGCAGTCAACATACCATAGGCGAGCATTTGTTACCATTCACTTATGGATTTGAATTTTTAAACTATTGCAGTCTTCAACTTCTAATTGATGTGGGACTATTGTTTGTCCCACCACCACCCACAAAACCCATAATCTGACATCTTGACCACAAAACTTTCATTATTGGCAAAGGTTACTTTCTGGCACAGCCTGTTCACTTTTCGGCCCATCTCCAGCACACAATCACTATCCACTATCAGCCGAGTCTCTCTGCACACTGCCAACAACTCTGCATAAACCTGTGACTGCCATGTTTAAAACTTTTTGGTTGTGATTTCAAACTCCCAACATGTGAAACAGTCTCCATCCCATGAAGTTTGGTTTTTGGCACCACACGATGACTTCCAATGACTTCTCTAGCACACACATGTTCTAGCACCATGCAAACACGTAGACACAGGCCCTCGCCATGTAAGCAGCCTTTTCTCTATCCATAGCCTTCTTGCAATGTGCCATGTGTATAGACAGACATGTCAAACTGTAACGTAGACTTCTTTTGTACAACCACATAGACTGCCACATGTTTTTGATCTATACTATGCCACATTAGCATTCGTATAGGCATACAGCTGACATCATATGCCACGTCACCAGGCCGCTGATTTTTTGTTGATGTCAGCATTTCACTAGGTTAAATTTGGCAGTCATCTGATTGTCATTCCTAGCCATTTTTTAACTATTATGATGGATGTTTATCCGTCAAATTTAAGCTAGCAGTTTTCCTACTAGACCCCTCTCCAGATTGCTTTTTGATTTGGTAGCCCAACTTCATGAGGCCATAACTCGGACATTCAGACTCTGATTTAAGTGCATTTTTAATTGAAATTGGGTAAAATTTTCTAAAATTTCTAGTGGTGGTATTCTGTTCTGGTTTTGGTGCAAGGAGTTTCCAAAAATTGTATTTTTTGGCAATTATACCTGCTTAATCCTACAATTTGCAACTTCAAACACTCTGTACAGGTTCATCTAATCACCTTTTTAGGTTTTTTTTTTTTTTAAGTGCATTATTTTTCATCTACTTTCTAGATCTATAGTCAGATTCTAGGGTTGTATGAACAAAATTCTCACTTTTAGAACTAGGGCTTTTTCTACATTGTAAAGCTTTGATTACTTTTCAAAATTGTTGTACATCTGAGCTACAGTGCTTAGTGACAAATTTGGGCCTCAAAAGGCAATTGTAAAAGCAAAAGCAAAAATTCCACTTTGTACATTTTGACAAGTGGCCCATTGTACATGCACTACTTGTAAAGTGCCAAAGGCATCTTTTTTGGGGGGGTCTTTTGATTGAGTGAAAGGGGGGTGTGTACTGTGTTTTTTGTGTCTCTCTTTTGTGCTCTTTTCATTTTTGCATCATGGTTTCATTTAAATGTCCACCTCTAACTTCACACAATTATTCTACATGGAAAGATATTGCGTGGAGTAGATTAATGGAAAAAGGTTATAGTCTTTATGTTGATGGTACAATTACCAAACCTACTAATGCTAAAGAACTCATTGAATAGAAAAAAAAAGACCAACAGGCTTTAGGAATTATTAGGATTTGTGTACATAGATCTCTTCTTCCACATTATCAGTTTTCCAATATCCAAATTAGCTTGGGATAAACTTGAATCATTGTATGGTAAGGTGGATGAGGAAAAGGGATTTCAAATTGAGGATGATCTACTTCTATTAGATCCAAAGAACTTTGACACAATTCAAGATTACATCAACAAAGCCAATGAGTATAGGGCACTACTTAAAGATTGTGGAAATCCCATGAAGGATGACAAGTTGATTCATCACATCCTGAAGAGGCTACCTTCAGAGTATGCTTCATTTGTTTTGAGTTTTAATACTCATAGGTTGACCATGGGAACTGTTTACCAGAAGCCTACATTTGATGCATTTGTAGAGATGTTGATTGTTTAACAATCTCACTTGATGGATTTAAGACTTTTCACGACATCAAAGACCAAAGCCTTGGTGGCTAGTGATGAGCACCAATCAAGTCAAGGAGGGAAAATCTCTAGCAACAACAACAAGAAGCGATGGAAGCAAAAATCACAATCCTCCACACAAAAATCCTCCACACAGTAAGGTAATTCTTCTTCCACTAAGAAGGGAAGTAATGAAAAGAAGGACAAACTTTTTTGTGCATATTGCAAAAATCCAAATCATGACGAGCATCATTGCAAAACTAAAAGAATCAATGAGTTGGAAAACCTACTCAGGAAGAACAAGATTCAAGTGCCATGTACTTCCAAGGATTCAACTCCAACCTCTTTGAAGGGAAAAGGCCAATCACTTATGGTAAATGCAAGTTCTTCTTCGAAATGGATACTAGAATCAAGTGCCTCCTACCATATGTGTTCTTCAAAGGGAGACTTTTCTTCATTGAAGTAATCAAAGGTACCACACATCTTTGTGGGAGATGATGCTAAAATGGAAGTTGAAGGAAAAGGACATGTGGAAATGGACAATGGGGAATTCAAATATGTTCTCTACATTCCAAATCTTAGCTCTAATCTCCTCTTAGTTTACCAAATCACTCACCTTGGAGATGGTCATAAAGTTGAGTTGCTTCCAGATTCAGTGATGGTGCACAGTCTTAGAGATGATTCATTGGTTGCAGTGGGGAAAGTCATTGATGACAAGAGGCTTTATTCCTTCTCCCATTTTGTGCCTAAGTCTCCTTCACAAGCTTTGTTGGCTCACTCTACTTTTAGCATCAACTTATGGCATGAGCGGTTTGGACATCTTGCATTTTTCCATCTTCAGCAACTTTGCTCAAAACACATAGTCAAAGGTCTACCTAACATTAACTTTTCTAAGGGTGAGTGTTCATCATGTTTAGTGGATATGCATTTCGAGGAGAAGTATGATAAAGGGAAGTCTTCAAGAGCACCAGTTGTTCTTCAGTTGGTTTGCATGGTTTTAGCAGGACCTTTTACAGTGACATCAATCGGCTAAGGTCGCTACATCCTTACTTTTGTTGATGACTTTTCAAGATTCACATGGATCTACTTCCTTCATCACAAGAATGAAATGGTTCATAAGCTTCAAGACTTCAAGACTAATTTTGAACACAAATCCAAGAAAACCATCAAGATTCTACGGGTGGACAATGAGAACAGATATGTGGACAGAAGACTTAAAGACTTTTGCAAACGAGGGAATTGATCTTCAGAACCCACCAGCATTCAATCCACACAAGATAGATGTTGCAACACTGAGGATGAGGACTCCCAAATCCATGGAAATTTGCATGATAAAAGCCAAGTATCTCGATCCAACACTTGAAGTTGAAGCCATAAGTAGTACTACTCAGATACTTAGCAAGTCTCCTCATAATGCCTTAGATGGTAAGACTCCTTTTGAGGCATGGTATGGCAGAAAACCAGTTGTGAGTCACTTCAGAATCTTCAATTGTCCAACATGGGCAAACATATCTTCTAGGGGATGCAAGGCACTAGCACCTAGGCCTTGTATTTTCATCAGATATGAAGACAATGTTAAGGCTTACAGACTAATGGATCCAAAGACTCATGAGTTTTTTTGTGGAGAAGGATGTTTACTTTGAGGAAAGTTTAGCCATCTTATCCTCTACTCCTCTCTACACTTCATACACTGTAGAAATTGATTGTGACACCAGTGATAGTGCTTCAGTAGATTTAGACACTTGGGATTCTATCAACAGTTGTAGTGCTCATCAGTATAGTCCACATGCTTATATTGCCACAGTGAAAGGTCCAACACAGCATGGTACATCTCATCTTTCAACTCTAGCTCCAGTTGATGACTACATGGCAGACATTCCAGGTTTGTTCGTGGAGTCACACACCACAGATTTGGGAGATAGCCTTGATGATTTACATCTTCTCTTTGATGAAGATGATCCTTCTATAGTTGTTTTGAGGGTTCACTCTAACCCTCATGTCCATTCTCTACATGATCAATCTTTACAAGTTGATATGATTATGGATCCTTATGTACAAAAGTTGTCGGAGGTCTCTTTATTAGTTGAGGAGATAGATGGTTCTTTGGAACAGGTTCAATAGAGATCCTTGCCAGATCTGCATTCATTTTTTTCAGCATAGTTGGAAGGGGCGAACATTAGTATCAACATAGGGATACTTGAGTAGGCTTTAGGGCCACCATACATCTTCAGGATTGCACCTTTTCCATTATTTCTTCCAAAGGGGAGGAACATCAATCTACACTCTTGGACCAGCTTCTTCATTAGAGCAGCAGTCACTGGTTGGCACTCTTCATTTGCGGGGGGGAGGGGGGAACTACCTTGTCTCTATTCCTCTTCTTTCTTATGGGGGGGACTTTTTCCTCTTATGAGATCTTGTTCTTCTCATTCTTCACTATTGTGTATATTGGATGTATGTCATAATGGGGGGGTCTTGATTACTCCATCCATCCATGCATCCCTTTTTATCTCTCTTTTTGGGGGAGGGTTTTTCCCATGAGGTTTTCCCTCTTTCTCTACTTTATGAGAGATTGCATTTCATTATGTACATGGGTACCTAACTTGGCCTAGTAGCTGGGACCCATCTTACATTTCATCCTAGTTTTCGTAAGCTTAAGGGCATTCCCCTAAGTTACACTTAAGGGGGGGTGTTGGTGTAAATACATATCTACTATTTACACTTAATTAAGTTTACTTAGGTTAATGCATTATTTTATTATATTGCATTATTTTGTTATTTTATTTTGTGAGACACTTAGGAGTTTGTGTACCTTTTTGAGTTGTCATGTTGACAACACAGAAGTATGCAACTCTATTTCAGCACATATTGTCTACAACACCGATTTGTATATTACACCCTTGTAAGCATATCCTCTCATCATTGCACTTACTTCCGTGCTTAATGGAGGATAACCCATATATGGTGGACATGTGCCTAGTTGTATGACTTATCATGTAGCTAATTCTAAGGCATTCTAGATGTATCTCAGAGGCCTTTATATATAGGCACTCCTAGTGTACTCTAAAATGAATATTGAATGAATATATTGTCATTCTGATCATACTCTCTCTTTTTGGTCTACAATTGTGCTTGTGTTTGAGTTCTTAGTTCCTAGGTGAATTTTTCCCTAAGGAAAATTCTTACAATAAGCTTGCAAAGGATGTGGTGGCGAGTGTATCATAATACACCAAACATGGCGAAAAGAGCTTCTAGTCATTGATCTGCTTGAATATACAGCCTCCCATGAATTAATATGGATGATTGTGATGTGGGTTGGCCAATGTATGATGGTGTAAACATGATTAACAAAAAGGGTCATGCAGTTTGCATTTTGATTGTTTTCACACCACAATATATTGAAAATTGGTCCATTTAGGTTTGGACCAAATCAGACATACTATGTTATAATATGTCAAGTGTTGGAGAAGATGCAGAGAGAAAGTGAAATACAACACATCATAAAAAGGAAAGATAATAAAATGGTTCACCTTCAACACCAGAAACTATCATGGAGAGGATAATACAGAAAAATATATATGCAAATTCATATCATTAAAGTAATGATGATGGGCTAATAAAAACCATTGCATTAAGAAAGAAAAAGAAAATAATATAGGAAATGTTGTGTCTAAGGGTTATGTATTAACCAACTTATATAATATGAAGGTTAATGAACAACAAGGTGAACATGTAGGCTGAACATGTAAGGCTACATGTAGATATTGATCTGCTAATCCAACAAACCAATGACTCACTACACATATACATCGTACAAACAAAGGAAAATGATGTAAATGTAGTTACTACACATAAACAGACCAACCAAGTGTGGTTGCCAAGCAAGGCCAATGCAAACACAAATAATAAATGAATCAATTTATTTAAAAACTTCCATGGAAGATAAGGACTATGTGATCTTACAAACATTTCATGGGTCACGTCGCTTGTGGGGCCCAAGTCAAACATTTATTTGTGCCTAAGATGTCAAACATTAATTTAAATCATAAAAGTTGATTTGTGTATCCAATTCATAGCATTGGAATATGTTTGAGGAGTCAAACATTAATTTAAATCATAAAAGTTGATTTGTGTATCCAATTCATAAAGGTCGTGCCCCACTAATCAAAGTTGTGTGAGCAGTAGTTGTTAAGGAAGGTATGAATGATTATTTATGAATAACTTATTAAGATTGGGGAACATACTCTAAGATATAATGAGGTTAGTTCATAATTATTATTTTGATTTATTACATTTGAGTATATAAGATGCAGAATTATTGAATACATAAAAAGTGAGAGTTATCTTGTGA
The DNA here is from genome assembly GCA_028749045.1 of Cupressus sempervirens. Classification (NCBI taxonomy): domain Eukaryota; kingdom Viridiplantae; phylum Streptophyta; class Pinopsida; order Cupressales; family Cupressaceae; genus Cupressus; species Cupressus sempervirens. The sequence goes on from CM053793.1 coordinate 552,235,240, forward strand.
TGTTATGTGTGTGTGTACACACACACACACACATATATACATATATTTATTATTAAATTAATAACGTTAAAACTCTAAGTATTGTATCCCTAATGTAATAAACCTCTCTTGTATTTATTGTATTTCTATACATACGAGCTATGTGCTTTGATTTTTTCCTCCGAAAATGTTATTGCGGGAATAATAGGGAGATTGAGACTTAGAGGGTGATATTTTAGGAAACCTTGAAAGAGAGGGAGCAGATAGATGATATGATTTAGTCAACCTTTGGTAATCTTGATCATATTTATTAAGAGGGAATAAACCATTTTGAGATGGATTCCTCAATGATCAGGAAATTATATCAGACAAGAGGATTGTGATTAAGGAATATTCTTCGTGACTATGTGATTTTAATGGGCCTACCTCAATTGTATTAGACAAGAGGATTGTGATTAAGGAATATTCCTTGTGACTATGTGATTTTAATAGGCCTACCTCCTATGTACATTATGAGGAGGTGACGACTTCCAAATGATGTCACTTGTATTTGCAGAATTTTTTGTAAGGTGATGATCTTACAATAGCTTATATCATGAAATTAACCCATTTGAGTACTTGGTGAAGATCATTGATATTCTAGGAGGCCAATACTCTTGATATCAGATGTGATATCAAAACCTTATTAGTACTTGGTGGATATTGAATGTCAATATTCTGGAAGACCGAGACTTGTGGTAGCAAATGCGATATCAATATGATGGATATCTTTCGATCAAAGAGATCCTTAAAAAAATTTCATTCCTAATATTACCAATGGTGTAGTATATGTCTTGTGTTTATCCTCCCTAGCTAAGAGGGAGTGTTGATGTGTGGCAGCTTTAGTTGGCTAAACTCCATTTTATACATTTTGACTAAGTGATGATATTATGCATCTTGTGAGACTTGCAACTTAGTGCTTAGATGTCATTAAATTGACTATCTTTGAGTTGTTTGTATAGATGCATATCGGTTATGAAGTAAGTATGCATTTTGTGAGACTAACAACTAAGAGCTTAGATATCATCATTTTGATTATCTTTGGGTAGTTTGTATAAATACATACTAGGTATTTTAATAACTAAGAGCTTAGATGTCACCTTATTGGTCATTTTTGGGTTATTCAAAATATTGATCATCCTTTACCTTTGATTATCAAAATGTATTTATCCTTTTAACTAAGAGGTAGTGTTAAAGTTTTAGTCAATTCGGATGCCTTTAACCTTTATATATGTGTGTTCATTATATATTAGATATAATTTAAATATGTAAGTTTATTATTATTTGAGAGAAATTAATATAATTATATATATATATATATATGCATACATATATAAATGAATAAATGAATATATTAGATTAATATTAAGTATCTGATTATTGAATAGACATGTTTCATGAAGGGAAGTGTCTATTCATGTCCTATGCTCACTATAAATGCAAGAGGACATTTCATTTGAAAAAATACATACCACTATATATGGAAATGCCATTACATTTGCAACATCAATCTCCAGAATTTTTCAGGTATTAGTGATACTTCTCCATCTTGAGGAAGCTCACCCTTTTACCTTTTTCTTTTTTTTGTTTTTTGCTAAATCCTGAATTATTATTACTAATGCTTCTCCATCCCAAGTAAATGCATGTACACTCTATGTTGATACTAGAAAATTGATCCATGGGTGGACACACAAACACATGCATGCAAAAGCAACCAATGGACACACGTGATTGACTACCAAGCACATAGTAGGGATTCACCAACTGGGTTTAATGATGGAGAAAGCAATGAAGCTGATACTTCTCGAGCTTTGATCACTCTAGTCTAGTTGATCCTAGTGCAACTTCCCCATGAACACCCAACTATCCCTCCGAGGTAGGCTATGGTCAACCACTGTGATTCATAGTAAGGTGTACAAACCTTACTAGGCTATATAGCCACTCTCTTTTCCTCTTAGTGCTTTCATGTTGGTGGTATAGAATCATGAGCGAAGTAGTTCTTTGTGGTGCTCTTGCCTTTCCTATGTGATCTCTTATGCTTTTGTAATATCCTTCCAAATATGATATTAGTGGACTAGATGTTTCCTTAGCCAAGATCTCTTTCACTAGTTGATTTGGGCTTTAGTACTAACCCCTTGTGTGTCTTTTGGACTTTGCTTTCCTTTTCTTCCCACTTTTAATTTCTTTATCTTTCTTTTCCTTTATTTTCATGCTCTTATGCAAGGGAATGGAGTTAGGATCCTAGGTTTGGGGGCTTATATCCTTAAGCTTAGTGATTTTCTACCTTGCTATGACATTGTCTTTCTTCTCTCCTTCCTTTACCGAGAGTATGACTTGCCTCATACTTTCACTAAAACAAGGGCTAAATGTCCATCTTAAAATTGACACACTTCATTTTGAGACCTTTTATCCCTCCTTAGTGTGGTCTTGGTCTCTTTTTCTCCTTCTTCCTTCTATCTCATGCTTCTTCTTCATCTCTTGCCTTTTGATATGGTCTTTTAAGTAATGCTTTGCCACCTTTTTGGTCATAGCTCCTAATAGGCCTGACATCTTTTAGTTTCATTTGCACATCCTTTTGAGCCTTCGTGAGGCATGATCTCTCCCTTTTGTAGGACTCGATTGACCTAGGTTGGCCTATTCTAGGTCAAGGTCAACCAAGTCAACCTTGTCCCAAGTTATTGCAAGGTTCGAGGCTCAAAAGACCTTGAGTTTTCTAATTGATTTATTTTGTTCCCCAGTTAGCCTATATTATTTTCCCACCTTAAAATTAGTATATAAGGAGGCTTGGGGGCTTCATTTTACATTATTCATTCATAAGAATTCCATAGGGATTCAACAAATCAAGACATTCTTCCATCAATCTTCTTCCTTTAAGGTGGTAGTGGAGTTTGGCTCTAAGGAGAAGAACATCATTCCAATTGAGTAAAGTCTTCTATTATTCATCATGAAATGTCACATACATGAGGTTTTGGCTTTTTTTATCTCTTTGTGGTTTCTTTGAGTCAATGCTATCACACTTACATACTTGATCACATATCAAATACAATTTTATATATGAAGTAATTGTATCTCTCATTTGATATTATTCAAATATACTAGATAAAAGCATTTCCTTTATTAATAACATTTAAATTCAAGGTTTATTCCTCAACCTAGGGCTTAACCAAGGTAATTCCATGTTAGAGTAAATAATTAATTATTTATTAATTATTTATTCTATTACTTAAGCTTACTTAGGTAAATGCATTTATTTAATATTTTGTATTTAATGCATGTTGTGGTTAGTTGTTGACAACACAGGAGTTTGTTCCCTTCTAGCATGTTCCACCTTTTGTGGATGTGTGTTGGGTTGTCATCCTTATCTTCTACCACCTTCTAGCTTGTTCTACAAGCTTCCATGAGCTCTTTATATTTGGGCTCCCTCATTGTATTTTCAGATTATCAATTCTTGCATATTGTAAATACATTTTTTCTTGTGTTTCAATATCTTGTGGTCTCTCATGTTTGTTTAGGGTTTTTCCCTTGCTCCATGCTCTTCCTCTCCTTGGCTTCTCTTTGATAGGTTTTGCATGTAGGTGATCTTGGGCGTCTTTGGAGTTGGCTTTCATCAATTCCAACATTTCATACCCAAAAAATAACAAAAACCCTCAGTTTCTATTTGTAGGATCAGGATAGTAGGATTTTGCAAGCAGGTCTAGAAATTACTCCTCAAGAGCTTTCTAAAGAAGTTGGTTTGATTTTGTTATAGTGCCTCTAGTAGATGTCAACCTCATAGGAATGTGATTGGTCAGGTTGACCTTGACCTTCTTTTTTTTTTGAAAGAACGATTTCTAGGTTTCATCTCTTTTGTCATTTTATTTGGAGATTTGCAATCATATATTCAGAAAAAGGATTGAATCCATGATTTTTAGAGCTAAAATACATCTTCTACTACATGTTTGAAGGTGAGTCTTTCATATTTTATTTTCTTATGTATCTTTATCTCAAATCTATATCTTAATTAGGATGTTTGTGTAGACTAAGCATCTAGTTATACATTATTTAATCAATTAGTTCAATTTTGCATACACATTATCCTATAAGGGCCAAATAGTGCATTTCCTTATATTGCACTCTCCTTTAGAATTGGCATGCTTTCTCTTTTTGGACTTTCTAATCAAATTTGAATAAAGAAAAAAAAATCATATTTGGGGATTATCTCTTTCCCTTTACCCTATATCCTTTTAAATGTTTTTGTGGTGTAAAGTGGAGGTCTACATCTTATTAAAGCATATCCCTTTTCACTTTAAATAAAGGGGATAGGAAAGAAAGTGGAGTGAAGGATCTATCTTCGATGTGTTTATAAGGGAGAAGTATTTTAGAAGAATGATCAACATTATCCTTCAAAATCTCACCCTTTGGAGGGATATTCTTTAAAGGAACTCTAATGGACTCTTCTTGAGATAAAATGTTCTCATAGGTAGGATTAGTTTTAGGAGGGACAATATTATGTGTATGAAGGGAATTAAGGACTTAACCATTTTTATATGTATGAAGGGAAAAATTATGAAATTTTTGAAATAAACTTGAAGATAAAATAGAAAATGATGATAACAACCCCATGAAAAATGCTTAAAATGATATAATTTGTTTTTGAAATATGTAAGAATGCAATAACTATAGCTATAGTAAATCTAAATCCACAAAATTTAGAAATGAAATATGTACAAAATAGATCTTGACTTGAAATTCAAAGGAGATCTCTCTACCAAATGAGTGGTTATAAAGCATAAATGAGTGGGGTTCACCAAAATATATGTGAACAATAACCATCCAACTACCAAATCAAAAGATATAAAGTATGAAAGAAACAAGTTCACCAATATGAACATGAACCAATTCATGCCATAAGCATTTAACTACCATACAAAAATATATAAAGTGTAAAAGTGGCATGTTCACCAAAATGTAACATGAAAATATTGGGGGCATAATAATATGTATGGTTGATTAAGATGTGTATATGGATCCCCCAATTTTATACGTACACTGGGGAAGGATAAAGAAGGAACTCCAAGCATAACCATCCAAAGGGCCCAAATTAGATTAGCCCAACCCAAAATGGACTTTAGAGGTACCAATGATAACTCCAAGTCCTTTAAAATGTGTGTACTCAAAGGATATATTTCTAATGTTCATTATTTCCCTTTATTTCCATGTATTGATTTGATTTGAATATATGTTTAGTTAATTGATTTAATGAAAGTATAATGAATTATTAAAATATTAGTAATGTTGAAGTATATATGATAGCTAATAACATGAGAAGATCATATTTGATACATAAAATTAAGTGCTACAAAATGAAAAATGAGGAATAAAACTTACCTTGAGGTCCAGTAGAGGATGCCCCTTTGGATATGAAAATCATCTATTAGACTATAACAAAAATAAGAAACAAGTGGAATTTGAGATAGAAAAACTAAGATCTATGATCTTGAAACTGTGGAAGCTCCAAGTGAGGGGTAACCTAAGGTAAGGGATAGCTTGGTCTAGGATTTAACATTAAAATGAGAAAACATGTAAAGATAAGATAATTGTAAATATTCACCTTACTTGCCAAACCTCTATAGATGGATTCATATTTGTAATCCACAAAATTGCATAGATGCTTGCATGCATATGTATGTAATATCTAGAATGATAATGTAGGATGTCTTTACAAATGCAATAGATCTATAAGTTCCAAATCATAGATCCATGGATGTAAGTATACTCTTGAATTTTTTAAGGATGAACACTTAAATGCTTTGCAATGGTGAAATGGTGAAATGTAGATATCCTTCCTTAATGGTCAACTCCACTATATCCAATGAAGAAAGGATGTGTGTGTGTGTGTGTGTGTGTGTGTGTGTGTGTGTGTGTGTGTGTGTGTGTGTGTGTGTGTGTGTGTGTGTGTTGTAGATGCTTAAAATCATCCCAAACGCTATATTAAATCATTTAATATTTCCTTTGACATTATAATTAATTATTTATTAATTAATTATATTTGTCATACTCTTCTACTTATTTAATTAAATTTATTGAATTAAATATGTTCATTTCCCTAATGTATTTAAATTTAATTTAAATACTCACCCTCTAATGTATTAAATTCATTTAATGCATAGTGCTACATAAATCCCCTTTTGAATAAATTCTAATTTATTTAATTCCCTCCAACTCTATTAGATTCTTTAATCCTGTGATTAAGTTAAATCTTATTTAATTTAATCCTAATCCCATCCTAAAACCTAGTCGACACCTATCACTCTCATCCCTCTAAGCCTAGCCATTAGTTAATCCCACTTAATTATTCTAAACACCTTTCTGAATACCTTTTAGCTCTTGAGTGTTTGCTCACACATGTGTGAGAAACTCAAGATCCAATAAAGCTTTTATTTTATTATTTTATTCACACCTCTTATACATTTGTCCCCCTTTCCTTTCTCCAAGGTTTCTCACACGTGTGAGCAAACCTTGAGCCATCACTTTCATCCAAAAAGTTAATGTTGACCTTTGCATGACTTGTCCCCTTAGTCCATGTGTCTCCCTTGTGGCAGCTATGTGGATGCCACATAGATGCCACCTCCCCAAGGCCTCTCTCAAACCTATAAATAGAGCCCTTGTCTCAAGCATTTTACATCTCTCTCAGCTACATTATTATCATGCTAGTTTAAAGTTAGAGCTTTCTAGTGATTTTAGTGATTTCATGCATTGCTACTAACCCCTTGGTAGTTGTTAGATTTTATTTCATTTGCATTATTAACTTAGTTTGATTTCTTGCATCCACATTCATATCCTTTGAGTGCTTTCATGGTTGCTTCCATAGCCATTGCTTGAAGCATTCTCCATTCATCTTAGTATAGTCTCATTATCATTGCATATCATTTATCAATCATTAGGATTCATAGTTGTGTTTAGGGAGAGCACACTCACATCCCTCCAATCTAAAGCACACCAACAAGGCCTCTTATGGGCGCCCTTGTTGAGCTACTTTGAGGTTGCATGGGGACTCTTTCTTTTTGGTTGCATAGTTCTAAAACTCAAGTTTAACATTTAGTTGTATTTTTGTTTGTTTTGAATCTTTTGAATATGCACATGTACAACTAACATTTGCTTGTTTACACGTGCTCCTGACAAGTTAGGTTTTCTTGCATATACATATATGTATATGTATATGTATATATACATATATGTATATGTATATGTATATATATGTATGTAGATACATATATGTACGTATATACATATATGTCTGTATATACATATATTTATATACACACATATATGTATATATACATATATGTGTGTATATACATATATGTATACATATGTATATACATACATATCTATACATAGATATATGTGTATATATATATATATATACATACATATATGTATATATATATATATATACACACATATATCTATGTATAGATATGTATGTATATACATATGTATACATAGATATATGTATATATACATGTATATAAATGTATATGTACATATATATATACATATATATATATATACATATATATATATATATATATACATATATATATATATACATATATATATATATATATAAATATATATATATACATATATATATATATACATATATATATATACATATATATATGTATATGTACATATATATATGTATATGTACATATGTATATGTATATTTACATATGTATATGTATATGTACATATGTGTATATATATATATATAGTGGGGACCTTCAATGAATCCTTCCTTTCTTGGCTTGAACTCCTTGAATGGACCTTGAAATGTTTCTTGTAAATGATGGCTTGAATGTTTACTTTCTCATGAAATAATGTATTTCTCTTAAAACTTGTGTATTGGAAAATGAGGTGAAAAATTCCTCCTTTATACCAATTTCATAATCAACTACGAAAGGGGTCAACAACATTCAAGAGCAAAAAGATTGAAAACCTTGAATTAAAACTCAAGATCTGAGGAAAAAAACCTAGGGTAAGGGACAACCTCGCCCCTTACCTAGGGTAAGGAACAACCTTGACTCTTAACTAATGGGTTTACACATTGAGATTCCCTCAAGATCTTGGGGAGGAGAAATAATGGTAAGAAATGGGGGGAACTTGAAAAAGGAAATAGTTTCAGCATAAATGCATCCATGATCTAGTAGATTGCTAAAATGGTGCCTAAGAAATCTTTAGAGATTCTAAATTAATGGGTCCCAAATTTTAAGATGGTTCACAACCTACAACCACAAAAGGCTAGTCAAAGAGCATCCATAGCCTGCATTATATCAAAAAATGTAGATGAACAAAAGCATTTACCATTCTTGGCAGGCAGAGGGTTGGACACCTTACCCCAAAATAAGAAATTTTGAAACATTTAAAAGTGCCATCACCATCATAAATTTAAATTATAGTTAGCATTATAGAAAAATATAATTATATTATCATGTTTTAATGTCATCTTCTTGTTATATATTTATATTTATATTACACCTACAAAAGAAAAAATTAATACAAGACTTTTTTTTATATAGGTAATGGGTCGAAGCCTAGATTTATTATTATTAATTATTATAATTGATTATTATTATGTGCTAATCTTGAGTAGACTTGAATCCAAGACCTCCCAAGTAAGAGGCTCATGAGTTAGCATTGTGCTATAGACTCTTGCCTAATTAATACCAGACTATTGTTATTATAATTTTTATTTTTATCTATCAAAAAATAAAATTATCAAATCATTTTTTTTTACTTTTTAAAAACAAATATTATTATTAATATTTATTTATTTATTTTATAATTATTCTTATCCTTTTCCTTGTGGCAAAACAAATTTTATTATGGTGCAAGAGGAGTCTAGTGGATTTAAAAGGGAGCTGCAAGAGAGGATGGTAGAGAAGAATGATGGGAAAACCAAAAGGAGGAGTCAAGATTGTTGGAACTACAATTGTTGAGAGCCTAACTGGAATAATTGTTATATTTTCATTGATGTCAAACTTATTGTTAAGACAAGTGTCAAACCTATTGGAGAGACATTTACTAACAGTGTAGAGTTCCATATCATTTGATTGATGAAGAGGATTTCAAAAGAAGAGAACATGAGATGACCTAGTAAAAGGTTGAGTTAAGATGTGTAGGTGAGATAGAATTACAATGGCACTTGATAAGTTAGTGCTTGACAAGATAATTTGTTGTTCATTAATTAAGAAGAAAGATCAATTGAAAAGAAAATAAGATTGATATTGCAAGCTTTACTATAAGCTTGATTGAGTATCAGTGTTGCTCTGTCAATAAAGGAGTTGAAGTAGAAGATTAAAGAACTTAAGCATTACCGAGCAAAACAGTGTTGATCGAGTATCAATATTGGTTGAGTGACAAAGATTTTTGAGTAATGGTATCAACCAATTTCAACAGTAGTGACTGACTGAGACAATTTATTGATGACTGAGTAGTCTAATGAAGACCAAGAAAAAAACCATAGTGATGGCCAAGTAACAACAAAAGAATAGTTTATGAAAGAATCAAGATTTGTAACTAACATAGTTGAAATCTTGGAATAAGAAAAATGTCTTGACGATAAGGATTGATGAGCTATTTTATTTCACACAAGGAAATTATTAGTTGAGCGATCAAAGGCTAAGATTTAAGGAGATGTTTCTAGAAGTATTGAGAAGAGAAGAATAACAAAAAAGTAGGCAGATTCATTGAATATGTTGGATATGATCATAAACCCTAAGATCTATGATTATAATTAAGCAGTAAAAGATTAAAGCTACCTATTTAAGGAGGTATCTGGTATGTTTTATGTGTTGTTGTTAGACTGGAAACTTGTAAAGACAAGTGGTGCACAAACTTGCAATGATGAGTGTGAAGTTTGTGATGTGGAGGATTGCTTGAAGAGTTGCCAATCAGATCTGAGATGATGAGAATGATGGAGTCCAATCAATGAACCAGTATTGAGCTGAACAATGATCTGAATTTGCAAAGTGACTTGTATAGTATTAGATCAAAACTTTTTATTTACTTTCTAACCCTTGTGGTAATTGTAAAAATCCTTTTGATAAGATTGACCTAACCATCATTTTAAATTCCTTTGATCAAGGCGACATTCTAATGGAATGTTATAAATTCCTCTAACAATGCCGCTCCTAAAAGGGTGATTAAATCCTTTAATAGTGTTACACCTAATAATTTGTTTTGTAACCTTTAATATGGTTGGCTCCTAATAGAGCTCACTTCAGACGAGTGAAAAATAGTAGCATGTTACTAGTGGTTTTTCCCAAATTGGGTTTCCACATTAAATCTTGGTGTCAAACATTATTTGCATATTTGTTGTGTATTTATGCTACTTACTATTTTTAAGATTAAGTTTATTGTTGATTGTGATAAGTTTTTGCAAGTTGGCACATATAGAATGAAGAGATAAATGGAATGAATAAGTTGAATTATAGAAAATAGTTTAAATCAATGAATTATTGGGTTAAGTTTGTTGAAAATTTAAGTTTTTTTTCTACATCTAGATTTGAGGATAACTAATTCACCCATCCCCTCTTAGTTATTTCAATTATTAGAACAAAAGATATGGATCCAAAGCTAGACAATGGACACAAAATGCAAACTAAGAGTTTATCATAAAAACAAACTAGGCTAAATTTTCCAAAACAAATTAAGAGATGATTATAAATATGGGTGCAATAAGGAATTTAGAGGTCAATATTTCCTGAGGAATACTAATGCAAGGCTCAAATTTCCTCAATAACATATACAAACTTGAGACATGAAGTAGTCATACATGGATTGATCGTGTTGGCAATAAAACCCATATTGCACGTCTAGTTTCAAGAGTACAAGAGAGAAAATAATAAAAATGAAAAGGATAAATTTCATTGATTAGGGTTTTTAAGATTTATTAGGGTGTCTAGGATCTTAAAAGATATCACCATTCTTCTTCATAGACCATATTATTGGCAGCAAATTAAGAACAAAACTTGGAACTTTAGGAACACAGATTTCTCTGGGAAACCCTTGTAAGGACAACATTGTAAAAATAATAATAGATAGAGAATACATTGTAGGAGAATGTTATAGGATAGAGGTCACCATAAAGAGGTAAGAATGACATTAGGGTTCATTAGGAAGGATAGGTAGAAACCCATGCATCAACCAAACACAAAGTGTTTTTGATAAGATAAATAGGTTTTACAGGGACCCTAAAACCCAAAAGTAATCACATAACCATGGCTGATAATAAGCAATTAAAGCCCAGCCAAAAAAGATAGGTCACATGGCTGATAATAAGAAAAAAGCCCAGCCAAAGATAAAGGCCAACGAAAAGGCTAGTAAAACATCCAGTCAAAAAGCCTGAACAAGAAAAAATTACATAACCATGGTTGATAATAAGAAATTAAAGCCCAGCCAAAAAAGATAGGTCACGCGGTTGATAATAAGAAAAAAGCCCAGCCTAGAACAAAGGCCAATGGAAAGGCCAGTAAAACATCTAGTCAGAAAGCCAATAAAAGAAAAAGCTAACAAAAAATTTCATTCATCAATCAACAAAAGACAGAACAAGAAAATTACTCTTCTGTCTTCCGCTCGAGCTCCTGCATGGTCTGAGCAGCTTCATAGGCTTTGTGAGTCTCCTCTACCATTTGCTCATGGGTCTTCTACACATCCTAGTCCATAGTGGTGAAAGTAATATCAGTTGCCATATCCTCATCAATTCTAGCTCTTCCCCTGTCCTTGTCATCATTCACATCTAGCATAACTCTAGCTTTTAACACACCAGTTAGGTATAGAATTGGCATTAACATGAGAATGACATTAGAAGAACAATGAACTAAAAAGTAAACTTAGATATACTGATGCATTTTGTTTTAATTATCATAACTTGGTCATAGCATAAAGCAAGAGTGATCAATTGGACAAGACAAGTGATCAGTAAGAAAATAATATCTAAGTGACATAACCGATATACAAGAGAAGTGATAACAATGTGAATACTTTGTTGGTGATTATGATGTACTACACATGAAGTGGAAAGATCATAAGAGAAGACTTCATGATGTCTATGCAAACTAATGTTATGATAACAACACCAAATTTTGATAGGTAAGTGAAATTCTATGTATCAAAATATGATTGTGGATTATGTTCTTGAGTTACCTATATTGAATTATCATATTTTTTATTAGTATAATTGATGTGGTCATTAAAAAATGAATGATGACATATTATTATTTAGTTGGATAAGTGATGATTTGGTAGTTAATAGAAGGAAGCGATAATGGTGAGAGGTTTCAAGAAGAAGCTTGTTGAGGTCAAACACATTTTGATTTTTCTAGGGAATTGCATAAGAAAAATGAATATTGATAAAGATAGTGATAAAAAAATCCTAATTTCATATGGATATGTGAATTAAATAAGGTACGAGTGTAACAAGTTTGTAATTTGAATGGGTGGTGAAGATTAAGCAACAAAAATGATAGAGTATTTGTATGATGTTATCTAAAGAAAAGTGTATGGAAATAATATACTATAGTGAGAATTTGTGTGATAAAGTGAGTGTGATCAAGTTGTCAAGAAACAATTAAGCAGGGAAGCTACTAAGTGAGTAGAGCAAAAAAGATCTGTAGGCAAGCTATGCTATAGACTAATTATTCAACTTTATGTTTCTTAAAATTTGTAGTGAGGATTATCCCTTAATTGGATGGACCTTAACTAGTCTCCTTGTGTAAATCCTTTAAAAGAGTGGGCTATGAGAAGGAGTTATAAATCCTCTAACGAGGTAGATCCTAACAAATCATTTTTGTACTCCTAACAATATACAAATCACTCATATAAAGAGTACTTGTAGCTCCTAATAGGGAAAACCTTCTTACTACAATGAAAGCCTTGTGGGTATCATCCCCATCATGGTTTTCACCCTCTGACAAGGGTTTCTACAATACCAAAATAATTGGATTATGTGTGTTTTTTATATAGTTGATCATTATAATTATTGTATTTTATTTTAATGTCCATTTGATATGTGTTTTGGATGAAAATATTGATATTATTAAATCAGTAGTTTAAAATTGTGGTACCAATTCACCCCCCACTAGTACTAATTCATACCAATAATTGGTATTGGAGTGTAGGTCCTCAAGGAGATAATCTTAACCACTAAAGGAAAAGATCCATGAAATTAGTATGGACAAATTTAGGTATGAGAAGAACCATGAGGAACATGCATACATGATCCATGAATTGAAATAAAAACAAAGAAAATCAATCACCACAACAAGAGGGTTGACTGATAAGCTAAATGAAATCTAGACTTACATAGAAAAATTATCTAAATGGGCCATGTTTGAAGGATCTAAGGAAGTCATTGCAGAATTGATGGAGAAAAATGAGAAATTGAAAGAAAAGGTCAGAAATACGAAGAGAGAGATTGAAGGATAAGTTGTAAATGTGTGTGAATGCCTTGAAGCAAAAAAGGTTGTAGAGGATGCAAGGAAACATGGTGAAGATGAAAGGAAGGTTGTTGGAGATGCATAAAAGGAAAAAGATGAAGAACTCAACAAGATAAGGAAAGAGATGACACTAGTTCAAAGACAAAGACAAGATGTTGTTGATGAAAACTATCAAGTTGTGAATGAAAATGAAAAACTGAGGGATGAAGTTGATGAGTTTAAGGAGTTAAATACTAAGAAATAAATCAATGAAATAATAAAAAGTTACAATGAGATCTCACAAAATCTTGATGAACAATGGAATAGCCAAAAGAGATACAAGGACACGTTAGGTCTTCAATACACTGCGCAAAGAATATTTGAAGCTGGAGAATCATCAAAGCCAAAGGAGACTTAACAAGATTATAAGGTATATGCAAACTTTATTGGTAAGAAACCAAATATACCTATTTCAATTGTGGCAAAGTTGGTCATGCTACTAACATTTGTAGTAGCTAACCAGGTGATTGTTAAGCCTCGAGTATTTAATGGTCAATGCTATAATTATGGAAAGTATGGTCACATGACATATGAATATAGATCTAGTAGAAGTGGTATATCTATTTGAAGTATAATTGAGTATCACTATTATGCATGTAACAAGTATGGTCATACAACTAAAAAACTACAGATCAAGACCATAGGTTCTTCGATCCTTGGTCAAACTAGTGATTACAATTGCAAGAGAATGACAATTTGATGTCACCTATTCAGTATGTAGACATTATGTGTTAGAATAAAAGGCCTAACTTTAAATAATTTATTAAATCTGCATTTTATCCTCTCTTAAGATTTCACCTTTATGCATAGTTGGCATTTAATAAATGTTTTTCATTTATTAAATGCCTTTATCTCTTTAGGAAATCCATGATAGGATTGCATGGACCCCTTATCTCTTTAGGAGTGGATGACAAGGATTCCCTTATCACCTTATCCTCCTTAGATATTACATGATCTCCTTTATATAGAGATCATCTCTCTCATAATAGATATCATGAGAACTCATTTCTCATTCATGAGAACACTTCTCATTTTTACTCATGAATATATTCTTTCTATTTTGAGAGTAATATTTTCTTCTTTGCTTCATCTTACTTGTAACAGGTATTTGCTTGTAGGTTATTTCTAGAATTTGTGAAGTTGTCTTCTTATCAACTTCTACATGGTATCAAAGCCATGGATCTACAGCTTCTTGTTCCAATTTAAAGATTTTTGAAGCCCATGTATTGGTCAACAGTGAATATGGAAAATTGTTTCATTATAGCACTTTTACACTCTGTTTTAGCGCATTTAAATAATGTTGTAGCACTTCTGTACAATGTTTTAGTACTTTTTTTAATACTCTATAGCATATTTGTAGTGTAAAATAACACATTTGAATTGTTAAATAGTGCATTTAAATTGTATAATAGTGCATTTGCATTGTAAAATAGCGCATTTAAATTTTGATTTGGTAATCAAACTTTGAAAGGCCATAACTTGGTCATCTGGACTCCAAAGAGCATGCAATTTTATTTTATTTTGGGGTAGGAACTCCAAAATTTTCCAGTGGTAAAATTAGTTTTGTAGTTTGATGCTCAAATTTGTAGGTATTAATAGTTTTCTATGACTGTACCTACTTAATCTTCATTTTTTACAACTTCTAGAGCTCATATAAACACATATTTAAGTTCAATTTTTTTTTAAAGTGCCTATTCTTTTCAGATCTATCTAGATCTGGTATCAAAATATAGTCTTCTTTGAGCAAAAACTTCAATTTCAGGAGGTGGCCTTATTTGGCCTCTTTAGTTCTTATCCTTTATTAGATCCTTTTATGATCCAAGAGTTAATTTTTGTATGGTTCTAATATTGTTTCAAATTGGAAGTTGTAATCATAACAAAAAAAGGAAGCCACTTTGCTTTTTTTGCAACTGGAAAATTGTACTCGCATTCAATTATAAAGTGCCAAAAATTTTCATTTTGGGGGGTGACTTATGATTTAGTTAAATTGGGGGGATGTGATCTTGTGTAAATCTGAATGCATTGACTCCTTTAAGTGCCTTAAGTCAACTAGGAAATCACAATTCAAACTCTTAATTCCACATAATTAAATATACAATTAATTGTATAGTTGGATTAATTACATTATGGGGGAAGCTTCTTTCTTTCTTTTTGTAATTTACATTAAAGAACTCAAAACTTCTTAACTTTTGAACCCTACTAAAAATAATGGTGGATTCATCTTTAGAGTTTCTTACTCCACACAATTATCATCTATGGAAAGCTCGTACGACAAGACTTCTAAGATTACGAGGGTTATGGTCCTATTTGGATGAGGTTCAACCTCAATTGACACGTGCTTTTGAGGTCATGAAACAAGGAACAACATGGATCAAGCTATGGGTTTGTTATCTTTGCATGTCAATGATAGTCTACTCTTTCATCTAGATGGTTGTCTCACTCCTCAAGCTATATGGATAAATTTTGAGGGACTTTTTGGCACCATAAATGAGTTCAAAGCACTACAGATTGAGGCAGAGTTGACTTCTTTGGTTATTGATTCATTTCCCTCTATTGAGGATTATTTGATGAAATTCAAATCTATTGGATCTATTTTACAAGGTCGTGGTAAGATCAAGACTGATCAAGAGTGCATTTACCTTATTCTTTCAAAGCTTTGACAAAACTTTCAGATTTTCTCATTTGCTTTTCACTCTCCTATGGATGCTTTGGGTCCTAGATTCATTGTGCCTATTAGGATTAACCTCAGATAGAAATAAGAGTTACATGCAAATATAACCAATACCAAAAAATAGTAGATCACAATAAAAGAGAACACAAGACACCAAGATTTAATGTGGTTCACCCAATCCCTAGGCTACGTCCACTAATAGCAAGTCCAATATTATTATGATCCAATGATTACAACCTGATTACAATCTATAATCCCTTACATCTCAATACTACCGCAAGAACCAATTTTCACATCACCCATTATAAAAAAATCCCTAAACCTAAGCCTTTTTATACAAGCTTTTTGCCACTTACAAAATTAGGGCTAGAATAATAGAAAAATATTAGCCAACGCCTTTTACAATATAAGGTCATTTTTGGCTTCGAGGGTGCTACCCCCAAAAACCCCTGCAAAGGCGTTGCCCCTTGACCCCACCCTATACTACAAAAGGGAGTGCACTTGGGGTGTTGTCCCAAAACCCCATCTTGGGGGCACTACCCCCAAACCCTTGTAGAAATAATCTAGAGGGAAATCGCACTGAATAAACCTCTGAGTTTGATTAGGCTCCACAACACAACAATCTCCCACTTGGAGACTGATCAGACTCCACAATAATAACCTCCCACTTGGAAACTGACATAGCACTACTAAATCTATAGCTCCCACTAGAATACTAGACCACCTTGGACTCTATTGTTCTTTTAGTCTGTTCAGTCTAGAAGACCAATCGAAGCTAAAGAGGAGTTCAGCTTCTCCTTGGTCACCTTTGTAAACATATATGTTAGATTTTCATTTGTATGTATCTTCTCCATCTTTAACTATCCATCATCCAAAACTGATCGAATGAAATGGTACCGCAACTATATGTGTTTTGTCTTTGAATGCAGAGCTGAATTCTTTGCAAGATGAATGACACTCTAACTATCTGTGAACAAATAATTATCCCTCTATGGGTGTCCCAATTCTTCCATGAAGAACTAAAGCCATATCATCTCCTTGACTGCCTCTGTAGTAGCAACATACTCTACCTCTGTAGTGGATAACACATTAACTTGCTATAATCGAGAAACCCAGCTCACTGTTGCCCCACGAACAGTAAATACATAACCTGTAGTACTTCATCTAGTACCAATATCCCCTACCAAATTTGAGTCAACATATCCTTGTAAATCAATAGTAGAGCCCTCAAAGTGTAAACACTTACTGGATGTTCCTCTCAAATATATGAGAATCCACTTAACTGCATTCCAATGCTTAGTTCCTAGATGACTCATATACCTGCTAACAACTCCCATTGCATGTGCAATATTTGGCCTAGTACATACCATAGCATACATTAAGCTTCCTATAGTTGAAGCATAGGGTACCTCAGACATCATGTCCTCCTCTTCTTGTGCTTTAGGACACATCTCCTTAGTCAACTTCAAATGACAAGGTAAATATGTGCTGACAACTTTAGCATTCTCCATAGAGAAACATTGCAACACCTTCTCAATATAATCGGCCTAAGATAATATCAATTTTATGTTCTTCCTATCTCTACAAATCTTCATACCAAGAATTTTTTTTTATGCCCCCAAATCCTTCATAGCAAATGCATGTGCTAACTAGCATTTTAGCCCCTTAATATGATCCATGTTAGACCTAGCTACAAGCATATCATCAACATATAAACATAACATAATGTAGTTTTCATCATCCAACCTCTTAAAATAAACACAATGGTCTAAATGACACCTGCTATATCCATGCTCATGCATAAACCTGTCAAATTTTAGATACCATTATCGAGATGCTTGCTTCAAGCCATATAAACTTTTCTTCAATCTACACACTAAGTTCTCCCTACCTTTGACCTCAAATCCCTATGTTTGTGCCATATATATATCTTTGTCCAAATCACCATGAAGGAAGGTTGTTTTATCATCAAGCTGCTCTAAATAAAAATCTTCAGTAGTCATAATACTTCAAACAATGCAAATAGAAGTCATTTTAACAACAAGAGAGAATATTTCATCAAAATCAATTCCTTTTTTTTGTGCAAATCATTTTAATAACCTAGCTTTAAATCTTTTCTTATCTCCATCCTCTTCTTTTACCCTGTAAACCCATTTATTCTATAAAGCCTTTTTACCTGTAGGCAACTTGCATAAAATCCCATGTCTTATTTTTTAGCAAAGAGTCCATTTCATCTTTCATTGCAGACTCCCACTGAATCTTAGTATCCACCTACACAGCTTCATCATAACATTTAGGTTCACCAACATTAGTAAGTAAAATAGAATACAATGAAGGAGAATATCTTTTTGGTGGTCTACCTATCCTTCTTAACTATCTAACATTCACTGGGGTGTGTGGTATTTGTTGTTGCACATCATGAGGAACTATTGGAACATCAACTTTTGGAGTATCATCCAGTACTACATAATCATATTTCTTCTCATGTTATTGTAATAGATCTTTGTACAACACTTTCTCATTGAATATGACATTCGTGCTTCTTACAATCTTACAATTTTCAAAATCTCAAAGCCTATAACCAAATTCATTAATTTCATATCCAAAAAATACACATTTCTTTGACTTATCTTCTAGCTTGGTTCTATTTTCAGAATCTATATGAGAAAAAGCTTCACAACTGAAGGTTTTGAGAAAAGAATAACTCACCTTCTTACCAGCCCATGGTTCCTCTGAAATATCATAGCCCTGAGGAGTAGAGGGACTTTTATTAATCAAATATATAACAATATTGATAGCCTCCACCCACATGTTTAAGGGCAACCCTGCATACAATCTCATGTTTCTTGCATGCTCAATTATAGTCATGTTCATGTATTTAGCTACTCCATTTTCCTATGGAGTCCTTGGAATAGTTTTCTGTCTATGAATACCATTAGCAGAGCAATAATCTTCAATTGCATGACTACAATACTCACCACCATTATCAGATCTGAGACATTTTAATTTCTTTCTAGTTTTATTTTCAACTGAGCATTTCAATTTCTTAAAAGTTTGAAATATATCAAATTTTTGTCTAAGGAAATAGGCTCATACTTTTCTAGTTACATCATCAATAAATGTAACATAATAATGAAAACCACCAAGGGAAGATACCTGAGCTAGTCCCCATACATTTGTTTGCACAAGCTCTAATCTCTCACTTCTCTTTTCCTTCCTAGTCTTTAAAAAACTCACTCTCTTTTATTTTCCATACACACAACTTTCACAGAAATCCATATTGACACATTTTAGACCTAATAAAACTTGCTTTGAATGAAGTACTTTCATACCTTTCTCACTCATATGCCCAAGTATATTATGCCATAATGTTGTATCAGAATCTACAGTAGCTATTTGTTCTCCCTATTCAACTACAACAACTATTCCTGAACATTCATTTTTCACTAAAACAATCAAAGTAGAAGGAACAATATAATCTATACAAAGCTATAAGGTGCCTACTTTCACACTTTTTGCTACTACAAGGGAACCTTTTGAAACCTTCCAATTTTTACCATTAAAAGTAACTACACAACCCTCATCACCAAGTTGCCCTGCTAAAATTAAATTCCTACTTAGCCTTGGAACATGTCTTACCTCATGTAGTAGCGAATGATTCCCATTCTGCAACTTAATTTTAACTTTTCCTTTTCCAACAATCTGACAGGGGTCATTATCCCCCAAATAAACAAGTCAAAAATCCCCTTGGACATGATCAATAATATAACCTATATGAGGTGTAGCATGAAATGAAGCACCAGAATCTAAAACCCATGAATCATCAATACTTTCTAAAGATAAAAGCAAAGCATCCTCTTCCAATTTGTTACTTATCACATTTGCCTCCTTGTTCTATTTTGGTTTATCTCCTTCATTGTTCTTTCAATTCCAACAATCTTTCTTCTTATGTCCTATTTTACCACAGTACCAGCAATCTCTCAATCCTTTGGATTGAGACCTCTTCCCCTTTGTCTTTCCTCTTGATTTCCCACAATTTCCAGAATTATTTCCTCTCTCAATCATTCTACCTCTACTTTGTGCATTCAAAGCACTTCTTGATATAGATCCACCTAAGGATTTCCTATGATTTTCCTCACTCAAAATAACACCAATCACATCATCCAATTTTAGGGTATTAGATCCAGAAACATAATTACTCATAACTATTACCAAGTCATTCCAGCTTTTAGGCAAAGAACACAAAATTAAAAGAGCCCTAATTTCTTCATCAAAATTAATACCCATAGAAGATAACTGACTAGTAATAGTATCAAACTCATTTAAATGATATGCAATAGATCCACCTTCTACCATTTCCATAATAAATAAATGCTTCATGAGAAATACCTTATTTGAAGCGGAGGGCTTTTCATTCAATTTCGTTAGGGTTTCCTTCAACTCTTTCATCATCTTCACCTCTGTAATGTTAAGCGTCACTGATGGTGCCAAGCATAATTGAATGCTTCCAAGTGATTTTCTATCTAAAATCTCCTAGTCCTCATTTGACATAGTTCCTTATTTCTTGGATTTTCCTTCCAATGGCTTCCATTAATCCTATTGATAAAGATAGTCTTCCATTTGCATCTTCCATAATTGAAAGTTTTTCCCATTAAACTTCTCCACCTCTAGCTTACCCTCAGCTCCCACTCAACCATGAGACCTTCCTGCAGAGGATTGCTAAAAATAAATGACGATGCTCTGGCTAAAAAAAATTGATGACCTTCTGGCTTTGATACCACTTGTTAGGATTAGCCTTAGATAGAAATAAAAAATACATGCAAATATAACAAATACCAAAAAATGGTAGATTACATAAAAGAGAACACAAGACACCAAGATTTGACGTGGTTCACCCAATCCCTGGGCTACGTCTACCAACAACAAGTCTAATATTATTATGATCCAATGATTATAACTTGATTATAATATGTAATCCCTTATAGCTCAATACCGCCGCAAGAACCAATTTTTGCATCACCCATTATAAAAAATCCATAACCCTAAGCCTTTTTATACAAGCTTTTTGTCGCTTACAAAATTAGGGCTAGAATAATAGAAAAATATTAGCCGATGCCTTTTACAATATAAGGTCATGCACCTGGGGTGCTACCCCAAGACCCCGTAGCAATGCTACCCCTTGACCTCGTCTTGGGGGCGCTACCCCCAAACCCCCATAAAAATAATCTAGAGGGAAACTACGCTAAATAAACCTCTAAGTCTAATTAGGCTCCACATCACAATAGTGCATACATTTGAGGTTTTTTGTAATCGACTGACTAGAGAGAAGGCCAAGATTACATAATTGAACTCTCTAATAGGATCAATGAATAAGGCATTGGTCGCTTAGTCATCTAAGGAGAGGTCAAAGTAAATTGAAACACAAGAAATATTTTCCTAGAAGTGAGCATTCCTGTAATCCACCATTGAAGTCTACTTCAAAACAACAATTCAATCCTAAACAAAGTAAATCTTCTAACTCTAGTAAGTCTTCCTCTAAGACTAAGAAGTTTATAGGTTATCCTTGTAGTTTTTATGGTAAGGAAGGACATCTAGTTTCCAGGGTTGGAATGGTTAGAGGCTTTAGAGGAAGCCATGCAACAACACCATATCTCCCCACCTCAATCACCTTCTATAGAGAAAGGTCATGCTCTTCATGCACGAGGCTTACCTTCAGGGTCTTCTTGGATCATTAATTCCAGTGCTTCACACCATATGACACATTCACATGATTTTCTCACCACCCTTTCCCACAATGATACTTCCCATATTGTAGTTGGTGACTTAGTATAGCTCCTAGTTCTCAATTTAGGCTTAGTTTCATTGGATGGTGATTCTCTTCAGGATGTACTTCTTTTTGTTTATTAGATTTTTTATTCTAGCTCTAGTAAAATAGTTAAGTTCTCACTACATGATGTGGTTATTTGAGACCTTCATGATCATGATTTAGTTATTGCTACTAGCAGTATTGATCCTTATTCTCACTTATATCGGTTTGATGGCTTTGAGAGTTCAAATAGTTTGGGTTCTTCTCTTATTTCTCATGCAGACTCGATAAGCAAGCTTTTCCATGAGCGTTTGGGCCATGTCAACTACAAAAATTTATAACAGATGAGTACATAAGCACTTGTTACTGGGCTACCAAAGATCTCTTGCACTAATAGTATTTGTCATGGATGTGTTCTTGGCAAGCATCATCGAGATTCCTTTCCTATGAGAATAGCCACATTTGTTAAGGAACCCTTAGAGTTGGTCCATAGTGATCTTATGTCATTTCCCACTCCTTTTTTAAGGGCTTGCTATGCACTCACCTTTATTGATGATTTCTCTAGACGTACATGGGTGTACTTTCTTAAGTACTTGAATATTTAAGACATTTGTGGAGAAGCAATCTAGTTTTTCTCTCAAATGAATACACACAAATAATGGAGGGGAGTATGTGAATCAGGCATTCAGAGACTTTTGCACTATGCATGGTTTACTACATCAATTTGTAGTTCCTCATACCCCTCAGTAAAATGGTGTTGCCAAGAGAAAGAACAGAACACTACGAGAGATGGCAAATTATATGATTCATTCATGGGATATGCGGGCTTTGTTTTGGGTTGAATCAATTAATTATGCCAACTATATTTAGAATTGAATGCTCCAAAAGGCATTATGCCATATGACTCCTAAAGAGGCTTGGTCTCATGCCAAGCCCAATGTTTCTACATTTTGAGTTTTTAGTAGTGAGGCATGGACTTTTATTCTTGATGCTTAGAGGAAATCTATGGAGAAGAATAGTCGACCACTCATTTTTTTGGATGTTGTAAGGATGTGAAGGCATACTGGTTGTTTGATCCTAAGTCTAGAGAGGTATTGTTTTGATGAGATGTCCAGTTTGATGAGCTCTTTCCTCATCCAAATTCTCCTTCCTTGGATTCCTCCTCCTTGCCTACTCCTTCCTCTTCATCTCTTGAGTATGTTCCATCTTCTGACAATGATGTAGATTTTGATCCACCACATTGATCCTTCATTATATGGTCTCAAACAAGCCCCTTGAGCTTAGTATGAGAAGATGGACTTGTTCCTACTTTCTACAAACTTCACCCGATGTCATTCTAATCATACAGTGTACACTCAACATCAGGGATTGATATTGTGATATTTTTCTCTATGTTGATGATCTCATCATTACCAGTAGCTCATCCTCTATGATTTAGAGCATTCAAAGAGCATTAATGGAGTAATTTGAGATGGTAGATCTCAATCTTTTGCACTATTTTTTGGGCCTACAAGTTACTCAAACTTCTAATGGTATTTCCATCTATCAACAAAAGTATGCTCTTGATATGCTCGGACACTTCAACATGCTTGATTACAAGCCTACTCCTACACCATTTCGATTAGGTGTTGTCTTGTCTACCACTTGTCCTATGACTTTAGTAGATCCAACTTTAAACCGACAATTGGTTGCCAAT
The DNA here is from genome assembly GCA_028749045.1 of Cupressus sempervirens. Taxonomy (NCBI): domain Eukaryota; kingdom Viridiplantae; phylum Streptophyta; class Pinopsida; order Cupressales; family Cupressaceae; genus Cupressus; species Cupressus sempervirens. The sequence goes on from CM053793.1 coordinate 552,258,954, forward strand.
TTGTTGTACTTGACATTTACTCATCTTGATCTCTCCTTTGTAGTTGGTCTTGTTGGTCTCAAATTGGTTTTGACAATTAAGTGTCAACACACTTAACCATTTCTTTAGTTAATGCCAAGTATAACACAGAAGCCAAGCTATAATGTGTGTCGAGTCAGAGAATTCAATAGGTATCGAGTGAACTTTAAGTGTCGAGTGAAGTTCAAGTGCCAAGTCACTATAGGTGCCAAGAAAAGTATAGATGTCGAGCGAGACAGAATTGCTATAGGAGCCGAGTGACACAGAATTCCTATATGTGTCAAGCATTAGCAACTAGTAAGTGCCGAGTAACACAAAATCAGCATATGAGTTTGTATCTTCACAAACTCAGATGTAAACCATTTTTGGAGCCAACATAGGATGAATATCAAAGGATCTTGAAGATAAGATCAAATCTTTTGCATTACCTATGTAATCAACATGCAGCTAATAAGAAAAATGGAGAAGGCATGCAACTAATAGGAAGAATGCAAGAATTGAGCGAGAAATTGAAGATTTAATATTGATTGTAGATTCATACCTATCCCTAAGCCTTTGAAAATTTTAAAAGGAGGATGATACAACGTTATGAAGACAGAGAGGATGCGTAAGAGAGAAGTGTATGGGTGAATTATAGTGAAGTGCTGAAAAGTGAAAAGACTTAGTGAAGAACAAAGTAGCATTGCAAAATCTAGTTGATCAAGAACAAAGTATAAGAGTTATGAAGAGTGATATATTAGATCAAGCAAGGATCAGAGTAGTCAAAGAAGAACAAGGATCTGAAATCAGAAATTGACGATTGCAAGTCATCAGGTCAAGACTTTCTAATACTCTCTAGCAATTGTATTAGATATGAAAATCATATAGACTTAGGTTGGCCTAGCAGACATTTGTAAATACTTTAATAGGGTAGCATTCCAAGTGAATGTACAAAAGTCCTTTAACTAGACCCACTTCTAATAGGGTCGTTAAATCCTTTAACCAAGTCACTTTTAATAGGGTGTAAAGTCTTTAACAAGACAAGCCTTTCATAGGGCAGACCATTGGAAGTGGTCAAACATTGTAACCTTGAACAGTTACATATTGTTGCAGTGATATTTTATAGGTGTCATCCCCACCCCAGTTTTACCTTCTCATTTTGGAGGGTTTCTAGATTACCAAATTTGTGTGTTATCTATTTTCATGCATGTCTTTACTTTTATGTTTATTAAATGAATTAGATGCATGTGAATGTTTTCAATTAAAAGGTTAATGTCAAGTTACTTCTGATTCACCCCAACAACGCCCCCCCTCCCCCCCCTTAGAAGTAAATATTCCCACTTGTGAATTCCAACAATTGGAATCAAATCCTAGTTCTCACAAGGAGGAGCCTTATAGATTGGAGAAAAGTTCTAAAAATGGAAGTCTACAAACTTGGGAAAATTATAGAGAACTAGGAAATTGATATACAACTTGCTTTGCATGCTTTGTAGGAAGCTAGAGAAGAACTAAGAATATCCTTAAAGAGAAGAAGAGAGATTTCCATAGTTGAGAATGATACACAATACAAGGAAATTGACACCTTAAACCTATTTACAAATAGAGATTCCAAAGAGTTTGATGTAGAAATAGCAAACTTGATCAAGAAGAATAGAGCTCAAGTAGAAGAAATAAGAACACTCAATCTTGAACAAGAATCACAAGCCATGATGCTTTGTGAGGTAATTGAACAAAAGAAAAGAGCCACTAAAGACAAGGCTATGCTAGAAGAAGACAAGAGAAACCTTGCCAATAGACTAGAAGAAAATTCAATTGAGCTTGCAAGAATTTCAAACATGCAACTAGACACCCTAAGTCAGATGATGAATGCTCATCATGAACTGAATATTAAGGACATTGAGATCTTTACACTAAAGATGCAAAATGAACAACTGCAAAATGACCTGAAAAGAGAAAAGGAGATTACAAAGAGTTTCAACAAACCTAATGAGGCCATCAAGTACTTTGAGATGCAACTCAAATTACCAAGGGCTAGTAATGATACTTCAGGACTAGGATACATCAGCACCAAACAAGGAGATTCATCCAGGACTGTAGAAGAAAGGAGTAACTAAGGTAAGAACACTAAACCTACTTGTCATTTTCATGGTAAAAAGGGACATACCTCTAATGTATGTAGGAGCAAGAATGCCCATCATCATGACGAACCTAAGAATACAAGTTGTTGTCATAAGTGCAAAAAGCAAGGACATCAAGCACACAATTGCAAGACTAGGACTATTAGAACACCAAGATTTGAAGGTCACTACTATAATTGCAAGAAGTATGGACATAGAGCTTTTGAGTGCAGATCAAAGCCTATGTGGACACCCAATCAGCCAGTAAGGGGAAATAACCATGGACATCACTACAATTGGGACTACAACACCAGGTATAGCTATCATTACTGTCAAGAATATGGATGCATTCTTGAAAACTGCATAAGGACACATTTAAGAGGGAACTAAAATAGATGGTTGAGCCAAACCACATGTTTCAGTTTCTTGAAGATTGGTCATATTAGCAGGAATTACCCAACAAGATCAAAGGAACCCAATTCAAGGAACAACAAAGAAAAAGAGAAGGTAAATGTTGAACACATCAAAGGAGAAATGAATAAGACATGGAAGAAGAAAGATGGGTGTAGCACATCAAATGAAGGGATCACTTCACCTAATAGGTCAAGTGGTCACACTTCATCAAACTAAGCAAAAGAGAAGGCATGAGGGATTGATTTACAAAGTTTTATCACACATTAGTTCCTAAACAAGTAAGTACTAAAAAGAAGAGATCAACATGAACAAAGATGCAAAGTTAAATTTTAAAGATTTTACAAGTGTTACCAAGTTGCCCTCAGATGTCGAGTAAAAATCTAGTATAAATTGAGTTGACTATCAAAATTAGTAGAAGTCGAATGATTAGTTGGAACTGAGTTGGTAGAGGAAGCCAAGTAAAGAGGAAATTCAGTTGAAGCTAAGTAAGTAATACTTTTGTGGAAGTTGAGTAATGAAAAGCCAATAGAAGTTGAGTAATGTAGAATCCTTCAAAAGCCAAGTGGATAGATGTAAAAGCACTAAGCATTAAATATGATGAAAATAGGGTATATTATTGTGTTTTTAATCATTTTTTTCTTCATCACGAATGAAGAGCAAAGATGAGAAAGAGTGCAGAGCGACCTCACAATAGAGAATCCAGTGATTAAATAGATTTCAACAACATTTCAGCATGATTTCATCAATCTTGAGGTATTTACATTTGTGTCAAGTTACGCAATTTAATATTTTCTTCATGTTAAAACCCTAGAATTGCAAAAATGGCTTCTAGCTCTAGGAAAACTCAAGAGAAGGAATGATGAAGGGCCACACCACCCTACCAACTCATAACCAAGAGTGCAACAATATGGAGACCAAGAGAAATAAAAAAAATGCTTCACAAGTAATGTTATTATACTTGAAAATCCTTACAACACCCACAAGATGATATCATAGATATGTCTTCTTCAAAAAGAAGTTTACAAATTCTTCAACATAAGAGAAATCCCAAATAAGAGTCTTCACACCAAGAGCTTCACAAGAACTTCTATTTGAAGAGCTACTCCCTTAGAGCTTTCACACCTTGAAGTCTTCACGCCTTCTAGCTTCTACTTCTCAAGCTTGATTAGAAATGCTCATATGCCTTGCTTAAATAGGCACTTTACCACCCAATACATGACTTATCCACAACCTTCTAGAATATCCACAACCTTCTACAACTTCTATAACCTTCTACAATATCCACAACTTACTACAATATCCATAACTTTCTAGAATTCTACCCACACACCTCGATAAATGGAATGATAACCATTTTTATTTTATTTTTCTATTATGCTATCTATGCACCTCAAAAATAGAAATTTCTCTTTTCCTTTTTCTCTTATTTATTTATTTATTTCCTCTAATTTTCGTCACTTTCTCTCTCCTCCACAATTTATTTATTTATTTTTATTTTAAATTTTGCATTCAACATGCCTCCCCTTTATTTTGGATGCAAGATGCTCCTGCATCAAACTCCCCAAGTCTGAAAAGATGTTCTAATAACTAGAAGAACATCTTTAAGGATTTAACACATAAATCCCAAACTGGTTCTTACATATATGTCCTCCAAATCTTCAACTTGCACACTTTTTCCCTTGTTTTTCTTCTTCTCCTTCACATCCACCACAGGTGTTCCATAGGTCTGCTTCCCATGCTAATTTTTAGTCTTCTCAAAATCTGCCAACTCAACTCGACTGCCAATACTCAGGTTTCTCCTACTGAGTGCTTCATTCTGCAAAGGAATCAAGGAAAACTTCCTACCACCTTTCTCAATAGTAAACACATTCCTAACACAATCATGCATAGCCCTGCAATCATACTGCCAAGGTCTACCAAGTAACACGTGACAACTGTTCATATCCACAATATCACACAATACTTGATCCTTATACTGCCCAATCTAAAAATCAACAAGGCATTGCTCCCTCACTTCCAAAGCATGCTCACCTTGCAACCAACCAATCCTATAAGGACAAGGATGTCTCAATCTCTTCAAACCAAGTTTTTGAACCATCTCCTCAGCAACAAGGTTATTAGTACTACCACCATCTATAATCACCTTGCAAACTTTCCCACCAGACTTACAACAAGTTTTGAAAAAACTAGTCCTCTAACAAGAATCCAATGTCTTCTTACCCATTAGTACTCATCGAGCTAACTAACAAACTTTCTCCTTCCTCAGGCTGATTTTCCTAGACTTCAACCTCATTCACAATAGTAGTTGTCCTACCAATAGAACATTCAAAAGATCTATGCCCTTCTTGACCACACTTGAAATAATTACCTATAAATAAACCTCCACCTGTCCTTCTTCTTTGTTCAATAGGTTTTCGTTCACCTTCAACTTTTGGTTTAGCTTGTATCGAACTATCTTGCTTCTCCTTCCCTCAGGAACTACCTTGATTCTTCCTCTTTAGCTTCTCCTCTGCACTCAAAGCATACTGATAAGCATTCTCAACTGTGGAAATATTCAACATACCAACCTCATCTTGAATATTGAATCTCAAACCATTAATGTACCGTGCTACCTTCTCCTTTGACAATTCTCTATGCCTAGACCGAATAGTCAACTTGTAGAACTCCTCAGTGTAATCCTTCACAGTCATATCCTTCTGTTTCAGATTCTACAACCTCTTAAACAATTCAAGTTCATAATTAGCAGGAATGAACTTTTTCTTTAACTTAGTCACCATCAATTTCCATCTAGTCATTTTCATTTCACCTTCCTCTTCTCTGTCTCTTTGCAGTTCCTTCCACCAAAGAGCAGCATGTCCCTTCAACTTAGTTTGTGCCAACCTTACTCTCAGTAGATCTTCAATACCCTCAAGCTCAAAGTAGTCCTCCAATTCACCAATCCAATCAATCAGGTCTTCAAGATTCAAAGTACCTGAAAAATTAGAAACCTCCATCTTATGCTTCAACTTCAACTGAGATCCAGGTCGAGCAAACTGACTAGCCCTAATTCCAATAGGTCTCTCCTCATGAGCACTTCTATCTTCACTAGCAGCTTCAAAGTCTTTAGCAACTTTGTCATATCTGTCTTCAGTACCCACATGCCTAGGTACACCACCCAAAGCACTCACAATTTCAGCAATCATGTTACTCTTCATCAATGCAATCTCTGATTTGAGCTCTGCTCTTATCTTCTCTAAGATTCTTTCTTCCATAGCTTCACTAAGGTCTTCATTTTCCTTAGGGTCCAATCTTCTTGGAGACATCTTCCAAAAATTTAGCAAACCTTAAGCAACAAATCCACCAATATAAAAGATCAATCAGCCACAAGATCAACCTTCTTTGTAAATCTTGGTGTAAATTGCCTCACGTTCGGCGATCTATCCACACACTCAGGAACTTCTACTCTGATACCACTTGATGAAGGGCCACACCACCCTACCAACTCATAACCAAGAGTGCAACAATATTGAGGCCAAGAGAAATATAAAAAAATGCTTCACAAGCAATGTTATTATACTTGAAAATCCTTACAACACCCACAAGATGACATCATAGATATGTCTTCTTCAAAAATAAGTTTACAAATTCTTCAATATAAGAGAAATCCCGAATAAGAGTCTTCACACCAAGAGCTTCACCAAGAACTTCTATTTGAAGAGCTACTCCCTTAGAGCTTTCACACCTTGAAGTCTTCACGCCTTCTAGCTTCTACTTCTCAAGCTTGATTAGAAATGCTCATATGCCTTGCTTAAATAGGCACTTTACCACCCAATACATGACTTACCCACAACCTTCTAGAATATCCACAACTTTCTACAATATCCATAACTTTCTAGAATTCTACCCACACACCTCGATAAATGGAATGACAACCATTTTTATTTTATTTTTCTATTATGCCACCTATGCACCTCGAAAATAGAAATTTCTCTTTATTTATTTATTTATTTCCTCTAATTTTTGTCACTTTCTCTCTCCTCCACAATTTTTATTTTTTATTTTATTTTATTTTTTTTAATTTTAAATTTTAATTTTTTCATTCAACATGCCTCCCCTTTATTTTGGATGCAAGATGCTCCTGCATCAAGGAACCATTTGAAGTCCATCTTGTGTCAAATGAGGTGAAACACCAATTTTCACCCAATCCCAGAGGTAGCATATAAGAACGACCCAGCTAGAGCCCTATCCATCATACCCCCTA